>CM077567.1:7794435-8394435 GCA_039657325.1 Stephania cephalantha | reverse complement strand
TCCAGCTAGCATTATATATTACTTTAATGCATGAGAATTGTGTTGATCAGAACATTGGAAAAGGCTGTGGTCGGAAATCAGCAACTGAGGAGGCTACTAATGTGCTTATAACTTCATACAAGTCTTCTAAAATTTATAACCAAGTCAGAAGTCGTATAGCTTGGCAGGGATTTTCGGTACCTACCTACTCTTCTTCTTCTTCTTCTTCTTAGAGCCTTGTTTGCTTGAGAATTTGTACTTGAAATTAACAAGGCCTGATCATTAATTAGTTACTTCTCTTTAATTTCAAATGTTTTGCAGGAAGCACCATTGGAGACGAAGGGAAGCCAAGCTAGCTTTCTCACCCAGTGCCTTGTGCTCACAAGGAGATCATTTGTGAACATGTACCGTGACCTGGGCTACTATTGGTTTCGGTTTGGCATTTACACTGCACTTTGCTTATGCTTGGGCACCATCTTTCTAAATGTTGGTCATGACTTTGGCTCAATTCACGTAAGTATTTACTTAAATGTTGGACAGTTAAAAGAAACACGTACATAGTGTAGCGGAATTGAAGATGCTTAGGTACTCGACTTAACATAAACTGAAAATTTAAATAAAAGTAGCAGCAGCTCCACTTGACCCGAAATTAAGGAAGGGCGGTTGCAATGAATTGGAGACATTCAAATACAGCCTGGAAATGTACCATTTACAAAACTCGACTCGGCAGAAACTGAAAAAAAATCAACGATAGTAAGATTAGACCTAAGAAAACTTGGACGCACTAATTAGAAAGAATTTGAAAACACGCCATCAAGTGCATTAAATCGAACAGAGAAGAAGAATTTGATCCATTTAACCGACCTCAATTAATTTGGAATTGAACAACAACAATTGTAATTCATGTATAAATATGTACATTTCTATAATCTTCATCAACTTGATTTACTTTGATTGATCTTCTCAGGCAAGAGGGTACATGCTCGTGTACGTTGCTACATTTATGACTTTCATGGCAATTGGTGGATTCCCATCTTTTGTTGAGGACATGAAGGTGCATGCCCTTAATTTAAATTCACATTTTCAATTGAGTTACTAGGAACATATTTAGAACTAATTAATCACAATTTTCTTTTGAGCACACTTTTAACTTAACACATGACTTGCAAACTAATTGTTGTTGTAAATTAAGTTGTAAGCCAACTAGAACTTAAGTTGGACTTGCTAGAGACTTAAGCATAGAAGGCATAAACTAAGAACTACTATAACAAGTAGAGAAGATGAAACAAGAGAGAAGAGAGCTAGAGATGAGAATGTAGAGATTTCATTCATACATTGGTGTGTTCTTTACAAGTGAAGGAACCCCCTTATATAGGCCATTAGTCATGATGAGAATAAGTATTTGCACAAAGTGTGCAAGTTACATCAAAGTCTCATGTCATACAAGATTACAAGTTACATGACAAAACATAGACAAGTGATTATATATTGGAGTTGAATACAAGTTATGTAGAGTGTACAAGTTACATTCAATGTAGAAGTCATACTTGATGTTACAATTCAATGTAAGAGTCATGCTTGACAATGTGATCATTCATAAGCTTGGTTAAAGGGTCATCCAATTTACAATTGTAACTCAAAATTTGTATGTATTTTTGCACAGATATTTGGAAGAGAAAGGTTGAATGGGCACTATGGAGTGTCAGCTTTCATTGTGAGCAACACACTTTCTTCAATTCCATACTTGATTTTGGTCACTCTTGTTCCGGGGGGCATAGCTTATTACCCAGTTGGTCTTCAAAGAGGATTTGAGCATTTTGGTTATTTCGCATTTCTGCTCTTCATATGTATGATGTTGGTCGAGAGCTTAATGATGCTCGTCGCGAGCATCGTTCCGGATTACCTAATGGGCATAATTGCAGGAGCAGGAATTCAAGGAGTGATGATACTAAGTGGAGGTTTCTTTCGATTGCGGAATGAGATGCCTAAGCCATTCTGGAAGTACCCCATGCACTACATTGCCTTTCACAAGTACGGCTACCAAGGGTTTCTCAAGAATGAGTTTGAAGGTCTGCAGTTCACTACTGATCTCAACAACAATCTAATAAGTAGTAGTGCACAAGGTGTGATAACTGGTGAAGAGATTTTGAGAGAGAATTGGCAGATGACACCAAGTTTTTCAAAGTGGTATGATCTTGCTATTTTGGTGGGGATGGTGGTGTTCTACAGGGTCATGTTCTTGGTTGTTATTAAGGCTGTTGAAAAGGCTAAACCTGTCATAAGAAGCATTCTAGCTATCACTTCAGAGCAAAGGAAACAAGTCATGGAAGGGGAAGGCAGTGCTGATGATATACTTTAATTAATTATGTAGCTTTTAAGGCAGTCAATATGTTTGTTCTGTTGTCTTTCTTACCTCAAAAATTAGAGATGTATCTCTTTAGACATGGACCATGCCATGTATATAGTATTAATGAATCTCAGTATGTTGAAATCACACTCAGTCAGATGAAACATATACATACATAGATAACTAACTATATAGGCAAAGCGTCGAGGCTGCGAAGGTTAAAAGGTTTTCAGGGTAAGTAATCAACAACATTACACATGTCCAGCAGTAAAATTTACATAATGAATCATAAACATACCAAATTTAGAACCTTCAAACTGACAAACAACATCATCAGGTGAAGCCAAAGAAAACTAAGGAAAAAGAAGGCTGAACAAACTTCCCTCCCATACCTTCTCTAAAATTGCACTTTCACAACACAAGCAGCAAACTCGAGGCCCACACCATAAACAAGAACTGTTACATTCTTGTTGGGGTCGAATCGACCAGTCTTACGTATTTCAAATCGACAAAGGTTAGGAGACCGAGGTCTCAAACAAATTTCAAAAGCAGCAAAAGAACTTCTACGCATTTGAGGTACAGGCATACCAGTGTATTACGTGTGAAATAATAAGTCACAGCCACTTTTAAGGGTTGTAACTTTTGTTCTGGGCGGCTTCCCCGTTCGCCCCAAGAATATCAGGAGAGATTTCCCAGCTCCCACTTCTACGTCCCCAACTTGAATGTCGTGCTTCGGGTCTGGCAGTGGGGAGTTGCTGATCTGAACCCAAAGCAAATTCTGCATCGGAGTAATCATGGTGAGTACCATTGCTCCCTCTGCTCCGTATATCTATATCCTCATGGGATCCATCAAAATTACGTCGTTGAGAGATCTTTAGTAGATCTCCTCCAATATCAAGGTCATCTTCTATTTTTCGACGTGGATCTTCACCCAAGTCGCCAATTTCTGGATCCCTAGGACGTGGCACTGGAGGTTTTTGTACTTCTTCTTTTACAAAGGCTCGGAAGTTGTTTTGTGAAGGTTTTATCTTTGCGCAAAGTACTTCTAGAAAGTTATTCAAGCAGCCACGATTGTAGACACTAATCCTGCTGTCAACTCTATACCGGAAATTTTCATACGTCGTCTGGAACATTTTAGAAAAGCAATATTTGATATTCGAGGACAAAAAACTAAAAACAAAGAGGCATATAAAACAAGAAAAGTAAATATGAATGCTTAACAGTAGATAAAACAGCAATATCTTGCACAAAGGATAGCAGCAGTAATCAACATAATATTTTTTTTGATAGGACCAACATAATAATTTCACTATAAGTTAGATTTTTTAATTACAAAAAATTCATGAGTTTTTTTTCACCTCCATGGAACTTACTCATAGGAACAAATCATTCCGGCAATCTGCAGCACAACTAAAGAGTACCACCTATCCCAAATCCTGTTTTCCGAGGTATCCACAGAATTATATTGCATAAAAATTAGGGATGGGCAGTGGTCTCTACAAAACCGCCTAAACCGTATGGTCTGGTCTAGTTTTTTAAAACTAGCGGTTCGGGAGCAGTTTAGAAAACTTGAAAACCGCGATTTCTCGCTTTGGTGGTGGTTTTCATTTATAGAAAAATGCAGTTCACCAAACCGCAAAACCACCCCCAAACTTGAAATGAAATGGAATTGAGTTGAAGCCTTTTCGTAATGTTTTCAATTTTGAAATGAACTTAAACTCATAATTTTGATTGAATTCATGTGTTTCATTGTGTTTTTTGTGGATGGTCATGTATGGACATATGTTTTGTTGATAGACATGTATGGAACGTGTGACTTTTTTTTTGTTGAAAATGTGTCGCGGGAAAACCGCAAAACCAAACCGAGCAAACTGCGCAAACCGCAGTCGGTTTGGTTGCATTTTGAGGGTTCGCGGTTTCGTGGTGGTTTGCAAAACGACCAAACCGCGAACCCCCGTTTTGGCGGCGGTTTGATGATTTTCACTACCAAACCGCGGTTAGCCCACCCATAATAAAAATGGCCACTCGCAACTCAGTTGTAAGATTGCCATTAGTTGTGTATTCTTCTTTGACATTTGCTACCTCTCCGTTTTGTAATAATTTAGATATCACACAAATCAAATGATGCCAATTTCAAGAAGCTTCATCACCCATGTTAAGACATTATTCTATACAATTTACTAGATATAAAGGAATTGGAAGAAGAGGCATTATTCTATTCATGAACTTGCTCCCAGTACATTTGTTCATCCCTTTCTATTTGTTTTGATCTTTTATCATATCTTTTCTAGCAATGGTATAAAGATGCTTAACCTTTAACTAAAACCTAGTGGTATAAGTTGTAAAAATTGACGTTGATGATTAAGGTTCAAACCTTACTTTTAACATATTTTTTCAATATTTAAACTAAAAAAAAAAGTATTCTTAAAAAGTTTATGGGCGAGCCGGGCGGTCTGGTACTCGAGCCTGTGAACAGCTCTACTCGTGAGAATTACAACTAGGGTGACCCACTTTTGACACGTACTTGCTAGCGACTTGGCGTCCTTTATATACACATCGATTTTTGTGCTAAGACTCATTAATGCACAAATCAAGGGATACCAACATAGTGCATGTCAAAAGTGGGTCACCCAAGCATTTTCCTTTCATCTTTGTCACATACTCCCACTGATTATGTTGCTAGATGTGTTTGAAAGAAATTAAGTCTACCATCTCGCTTCAAACATGCAGAACATCTTTTGTTGCAATTACTTGCAAGGTGATAGGAGTCTTGATTATAATCTTATTATTTTATTTTAGGTAAAATATATTAAGTGGCCCTCCAACTTTGAAGTTTTTTTAGATTGAGCCCTTCACTATTATTTGGGTGGTTTGAGCCCTTCAACTTGCATTTTTCATTTTGAATCACGCTATTTTGACTCCCTTTTGACATGCCAATTTGCCACGCATTCATTGGAGTCCTTTATATGCACATCAAGTTTCTTGCGCACGTACATCCATGCAAGAAATCAATAGTCCCAATCAAGTGCGTGCCAAATTGGCATGTCAAATTGGGATCGAAATAGCATTTTCCATTTTAGTTTACTTTGGGTCTCCCACAGTCAATAGAAACTAACAAAAAATAATAAATAATAATAACAAAAAAAAGTTAATAGAAACGGAGAAATAACGGAACTCAATCTCAGAGCAAAAGAAACAGGTCATGGTGGGGGCGATGGGGCAAGGGTGGAAGAAGATTCCAATGGTGGGTTGGAGTGGGGTGGGAATGAGAGGAATGAAGGGCGAAACTGATGAATGGGGTTGTTAATTTGTCGTTGTTGGAGTCGTGGGGTTTGAATAGGAAGAGATTTTCGATAAACACAAGAGCATATGAACCAAACTATAAAATCTCTCTCAAAGATTATTTAAGCTTTTCTTGTGATATCGTATGTATACCAAATTAGAAACTACGAAGTATTTCTCGAAAATATTGAATAATCATGGTGGCTAAGATTAATAATGTTTTATTGACGATTAATCAAATTTCAATAATCTTAAAGTATTTCTTGAGATTTTGTGCATGCAGGGTGTTCCTTCAAATAGTAGAGCGTTGATAATCAGCTATAGTTTATTTTGGTTGCATTTTCATCAAGTTACACAACGGGTTCAGACGTTACCTTTATTAATGTTTTGGACCATGGAGCGAAAGGAGATGGCTACACTGACGACTCACAAGTGAGTTTTCATTCTTTCCTTGCACTTCAATTCTATCTTTTTTTTATCAAACCTAACCATTTTTTTTTGAAAAAAAAAAAAAGAATATCTGAGAGGGTTGTGGTGGGATGATACGAATCTATCCTCCCTAAACCAAAAGTCTTTGTTTCAAGCATTAAGAATGAAAAAGCCTTAAACTTAATTTACTTTCCTTAAGGGTTTCAATTTAGTTTTTTTTAATATATGAAAAAAATATGTAACCCATCAAAAATTTACATTTTATGATTTTATTTTATTTCTTTTCTTGATTAAGGGTTATGAGCTTTATCATTAGCCATATATTGCACATTTGCACACAAAAAACCAAAAAGAAAAGGTTTGACAAAGGATAATTTTGTTATTTGAAAAAAAAAACTCTAAATTATGTAACATTGTCAGTTTTCATACATGTATAAGGATCCTTGCGTGCATGGAATGCTGCTTGTGATGATGATGCCCATGTCGCCAACATGATAGATGATAGTTCCAGAGGGAAAGACATTCTTCCTTAAGCCAACAATCTTTAACGGCCTTTGCAAGTCAGCCAATCTCAATGTCTGGGTGAGAAAAAGATCATGCACTACTAATTTAATTTATTTATGTCCTCAATTAATGGCTAAGAGATGATCATCATAATTGCACTTAATCGAGCACAATGGAAAAGTTTGATCCATGTAGCCGACCCCAATTAATTTGGGACTGAGGCTATGTTGTTGTTGTTGTTGTTGTTGTTGTTAGATGATCATCATAAATCAAACTGAGCCAAGAGGTTGTGAATTTAGTTCTTGGTAGCCCGACTAACTCCGGTTTTTATATACTATTTATTTAAAAAAAAAAAATCATTGTATGCAAATATATGGTACTTTGAAAGCACCAGAAGAAACCAGCATATGCATATGGGAAGGTTGAACGCAACAATATGACTTGCATTCAAAAATGCAAATGGGCTACTATGCTGGCTCTAGTACCATTGATGGGCAAGGCTCAAGTGCGTGTCTTTAGTGCCTTACATTAGATTTTCCTTTATTTTATTATCTTCAATGATAAATTTAAAAGAGCATAATAAAGGGAGCGGACAAAGCTTGAGGCAATGTTTTCATATTACAGTTACTTTTAGCAAGTAATTGTTTTTATGCAAATACCACATTGTTTAAGAAGTTGATGTTAGGTTTATGAAAATATAAATCACCAAAAGAAAAACCTTATGCATCACTACTTGCTCGGCTTGTTAAATCACACTTTTACAGGACCACCAATATGGCTAATGATATGCATATTTTAGACGGATGAAAGACATTGACAACGACCAACTGCTGCCAGGTCCGAGTGATTCGACACTCGAGTCTCTTAAGTTGTGGCTTGAGTTCGAATCCTACTGATGGAGACACCAACCGCTGGGAACCCTTTACCTTGATTGTGGGCCGACCCGAGGCAAGTCTAGAATAGTTGGGGCCCATTGGGCTTCCAGTCACCGGGTGGTCTAAGACCAATAAAGAAGACATCGACAATGAACATCTTCAAGCTTATTAGTTTCTAGGAGTCATTAAGACCATAGCAAGATTAGTTAGGTGATTTTTCAATGTATCAGAGTTTCTTTGGTTCAGAAAATTGCAGATTACTTAATAGATCTTCAATTCATGAATTATGGGATAAGTACAAAAATATGGTGTGTTTTGATTAAAATGCACATTGCCAAGAATTTTCATCGCAGCAGTTTGTAATTGGAGCACCCATAAAACCAAATTATAGCAAATTTACTTAGAATTGAGGATGTACTTTTTTTTTTCTTTAGGAAATCAAAATTTAACAAAGATTTGACCAAAAAAAAAAAAAAAATTGACAAAGCAGGAATAAAAACTGATGGCATTACTAGGCACACAATTTCTTCAAGGAATGGAACAGATAGTAAACTATCACAAATACAAAAATAATCTTCAAGAAAGGTGTAATCGAGATTTCAAGATCAACAAAAACACTACAAGAACATGCATTGTTCATGTAAAAGAATCAACAGAAAAGAAGACATACTGAAAATAATTAATGATGGTTGTTTGTCGAAAGGAACTGACCTGGTTTGTGCCTATCAGGTACAAATGGAAGCCAGTAAGACCACCAACAAACCAAAGAATAATAAAACAATATGCAATTAGCACAACTGATGCAGGAGATTCTTTAATTGCCTTCCAAACTGTTCCATTTTCATTATCCATGATAATTTTGATGTATAATGCTGACATCGCGAATACGTAGATGCAAAGAATAGTTGAAGAGGAAATGAACAAAAAGAAGTAACGGTAATTCCGCTGCACAGAATAACAGATGGTTTAAAAATATATATATTTTTCAAATAGAAAAATAAAATAAAACAAACTAGCTAACCAACAAATTTTTCTGTGGCACCAGCTAAAGCAATTGGGAGTTACCAGTCCAACGCATTGGCCCACCCAAGGGCAATGATGATCAAATCTCTCCACACAATTATTGCAAATGGAGCAATGTGAGCAACGGGGAGGACGGTACAGCATGCATGTGTCACAATACTTAATCCTCACAGTCATGCCATTCACTGTTACATCTTTGGTTCGAGGGAATTGGAGACTTGGTGTCTGCCTTCCACCAGCCTCAACTGATGCTGAAGACTCGTAAGAAAACTCTTCCTCAGGGGGGTGTGAAGCCCGTGGAATAATACCTGGGTCCTGAGCAGAGGTGGCCAGAAGAAGCAATAACACCTGTGGATAGTTAAAGTGGCTACTTAGAATAGAAGAAAGGAACAAACTACCACATGTTTAAAAGACCGCTGCAGAGCTTGATTATTTAGCAAGAAGAGGAATCATATATATTAAAGTCCCCATGGCAATTAATAGGCATAAAATATACCGCGTCAAGGGAACTATGTTTATTGTGTTAGTATTAATGTTGTCGTTAGGCATTTATGACCCATGTATAGCAATCAATACACAAGTGTATTGATCCTTAAATTAAGATCTAATGGTCCTAAATAAAGTTCCCATGGCATTGGTATTTTTTGTTCCTATTGTAGAAATACCCGTATGTGTGAGACTGTGCGTGTGTGTGTGCACGCACAAATGCATCGGATTCGGCTTCCATCAGAACAGTGGCTAACCGTTCAATAAAATGGTAATTAAAACACGGGCTTGCAACAAACAACAACAACATAGCCTTGGCCTCAGTCTCAAATTAATTGGAGTCAGCTACATGGATCAAACTCTTCCATAGTGCTCAATTTAATGTAATTGATGGTGAGCTTTTCAAACCATTTAAATCTCTCCTAATTAATGTGTCTCAAGTTAACTTTGGTCTACCCTACCTTATCGAATTTCTTCAGTTTCTATTGAGTCAAGTTTTCTGGTTGAGGCATTTGTAGGCCGACAGGCTTAGAATTTTTTATTTTTTTTTTTTTATAGGAAAGGGACAACAGGCTTAGAATATTTACATATACTGTGTAGACCACAGCTACCACCAGAATTGCATAACCTGCATTATATGCTGGAAATGCGTGCCGAAGATGTCGCGCAACTAGTGTACAGAATATAACAACAGGAACCAATATAAGTAATACAGTAACAAGAAGTGACCGGGCATCTGGCCCAAATATCAATCTCCCACCACAGAAGAATTTCTGCAAGAAACAAACAAAAAACAAAGTTACTACTTAAACAAAGAAAAGGAACTCAAATGTAACTATTTAGGGAAAAAGGCACGGTTTCAAAGGATTATGAGAACACAAAACAATCTAGGCTAACAAGCACATAAATAAATGCCACCAACAAACTCTGACTATGATTTCCTGAAGAGCAATAGCATAAACCTGAATTTCCAATTTATTTTTTCTAATAATAAATTTCAAGTTATTTTTTACAACAAAATCAGTGATCCTTTAACAATATGCATGTTATAGTGCAAGGTTAATGTGCTCTCATTTGATCAAATAATACTTGCAATTACGAAGTATGCAAATAGAAAATTCAATTGCAGATGTTTTGGTAAAATTTTGAATGAATGCCTTAAAGTGCTAGTAGTATCCAAGTTTCTTAAAGGCATGCTAAGGAAACATGTTTTTTCCACGAACTTCTTGACTCATCATGTATAAGATACACCAACCCGACCCCAACTATTTGAGACTGAGGCTTGTATGTATAATACAAATCAATATTAACAATTATATGTACAAACAAGGGTGGTGTAAATAATTTTGTAAGAACTGCGAGAAGCAACTTAAATACATCAAACTCTGGTACTTGTATTCTACAGTTCTACTCACTAGCATCACATGTTTGTTTGCTTACAACACCATATAAGCTAACTGAGATTTTTTCTCATATGTCCCCAGCAATTGTTGTATCATGCAAGCAGCTGCACGTATCTATCCTATCTACATTATCAGTCCAATCAACCTTTACGATGTCATACATAAACTACAACCAAGAGACTGTCAATAGATTAAAGGTGGTCCTTCACATTTTTGTTTTGTGGGTCACATAGAGCCCTTACATGGGAAAAGCTAATCACTAATAAAAATCATGGCAGCACGTGATCTACTAAAACAAATGAAGAAAGATACTAGAGGCTAATCTTGAGGCCCCATGAAGACAGCTCTCCTTCACTGGGAAGATCAGCGCGATCACTGAGTCTGGTGACCAACGATTCCGGATTTTCCTGCCTTTCTGCCATAGTCTACACTTGTCCGCCCAAATGGTCGACCTTGCCATCAAGTTGGGTCACTCGATCCTGGAGTGTTTCCTTAGCAACAGCCGCCGCAGACAGCGCTCCACTGAAGTTTTCATGGTTTTCTCTCTGCCGAGTTTGTCAATTGGAAGGTATTAAAATTGACTATTCCGATGGTGAAACACTGAAACCCAAGGTAGTCCTACAAGCCGTGAAACCATGGTGATTCCAACATTTTCAAAGTTCATAATGACTCGAGATATCAGTCGACATATTATGCACGCAAATTCACTGAACAACTTATGCTTTATTACCGAGCCCAAGACACATAGCATAATGCATAACAAAAGAAAGAAAGAAATTGAAAAACTACGGAGCCTAACCCATAAACACAGTTCAATTGCTAGTCAATCCTTGCGCAACTCTGACTACGACAGCAGCGCATTTTGAAATGATTATATGAAATTATTATAACGTACTAGGTCGGATGAATCTTCCTAAAATCTAACTTCTATTGTTATAATAGCCAGAATCAAAGTCTTCAGTTTTATAATTTCATTCGTCGGCAGATGATAGAATAAACCTCTTCTAGTAATAGTGATTCTTGGCAACACAAGTGTCAGCATCAGCATCAGTTCTCAAAGCTACTACGAAACGCCCAAATTACATCCTCAAATCGCCTCAAGATCCCTCCTTTCCCAAAATTCCGAAACTCGGAATGCATCCCAATCCCCATCACATACACAACAACCAAAAACCACACAAATATCAAACGCAAACCAGCCAATAAAATCCCCACAATTTCACAAACAACACATAACTCATGACCATCGCTACACTTCCAAATTCATCAAAACCACACAAAAACCGCACAAAACACGCCATGACCACTGATTAAACACTAAGCCAAAAACCCTAGACAGTCATAAACGCATCCAAATCAACCAAAAACACACAAACCAAGTCAAAGCAAGGACCTTACATTGCTTCCCTTCCAAACCTCGTACACTCGCTTGTCCATCAGACCCCCCCACCCACCTCTCCACCACTACACCACCATAACCGAATCCAACACTCCAAACCCACGACACTTCATCCTCTCCAGATCAAACACCGCTAATCCTCAAAAGCGAACGCTCGGATTCAACGACACCTATGACGACGACGAGGGATTCGATTTAGGGTTTCGCTTTCTGTGTGGCTTTTTCGAATTTCGATCTGAAAAAGAGGGAAAGCAGTTCGGAGAATTGCAGAATGTTCTTCATTCGAAAGCACCTCCCAAGAAAAACCCATCTCTTCACCACGTTCCCTCTGCCGGTATTAAATGGGACTGAGGAAGTGTCGGTTCTGCCCTTGGCTTTTTGTGGGGTTTGTCCTGGGCTGTGGACGCTGGTGGTTGGGTCATTTTCGGGAAATCCTAGTTCAGAGGTAGGAGACTTGGACTAGAAGTGCATTTATTGAGGCGAGGAGACTTTAGTGGATAAATTTTGGTTTATATATTTTTATATTATTTTTTATAATTAAATTCTACAGTTGAAACTTGAGACTTTATGATGTTTGATTCATTGGTAGTTTTATTCCTCGTTTTATTATAATTTTATATAAATTGTTGCATGCTTAAGCCCCACAACTTTGAAATTTTTATGAAATTATGTGGAAAAAAAAATCGTAGATGGCTGATGTTTGTTGACATGAGAAATTACGTGAAAATTGTAGGGACCGTAGATAAGAAATATAGTCTCACAATATTAAGGATAAAATAAATGATTAAATGAAGCTTTTTGAAATAAAACCCTTCAAATCTCTTTTTTTTTAAGGTGATTTTAGTTGAAAATGCAATAACAACATTGGACGAGATTGTTGCATACTCTCGGGTGCCCAAAGTGAGTCAACCAGTCATTTTTAAAAAAAAACAAAGCAATTTTGTGTGAGGTGAAGCTCATTAATTTGGTGTCATGACACAACTGGTTGTCGTCACGTGCTTCAAGTGCGGAAGAGATCGAGTATTAGTATTAGTTCAAAATACATCAATGTATAACTCAACAAAAATAATTTTGATGAGAAAATGAAAGTGAACAAATAAGTTAAGGACTTACTAATTACTAGTCTTTGATAGACTCAAATATGAGAAAAATGTCATAACTTTCATGTAAAGAAAAAAAAAAAAAAAAAACAAAACAATTGATTTTCTGAAGCAAATGAGAGATCAACTGTGAGAAAATGAAAAGTGAAGTAAAAAAAAAAAAAAAAGGGACATACTATATAGTCATTGATATTGATGGGCTCGAATGTAAAAATAATACCTACGTCATGAATATAAATTATTTTATAATTTCATATATTTATCAAGAAAAATTAAAATGAAAATATAAAAGATCATTGTAGAAGGAGCCAAATGAAATAAAAATACAAAAAATCTATGTAGAATAAGACAAAAGTTACAGGTTTATAAATTCCATAATAAAAATGTTGTTTCAAATTCGAATAAAAATATAAAATACCATTTGTAGAATGAGACGTGGCTGCATTTTGTGGTCATGGATAAAACACAATGAAAAAACATCTCAATGAGAAAAAATATAAAATGGTAAGCAAGTTATTTTTTGTGCAGTTATCTTTATATAATCAATCGATTTGATTTGTCTTTTAAATTTGAAGGCGTCTCGAATTTGAAACGTTTAAAATGTTCCTTAATTCTAATTAGATTTGAAACATTTTATTATATTTAAACGTTTTAATTTCTCGATTAAATATTTGAAACGTTTTTTTGTAAATTAACTATATAAAATGTTTTTAAATATACATAGAATTAAGGAACATTTTGATTGTTGAGTGTACATGCATATTGTAAACTCTTAGATTATACATCATTATTAAAAATCAATTAAAACGTATAACGTTACATTTAAATCACAACGATTATTCAAGGTTCACTACGTGGCGAAATAATATGGGAGAATGTGCCACATGGCAACAAAAAATATTATTCATTCTCATTAGAGTTTGAGTTAAGGTCGTTCCTAAGTATTTAGGGGCCCTAGGCGAAATCAAAATTTGGGCCCCCTTAATGCGCGCTTCACATACACATATTATTTTAAATAATATAAAGCTAATGATAATTTTAAATAATTTTGATTTAACCTTCTCCCCTCTAAGTTTGATATTAATGATAACTTTTTTTTATCGTCAAAATCAAAAGGTTTAGTATTATGAAATAACAAATTTACTGTATTCGATTAACCAACATAAATAAGGTGAGATCCCATATAAAAGCACAACGTGTGAAAGAAATATCGAATCATTCTTAACTATGCAGGACAATGCAAAATATAAAAAACTAGTCGTTGTCCCGCGCTTCGCGCACGGGAGAGACTGAATATTAGTATTAAATAAAAATATATCAATATACAACTCAAAAAACAAAGTGATGAGAAAAGGAACGTAAAGAAATTAATAAAGTTATTATGTATCTGGTTTTGGACGGAGTCAAATATGAGAAGAATAAATATCATCCAATATATAGTTATAAATAAAAAAATACAAAATTGATACATTTCATGTCCGAAGTAATCATAGAATTATTATTGTCGCGCCCTTATCTATTTAAGAGATAGCGCATACAAAAAATCAAGTGATTTACTAATAGCAAATGAGAGATCAACCATCAAAAGAGAGTAAAAATAAATAAAATATTATAAAACTTGAACCTTGCTTGCTTGTCTTATAGCTATTAATGAATTTCAATATATAGACCTACAACTAAATTACACATCGTTGTATGTATCAATGAATTTGATAGCCTTCTTAAATCAAAATACTTTATTTAAAGATAAATAAAATAATGCGGAGATAGAAAAAAAGTAATCGTCACAAAAAAGAGTAATATAATGTACTACGTCATGATCATTTCGAAACAAAAGAGAAACAAAATTTACATCATTGATTGGGATCAAAGCAATCGAGTCACTATCTACATTTCAAAATTAAAGCCCACTAATGAAGGTATCAAATCTAAGATAAACAAAAGATTTATCTTTTATGCTTCAAAACGACTCAATTATTTAAAAAGACAGATAAAGAGCCTAATTGAAACTAATGGAACCAAGATTTGTGTTTCTTTTTGAGAAAATACCAATTTTCTCCTTAATTGAATAAAAATCATCCCTTTATTTAGCAATAGCTTGTATTTCCGCACTTGATTTTTATAAATGATCGTGAATTAAAGTTTCATACAACAATACATACAAATAATCAAATAGATTAAATAATTTAAAAATATATACTTATACTTATATTTTAGGATTAACAAATATATTTACGTTTTCATCGAAGATTAACAAATTGAAGATGAGCATATTGTCATTTTTCAATTTCATAGACTTCCCACCTCCTACAAAGTATTACCCGTCTGTTGAAGTTGTCTTTCGACAGATTGATTGAGTAGTGCGATTTTCGTGTAGATCGTCATTATATGGTTCAAATCAAGTGTGTTTAGGCGAATGATTGAGTGTGCTTGGACAAATGATCAAGTTCGACGATCAATGGTATATATAGACTCGAAATGGTGAAATTAATACACAATTGTAAAAAGTTTGATTAATAAAAAGGTAGGTAAAGAAACGTTTTGTAACGTCTGATCAAATTTATAACATTTACAATTATGTTTTGTAGTTTTTTGTCACATTTAAATTTAAATAATTTTAAATTTCATCAGTTATGGGAGTACATTGCATTGCATGGAGTTGAAAAGTCCCAAAAAAAAAATCAAACGTTACATATAATTCTAATACAAATTTAAATAATTCTAAATTTGAATGGATAAACGTTAAACACATTTACAAATACGGTAAATTCTCCAATAAATACGTTACATTCATGTACATGATAGAACATTATTACATTCTCTTTCACATTTAAGTAATTAACGTGCTAATTAACCTACGTATATGTTACATATAAGTACATGTGCTCATTAATTATTTAATGGGCACATATATTTAAATAATTTTAAAGTTTATGTCAAGTGGTTTTTTTGTCACATTTAAATAATTTTAAATTTAAATGGCTGCATACAATTACTGTAAATTGCTATTGTTCACATTAATCTGTTAAGCAAATATGAACTCATTTGACCCAAAAAAATCAAATTGGAACTTGGGCAAGAAAGAAAAATGTATTAAGGGGCGTTATATTCAAAATCAATTAAGGGGGGTAATTTTTCAAATTTAAATTTTGATTGGAAAATCCATAACTTACACTCCATATATTTAAAAGTAATTAAGGGGCGTTAAACTCAAAAATAATTAAGGGGCATAATCTATTAATTAGATGGGCAACCGTTACTAAATAAAAATTAAAGTCTTATTATTTTTTACAACTTGAGTATCACACATGGCGCGTTCATAATGATCCGAAATGTCACGTGGCACATACCATATATAGGTCGTCGAAACCTACATCTTGAGTATGACACGTAGCGCGTTGAGAATACTAAAAATGCAACGTATCAAATACAATATATACGTGTCACATAACCTACAACTCGGGCAGGCCACTATGACGGCCCCAACTACTAAACAGGGCACCGCCCGGCCTAATCCCGTAATCAAGTCTTAATCCAACTCGCATAAGACTTAATTACGTATTAGTCAGCCTTTCGTTCTTATATTTCTCTAATTAATGTCTTGCTCTATATTATCATTTTAATATAGTTTAAAGATTATGCGGAAGCCATGATAATTCAAAATTCCTAAGTGTGAAAAACCAAGAAAAGACAGTAGCACAAGCACGTATACATAAGACACTATTCACTCAACCCAATGTACAACCTAAAATGACATAAAAACAATACATCAAAAGTCGAGACGTACAAATGAGTGAGGAGAGTCGTCGAACTGCTCAGAGGAAGTCGCCGATCTTCTCCTTCCCCGGTCTGCTGCTGCTCGACGGACCTACACCCACCGTCACAAACTAGACGGTGAGTATAATGATATTTAAGTACTAACTATAAAATTTCATGCCACATTTACAAAATAAACGAATGATATTTAAAAGCATAAAGTAGCGAAATAAATTGCTGAAACAAGAAATGCAAGTAAATACCATAGTTAAAGATGTAAAGACAGACACATGTTAAGTCGAGATGATCTACGTCCGGTCGGCGGTGAGAACTATCACCTAACCTTTCTCACTACTATATGGAGTTGTGCTCAATATATCTCACACAAATAGCGGAGCTGCGCTCTACGCTTTACAACATCAATCTCATGCTTGCCGACCACCCCGAGTCCCATACCTCGTGTGCGCGCAAGTGTAGTGGTGAGTGCTGGAACCCCGGTAGACCCATGTCCCCGTGAACCGCGCATCTCTCGTACAATAAACACTAGATAATCCCTACTTTACTTTCAAAAAACAAATAGTTCCAAAATTTAGGATTCCAATACAAGTTAGGCTACAAAAGCCCAAAGGAAATCGAATACAAGTCCAATTAAAATCCACATTATTCCATTAGCATGTTTTTTTATCAATTTTATTCAATAATTTCATCAAGTGTAGGAACAGAGGCAACGAAACAATTCACAAAACATCATGTCACAATATTCATTCATGAATAGAGACAAGAACAACATGATGTGCGAGTTCAAGTAACAATGTCTACCAATAGACCAATAAAGCAATAAGAGAATGAAATGAAATATAAAATTCTCACAGTTGTACTTACAAGTCACACGCTTGTCCTAGTCTATCCGATCCCTCGACAAATTCATAATGCGTGCCCAAACGCCTGAGTTCTCCCCTTAGTTCCCTAACATTCAATATTGTCTCAATTAGGCCAATTCGAAGTCGAGACAAATATTTTCTTTTTATTTTCGGCAATTCGGCCATTTCGCGTTTTTCAAGGTAAAACCCTCGAAAATTGCTCGTCCAAAATTCCAAATATTGTATTTTTCCTAGAAATTCATTATTTTCTATTTATTTTGTCGAAATATAATTTTTCGGAATTTTTCCTTATTTTTCGGAACTTTTTTCCTATTTTCCTACATTTCTTTTCTATTTTCTTTTTTTTTTTTTTTTTTGGGTTTGGGTTGAACCGGGCCGAACCGGTTTCGAACCGGCCGGTTCACCCAACCCATCGTTTCATCTCTCTTCTTTTCTTTTCTTTTTTTATGGGTCTGAACCGGGCCGAACCGACCCGGTTCACCCATCATCTTCTTCACTCGCGCGAAACAGAGCTTCGACTCTGTTTCTTTTTTTTTTTTTTTTGAAATAAGGTTTGATTTTGGGGTCATTTGACCAACTTTATATATATATAAATATAGATATGATGGGGTGGCTTGCATGTGAGCCACACATCTCAAAACACACACGTATCTCGAGGCGTATCGTGTGGTCTTCAACACCACACTTGTCCCCCGAGTCACTTGACTCAAATGTGTGACACTCTTTCTCGAGATGTGTGTGAGTGACTTTCCATGCCTATCTAGTGTTGTATATTTTAATTTCTTAACTTAGGCCCCTTTATTTTTTGTATGCTATGTGATGTTTAGGTGGCCACATTAACACCACACATTTCCACAACTTTTACATTTGATGTAAATAATTAAAGCTGACCCCAATGTGCCGCTACCTCGGTCCCACGTCGACACGCGACTCGAGGCGCTTCCCCGCTCGTCTCGGTAGCTGCATACCCGTAAATGACTTAGTAGTCTACACATATACAATACATTAGGCATACAACACACAAATATAAAATGTACCTCGGCCCTTGCCTCGGTAAACGGACACATCACGGTGTGGGTCCCACAGTACGGGTCGTTGAGCCTGTGTAAAGACAATAACACAGTTAAAACTTTTGGGCCGTGACAGCCACGTGGCAATATGAGAAGGTTCGAAATCGCCACGTGGCACATACAATATATATGGAATATGTCATATAATAAACCTACATCTTGAATATGCCACGTGGCGGTGCCATATAATAAGCCTACATTTTTAAAATGCCACGTGGCATGTCGAGATGGATCCAACACGCCACATATCACATACCATATATAGCTTGACAAAACCTACATATTGGGCATGCCACATGGCGCTACGAGAATGCTCGAAACCGCCACGTGGCACACTCGAGATGTAGGCTTATTATATATATATATAGATATATAGATATAGATATAGATACTTGCTCAATCGATGCACAATAGCATAACATAAAAAACCTCTTTAAAGCATTCTTCAAGCATTTCATTAATATATATATATTTATGATATACAACCACAATACAAAATGTAATTAAAGATAAATATCTTGCTCAATCGATGCACAATAGCATAACATAAAAAACCTCTTTAAAGCATTCTTAAAGCATTTCAAATTAATTAAAGTTAAACCATATATGTACTTAAAAAAGAAAAAAGTAAATCACAACCACAATTACAAAATGTAATTAAAGAGGAGGATAAATATCTATAAGAGAGTAAATAGAAACAACTAGGAGTCAAATTAAATAATTGAAATATAATTTGAAAAGTATATAGATAATTGGCATGTTTTACAACATTGTACCTTTAAAATCAGCAATAATAATTTTTTTAACCCCGCAAAAAAATATATATACAAACTAATATTTTTTTTTTGAAAAAATGGGGCCCCAAGGGGCGTTGGGCCCAGGGCAGTCACCCCACTCGCCTCCTTCAGGGCCGACACTGATTGGAGTTGATGATGTAGCGGAAGAGTTGATGATGTGGCGAGAAGAAAGTTTCATAAGAAGCCACATGATAATTCAAGATGTAGGCTTAATGTGCCAGTGATAATGCAAGATGTTATTTTATTCTCATTAGAATTAGAGTTGATGGCTCGTGGAAGAATTGAAGATGTGGCCATGAGTAAAAGTTAATGAAATTTTAAATAAAATTACATATAATTGACGCTGTAAATTAACAAAAACGAGACATAGAGTCACCAGGCGCGCGTCAGGTGCGGGGCACATGAGCACTCTGTACGATACCCCTCGTCTCAGAATTCAGAAAATTTGAACAAGTTCCGAGCAAGGTTGCCTTGTCTAAGTATTTGGAGTATAGAACCCTTGTTTCTCTACTGTTGTTGGGCTACCCATCGCTTCCGATTTCTTCTTCTCTCGCTCACTCTCGCATGCATTGTCGGTCCCCTCTTCGGCTCGAATGAGAATTCAAGGAAAAGCGAACATTGGCGGCGTTCTTCGCGGTCTCAGGCACGGCCTTGATACCGTCATTTCTTCACTCGATTGGCTCTCAAACCCTCGATCTAGGGTTATAGCTGTTGCCGCTGTGGCGACTTGTCTGGCACTGAGTCTCAAAGATTTGAAGGCTTCATCCTCGTCGGCGCCGAGAGACGAGACGCCACCCGACTCGCCGGAGCGGTCGAGCTCGGTCGCCGGGCTTCGCAATCACGGCAACAATTGCTTCCTGAATGTAATTTTGCAGGTGAGCCGACTCTCCTGTTCAGGGTTTAGGGTTTAGGGTTTTGTGGTGTGTTGATTGGGGAATTTGTGCAGGCATTGGCTAGCTGTTCAAGCTTTAATCCTTTTATCAGGGACTTGATTGAGAAAGATGGATTATCCGCCGAGGAGCAGATCGAGAGCATGCCCTTTGCAGTCGCGCTGTTTTCGCTAATGAAAGGTAGTGTTTTTAATGGTCTGAATGAATTTTTGTTGTTATGCAAACCGCTTTGTGTGAGTGAATTCATTGTATATTATTGCTTCTAGTCAAGAATTAAAGATATGTCGCAATCTGTCTAAGTAGGGAACTATAGAATGGTGGATCCTAAGAGCAATGCGTGTGCGACATATAGAAGGCGCAGGGAGGGGAATACTTGTATTAGTTGATCTCTAGAGAAAGATTGCATCTTGCTATTTGTATTTAGCATTTTATTCATTTTCCTTTTTTTCAACTCCACCTGTGTAGAACACTACGTGCGCCTATTTTCCATACTGAAAAATAGGCGAGGGAGGTCCCAAACCCATTTTCATACTCGAAAAATGGGGGAGGGAGGCCCCAAGCCCATTTTATAAATTCGCGAAACATAACTTATGGTAGATGCCAGCAGATTTATGCAGTCTTCGCGATGAAGAAGCGATGCTTAATCCTCGCAAAGTGATGCTTGCAATGGACCAATATATCCCCGATTTCAATTTGACAAGGCAACAGGTGGGCTGTATCCACCATTAGTTTAATTGTTTGAATACTCTTCTTTAACTTGGTTGGTTTTTTGATATCTCTAATTTGATTTACTGTGATATGTTGTTTTTATTCAACAATCAAGATTATCGGGCTCCGCCTACCACCGGATTCATATTTTCTTTTTTTTCGCATGTAGGATGCCGCAGAGGCATTGCTTCATATTTTGTCTTGTTTGAAAGAGGAGTTCTTGGATTCTTATGCCAGTGATTGCACTTTTGCGGACATTTTGGATGTCATGTCATATAGAACTGCTGTTCATAAGAGGAATGGCCTGAGCGAATGTGAAAGATGGAAGAAAGACTTTCTTGGGCCATTTGATGGCGTTCTTCGCAGCATTTTATTGTGCCAAAGCTGCTCATCTCAGGTTCGTCAACCACTTCAATAATTTTTCCAACTATATAGCTGCATGTAGTATGAAGTTCTTGTCTCTATACAACAACAAAGCCTCAATCCCAAATTAAGTTTTTGTGTATATCCCTTTTTTTTTGCCAAAGTTGTCTCTATATGCATTTCAATAGCACTTAAATGAGGTAACTATGAAGAAAACATGCCATTGATTATGAAGGATAATAAGAATTTGGAAAGCACGCCGTTAAGTGCACTAAATCGAGCTCAATAAGAGTCTAATCAATCTAGCCGAAACTAAATTGGGATTGAGGCTTTGTTGTTGAATGTTGCATGTGCACCATATAAATTACATGCTGATATGTAGTTTCTGTATCGATCTTTTTACATCTCACTTAACCCATTGTTGTTTTGTGCAACTGCAGCTTGGGATGAATTTTGAGTATTTCCACACCTTGTCACTGTCGTTATTGCAGGACAGTAATAAAAACACTGTATGAGGTCTTCTTTTATAATTTTGTATGTTAATTTTTCATCTTGCTTCCTTTTGCTTTTACAATAGGGTGATCTTCACGTGAACTTGTGTTTTATTTTCGTCTTATTCTTCCTTTTTTGTGCATATGGTTTTAGATAGATGGATACTCTGTCGAGGATTGTCTGAGGAAGTTTACTGCTGTTGAGCCCATTGAAAGCTACCGATGCAGTCAGTGTTGGCATGCCAATGCAATTAAATATCTGTCCATTGAAGAAGGAAATGAGGTATTTAGCCTCTAGGGTATTTTTTTTATTTATTGGAATATTTCCTCTTGCCATTGGAAGTTATTGTGATATAAGCATTTACATGATTTGTCCTATCCAAGAAGCTTGTCAGATAATCTTGTAATCTGAAAATGATATTGGAATTTCTCTCCAAGTGTAAAACAAGTGCATAAATCGAATAATCTGTTCAGGTTTTTTTATTATTTTAATTTTATTTTGTTTATTAAGGTTACTGATCGAGGTGTTAGATCGTGTATTGATTCATGAAAACCTTTTATGTTGTTAGAACTCATTCATTTGGTTTCTTGTATCAATATTTTTAAATCCATTACTCATGTTATTCATCTAGTTCTGCAGTCTCGTATTGATAAACTGAAGTGCTGTGTCGGTGGAGATTCTTGCGACTGCAGAAGTCTTTTCCCTGATGGTGGAAGGCTGTGGAGAGAATATTCTTCGCGCACATTCAAGCAACTCTCCATTGCTCGTTGTCCTAAGGTGTGCATGTATGATGAAAAACTCTAGGTGCTACATGACAGTACAGACTACAGTTACTCTGTTTGGTAGATTGCCTGTCTTTTTCTTATTTGGACATCTTTTATTCTAAATTCGTACTCTGGAAGGGATTAGCGATAGACCAGTTTATGAAACCAAGCAGAGATAGTTGCTTGACATCCCTCTGCATTTACGTTGATAGACTTTTTATGGTTGTGTTGTTATGGAGTTAATTAGTAAATTGAGATGAAAATCTTTCTGTTGACTAAACCACACTTAATTTTATCTTTTTAGATGAGAATGCATTGTTTGTTTGTTCTGCCTGACAACTGATGAGCTTTGAATACATAGTTATGATATCTGGATGCACCAATCGGTTTAAACATTTACTTTCAGATTCTTTGCATTCATCTTCAACGGGCTTTTGTGGATCAGTTTGGAGAATCTGTCAAACTCCAGGTACGTTTGTCTTATTTGTTAGAAGTTATCTGTCAACTTGGAAGTGGTTCTGGAACTTATAAATTTTGTAGTACAAGGACACACATCGAAATATGAAACTTGCTATAATTTTTGTTTCTCTGGTAAATATTTGGAACGCTGAGTCATATTTTGACAAAAGCTGATGTTGATGATTGCAGAGTCATATTTCATTCCCATTGATTTTGGACCTCTTTCCTTTCACAAGAGATGCACTAGGCAGTGGAAGAGAAAGCTCCAGCGACAATCAACATCAGAATACTCATCTGAACCAATTTTATTTGCAATTTCGTGCACTTAACCAACAAAACATTTATGGAGAAACAGGTGAAAGAACCTATTTAGAAGCAGTAAAAATGAGTGTACTGAAAAGCTCAAATTTTAAATCACTACTTTATAGACACTCTCAAGCTTTTGAAGGAGGATGTAGCCTTTGGCAGTCTAGTGCAAGCTCTTATCAAGAGTTAACAAGAACGCCTGTGTGTTCTGATGAGAAGGTTAGTTGAGCTTCTTGCTAGGTGAAGTTGCAACTTGTAATAGACGCTGATTTTGTCCTTTTCTTGAGAAATTTTTTTTTTTTTTTTGCTTTGCATGTTACTTAGCAGATGTTGGATTCATTTGTCATCCATTCAAAATGTTTCAACGATCTTGTTTCTTTGGCATACAGTTTTTGTGGAAGTGCACCTCAGTTTATTACTCTCAAACAACTTGGTCTTTTCTCTCTTTTTTTATTTTTCTTTTCCGGTTCATTTGTAGGTCAATAAGATTCCTTCCCTTGTGCCTTCAAGGAGTTGCATGTATCGCCTTGTTTCTGTTGTGGAACACTTTGGAAAAGTTGGAAGCGGGCATTATGCAGCTTATAGATGGGTGCAAAAAGAGTCGATAGGGGAGGACTCAGTTGGACAACTTGAGCCTGGGTACTGGTTTTGTATATCTGATTCACAGGTATCAAGAGTTTCTGAAGTAGAGGTTCTCACTGCAGAAGCAACTTTGCTCTTCTATGAGGAAATGGAATGCCCAATATAGGTAACAAGTTGCACTAATATGAATAATTAAGAACATCATCTACTGTCAAATGCATTAGATGTTTTAGATTATTTATTGGTTTGTGAGCTTTTTCTTAAGTTCATCTTCCTATTTTAAGTTTTAACAATATACAATACACGTTGATGGATGTCAACCTCTGTGTCTTTATTTCCATTAGTGTTGGTCTTAATATTGGGTTTATCACTATTTTTGTTGCTAGTGTTGTGTTTTTCATGATTGTTCTTCTTGTTATTAAGATTGCCAACAATCTTGGAGTCCCCTATAATAGAGTGGTTTGATCCACTTATTGCACCAAGACCAGCAAGTTTTATCCTAAAAGCATGTTCTCGACTTCTCATTGCTTGGCTGAGGACCATATACCCTTTTTAGCTCCTAGTTGGAGACTTGGAATTCCCTTCACCCCAAGCAGTAAAAATGCCATCTCGTATACATGATGCTATATTGTGTTAAGAGTCACAAAGTTCATCTTGGTGATTTCCAATCAATTCTATATTGCGTAGTTATCTGTCAAGTTGTCAACTCAATTGGTGGTTCAAATGATTGCCGAAAATGTTTACAGTTATTGGCACTTGTGTGGCCGAATAGTAATTTGTTTCCATCTGAAGTTATTGAATTGTTGAGATCATATTTTTTCGTCATTTCACATTGCAGGTCTTGTTTGAAGCAATTGAATGGTGTCTTCCTTGTCATGATACATGTACAATAGTTACGTAAGAATGATCAGCAAGAAGGTGAATTTTTGAATCAAGCTGTGTTTTTGTTTACATCTTGATGAAATCTTACTTTCTTTACAAGGAGCTTTCCTCAATTGTTCAATGAAATAGGATAACTTATGTGGTTTTAAATGAAATGGTAAGAATTCAATATTGGTCTTCTTAATCTAGAAGATGGTTACTTAATTACATTCAATGCCTCAACTTTTTCAAAGGAAAATGGGAGATCACTTGTTTATTTGGAGATGCTATATATGCATTTTGTTCTATGTTATTGACATGGTAAGGAATGCAAAATATCACTGTATTTGTGCGCGGATCTCTTAAAGTGCAAAGTATTCTCTAATTTTTCACCTGTGCCTTCTCAAGGTCATAAATTTGAATCTTCTAATTTCTCAAGACGCATCTCTTATAGAATAGTCAGGGGTAATTCTGAACACCGCGGTCTCATATTGATAAATAAATAAATAAATAAATAAATAAATAAATAAATAAATAAAACCAAAATCTTTTGCTTATTAAAAATGCGACTACGCTCAATTGTTGACTGATTATATATTTTTTTGTTTGTTTGACAAATTTGATTAAATATATTATCTTCTCCATGATTATAAAAACTAGTTCATTGTTTTAGAAGTTTCAGTTGATTAGCTGGACGAGGGTTTGGTCCAAATGATTATTGAGAATGTTTAGACTTTTTTCTTGCAATGCCCCTGATTTTTTCATTCTTTGGACACCATATCGCTAAGGTATAGCGTGTTTTTAGCAGTTCTAGTCGATTTTTATTCTTTTTCTTTATATTTCATGTAGTCTTTCAACCTGTCCCTTGTTGTTCTTTAGACTCCATTTTCCAGAAAACCAGCTGTCAATAATTCTCATATGGACTTGCAGTTTTCATACATTTGAGATGAGCTTGAGATCATTCATTTTCTAACCTATTCAAACTGAATCTTCTTCAAATCATGCAGCAGCATTGCCAACAAAGGGTCAATTCCATATTAGTTGGCGTTAGCTAGGTATATGGATCAAATTCTTTTACTGTGCTTTCATAATCCTTAAATCTTTTTGATAACGCATGTCACATCTTACGGTTACTACTTAGATTGTCGAGTTTCTTGAGTTTTTAATTTGCCAATTTTTTTTTTATTTGGCCATTTATAGGTCCAACATATTTAAACACTTATTGTTGCATCGATTTGTACCCTTGATTGTTGAGTCATCATTGAATGTGTTCAAACTACAACAGCTAAGCACCCTTAATTGTTGCATTGATTTGTGCTAGTCCAACATATTTAAACATTTTTTTTAATTAATTAAAAATATCATTGATTAATGAGCGGAAAAGAATTTTACTGCAATGAACTTTTTCTAATGGTTAAGGTGGCGTCCTACCCTTATACAATAATCTTAATAGTTGTCCGATCCATATTGAGTTTTCAACTGCCAACATAATTTCTTGGAGACTTCGCGTCTTTGTTATAAAGATTAGATTTATTATTATTATTATTATTTCGTTTTGTGGAGGATAAAGAATAGGTTGATTTTCATCAGGTCAGTCATCTTCACGTTACCAAATCCAACTCAACTCAGCTTTGTAATGTATTTATCCCCTATCGTTACGCATTTGTCTTGCACCATTGGCGTAACATGACCAAAAAAAAAAATGCACAAAAGATGCGAATAAGCTTAAAAAGGGACCATAAATTAAGTGAGCGGGTGAATGGACCTTGAATTTTACTAAAGGTACCATATTTTTTTAAAAAAATTAATTTTTGTGTGAAATGACCTATATGCGCTCCATACATGAATGGTTTTTGCTCACTTACCCTCGCTTACACATGCCCCAATCACTCAATGAACCCATTCTCAAATTGCTATCACTTTTACCCAAATATGACGAAATTCGAGCGAAACGATATCTACTCGATGCCATGAGTGCATTCTCCACCTCTTCTCTTGTTGATTTATGGGTTTTTTCAAGTTTTTTTTTTTTTTTTTTTTTTTGCTGCTTTTGAGTTGATTTTTGCATTGTTGTCAAGTTTAAGGCTTTGATTTGAGGGTTGAATCTTACATTTTGCGCAAAAAAATATCGATGGAATTGAGAATATTTAGCAATTTGAGCAAAACCCACCAATTGTTTTAGTCGTTTTCATGTATTTTTTGGAGTTTTGAATTTTTTTGTTTGTTCTTGTCATTTTTGGGTTTTGGACACACAAGGCTGAGGTCTTTAAAACCTTTGAAGAGGTCTCTATCTATCTCGATAAAAGACAACCAACACTCTTTATAGGTTTCGGCTGACTCTCACCAAGACCTATAAAGAGGTGTTGGTTGCCTTTTATCGAGACAGACAAAGACCTCTTCAAAGGTTTTGGTTGGAGTTGGATGAAGTCGCCTGTAACCACTAAAGGGGTCTCGGTGAGAGTCGGGGAAACCTCTTTAAAGGTCTCGATTATGTGCGTTCGAAACCTGCATATGTCACTTCATCATTTATATATTTGAGTAATGGGGTATATTCAATAAAAAGGGTGGTATGCTTAACAATGATATTTTGGGAACTTTAGAAAAAAAAAAAAGAAGAAAAAAAAGTGGGATACGTTTAGCAATTTGAATTTAAAATAGGGGTATGTTTAAGTAATGAGGTATATTCAACAAAAATAAAGATCGGTTCAGTCGAGTCCTAAATTAATAGATAGCTCACTATGTCTTACTATTTTTCTAAGTAAATTTATTAATAGTACCTATTTTGTTTTGTTTTATTTTAATTTTTTTGCAATAATTTGGTTTGATAACATGAGTTCTACCTTCCCTTTTTTATTGACTTTGGATCAAAGCTCAAATCAAGTTATACGAATTGTCAATCGTAATTTATTTTTTATTTTTTTTTTTTATTTTTACTTCAATAGACTCACAACTTCTTTAAATCTTATTTTTTGGGAAGTGATGTCTAGTCCATCTCACTCTTCGGCTCGTAAACATTTTTCTTATTAAAATATAAAATTAATGTATTATAATTAAAATTAGGCAAATCTTAATCAATGTTGATATTGATTTGAAAAATAATAAAGCTTTGTGTTCAAATAGATAATTTTCCATTTTTTGCACTTTCGCTTTTATATGTGGTTTAAAATGTGTGTAATTTGCCTTGAAGGGGTGCGATGTAGTGGTAAAGAAAAGTGCACTTTAACTCTTGACTGAGACAGATGTTCTGAATTTCATTTTTAGCAGTTTTTTTTGAGTTATAAATTTGAGGCGCCTGATTAACCTATGTGAAATTAATCGAATCAAAATAAGAAAAGGAATGGTTGAGAAAGGTTCCAACACTCATAATTATATAAAAAAAACGTATGTACTTTGATATGTAAAGAACTTAACTAGTAATAGGTCAGTATACGTGGCAAGGGACTAGATTTTCTCTAAGTAAGATCGTGCACAGTTATGCAAGAGCAAACAAGGAAGAAAAACAATATTTGGATTAGAAAAAACAAAACCCATGGTTGACCATTTGACTTCCAAAATCACCCAACCGTGAAGAACGTGGTAAGCAATGCCACCCTACTCCCCCCCTCCCAAAGCCCACCACGTGGTTCATCAACCCCATCCCACTAATCCCAAACCCGCCTTCACCTTATTATCCAACTCCCACCCCCACCGCAACCCCACAAGTCTCGTTGACTTCTTCTCCCCCAACCCCCCTTAGACGTTAATGGCGGCTCTCCCACTCTTCCCCTAAAAAAATCACTCTGATCTCCATCTCTCCATCTCCCCTCTCCAACCCCCAAACCCTAACCCCGATGGACCAATCCGCCCAGGCCGTCATCGCCGCCGCCGCCAGCTTCTTCGTCGTCACCATCCTCGTCGGCCTAATCGTCCTCATCTGCAAAGGCTACAAAACCCCCCGATCGCATCACCACCAATCCCGATCTCGCAATCGCAATCGCAATCGAACTGCCCCAAACCCTACCCTAACCAACCTCAACTCCATCACCATCAGCGACGTCAGCGCGTCCTTCGATCCCTCCCTGGACCGCATCTCGATGCCCGACCTCATCACCGCCACCAGAAACTTCTCCTCCGACGGCGTCATCGGCGACGGCAGCTTCGGCCTCGTCTACAAAGCGCGCCTCTCTAACGGCGTCACCGTCGCCGTTAAGAAGCTGAGCAAGGACGCCTTCCAAGGCCTCCGCGAATTCCGCGCCGAAATGGAGACGCTCGGGAAGGAGAAGATCCGCCATCCGAATCTCGTCAAGATCCTCGGGTACTGCGTTTCCGGGGATGACCGAATCTTGATCTACGAGTTTGTGGAGAAAGGGTGCTTGGACCAATGGATTCACGACACGTGTTTCTCGGGTTCGTCGGCGAGTTGTAGGGCCCCGCTGTCTTGGGATACGAGAGTGAGGATTGTAAAGGGAGTGGCGAGGGGGTTGGCGTTCTTGCATAATTTGGAGACTCCAATCATACATAGGGATATTAAGGGGAGCAATGTGTTGTTGGACAAGGATTTTGAGGCCCACATTGCGGATTTTGGGCTCGCTAGGCGGGTCGAGGCGTCGCATTCGCACGTGTCGACCCAGGTGGCCGGGACGATGGGGTACATGCCGCCGGAGTACAAGGACGGCGTCACCGCGGCGACCGTTAGTGCCGATGTTTATAGTTTTGGGATATTGATGATAGAGGTGGCGACGGGGAGGCGGCCGAATTGGCCGATTAAGACGGAGGATGGGAATTTGGTTGGGCTGGCGGAATGGGCTCGGAGAGTGGTGGAGGAGGGCCGGCATGCCGTCGAGATTATCGACATGTCGGTGGCGAGGGAGGGGTTGAGGGAGGAGGAGGTGAGGGAGTTCTTGAGGGTTGCTTTTTGTTGTATTAAGGAGAAGGCAAGGGAGAGGCCTTTAATGGTGGAGGTGGTGGAAATCTTGAATCAACTCTCATCATCTTAGTCCCATGAAGTAGGAGGTACCTTCAATTGTCCAATGAAATAGGTAACTTTAGAATACTAAGAGAACAATGTGTGTAGTTATAGTGTTGTTTGTGAATCAATTGTAATTACTTTACTATAGTTTGGTACATATATCTACTAATACTTAATAAGTGAGAATAATCTGTTCATGCCCTCGCTTGCCCTAGCAGCTTTCAAGTTTGTGTTTCTTCGGAGGATCAGTTGCATTCAGCTATCGAAGAAGTCGAGGTTTGTTGTCTCTTCACTAATGTCATTCAACTCGTGCTAAGTTTTGTAGGAGAAATAAATCCTTTTGTTGTGATTTATTTTAGATTTTAGATTTGAGTGCAATAAAGTTGGATCTTTTTGAGCACGGCTATGTGCATAAACAATTGGGGTGCACATAGCGCCCCTCTTATTTTTTCAAGAGCGGCTTTTTTGCCTTGTCAAGACTATTTTCCAGCTTTAGAGTTCTAAATCATGAGCTAGGAATGCATGTAATGGTGCATCATCTGTTCTTTTCGCTAGGCACACGAGGCTAGATGTTCACCGCGCGTGGCTCATTGTCTCAATCCAACATTCAGCAACTGAGATGAGCCGTATGTATTTGCTCCATTTTAACATTCTTTTTTGTTTGTAACTCTTACATTTGCTTATGTTCCCCACACAACTGAATGACTTGTTATGAAGTTTAAATGGACATATGCTTCTATGGTTGAAGAGAAATCAAGGACCACATATTTGCTATTTGCATGTGTACAGGGCTCTCAAAAGGATCATACTCTTTGTTGTAGTTTGAAATATGAACTGTAACCCTTGATATTAAAAAACACTGAAGAGTTTGGTTAAACAAAACCCTACTTATGTTGTAACCACCCCTATTATAAGTTCACCCCATTTATTTCTAAGAGAATTTTAAATTTGCAACCTTTCTAAACTACCCAACCCCTAGCGCGTCTCCCTCACCCACGCCCCTCATTAATAATTTATTTTCCAATCTCATCGTCTTCACTTTCACAACATCTACGTTGGTTCTATCTCTACCACTACCACCTCGCCCCTTCCACTCTGACATTGCCTCTATGATTTTTTGAGTCGCCGTTGACGTTGTGGGGCAGTTACCAACCTAAGCGTTGATGTTATTTTTTTTATGTGGCAATCGTTCACCCTATCTCCTCTCTTGATCTAAATAATGATCTCTCTACGAGGTTAGGTGTCATTAATGAATTCAAACTGAAATGTCCATTGATTTATGTAGGGGTTAGATCCATTTATTGCATAATTCTAAATGGATCATGTTCTTAATGTCAATTTCCATATATTTACCTATATTCTTTTATCAAACCGTGTAAATATTGAGTTTCACACTTGAACAACTTTTGTGGAATCACTGACAACACCTAATTAATAATTAGAATTTGCAATCTCTAATTTAAATAATAAGAATAAGTTTTATGAAGCTAATTTGATCTCTGAAATCTAAGTTATGGAGGTCCTTTCATATAAAGCGTAGCATTTTTCTTTTTCTTTTTCTTTTTTTGTGAAAAAGCAGAGCCAATTTGGTTTGTCATTACGGTATTAACCAACCTAGATTAGATTTGAATAATAATGAAGAGCAATGTGAGTCTTAGAATTCTCTTAACATGCTTTATGAAGGGGAATCACCAAAAAGAATTAGGCATTGATGCGCCATGATATTGGCTGATCCTAAGACATGGCAAGTGACATGCACGTTTGGCCACTGTGACTTGCAATATGTTCTTCAACATTTTTAGTTCTTATTGTTAAGATGAGCATTTGGACTGATAAATTGATCACAAAACTTGATCAATTTTTTGCCTTGATCATATCCTGCTACTTGATGAAATATACATGCTGGATTATATGTTATTCATATGAATTATGATTTTATTATCTTTGTGTTCAAGTACTGAAGGAGACTTTTTCTCATTAGCATGGTTAGTGTCATAGCATTCATCTTTGCATTTTTATTTGTTTTTCATGTCGCCACAATCAATACTCCAGAATCAAGGAAAATCAACTCTTCCCAATTCAACAATGTCACTTGTCTAATTTATTTAAGTGTCTGGGTGCTTCAAGATTGAGCTGCACAGATTGCTTAGCTTCTTCACCAAAATGTCCTGGCTTCTTTGCTGATCAAGGGGACACAGAGAAATTATACTGGCCGAAAAGTGACGACACACTTCATATATATATTTTTTTTATTGATAAGAAGTAGGACCTTTATGCATGGAATAATGATTAACTCGCTAGTATTGTTGATGATTAGTTTTGTTCATAATTAACAGATAAAACTAGAATTGAAGTTGTCTATGCTTCTATTGTACAAATTTCAAGGCAAAATATGGGGTAAAGAAAATGTGCATAGACCAAGGAAAGTATGCAACCAACAACTGATGGGAGTACCCAGCCATGTCTGAATACGAAGTATCAAAAGTTATCAACGCAGTTTCATTACTTTCTTCTTTATTCTACTTGTAATTTAATAAAAAAAGTTAAAAGAAATTGAGTAATATTAATCATTGTTCAACTCCATATATTTATAGTTTTTATACATTGTTTTCTTATTTGTGAGTGGGCATGTTCTTATTGTTCTTCTAGCTGGATCAGCTTTACCGAAAATAGCATACCTTAATAAGTGCAAGTAAATGTAAATGTAATATAAGTACAATTTATGGTCACAATTATATTTGCTAACACGATCGGAAGAGTAAGTACTTGAGTCCTCAAGAAGGGGAAGACAATTGAACTTCTATCATAATCAAGTTTGGAAACTTCGACTTCCCCTATGAATTCGCTCACTTAAAATTAAAATTCGAAAATAATTCGAGGAAGTTAACTTCGACGATGGAAGTTTGACAAAAAATTGCTGATGTACAGAAGTTTACAGAATTTCACTTTAAATGTTAGAAAACTCAAATTTCTTCGTAGAGATGCTAGAAATATACTTAATCATACAACAAAAATGGATAAAACTCGTGTCACCGAAGGATATTCCGAATTTTAAGTATATTTTTAGCATAAGTGAAGTTTCAGTCGAAGTTGCAGTTGAAGTTTGCTCAACTTCCACGAAACATAACAATTTTACTTCATGTTTTATTAATTTTCATCGATGTTTTTTAAGTTCGGTCGAAGTTGCAATTTTTCTACTGCCTTTAAACTTCACTTCGCTCACCTCAAAATCGACAAACTTCGTCCAAACTTTGGCGAAGTTTGTCGATTTTTAAAATATTGATCATAATGTAATTTAATTTGTTTGTTAATTGCTTACGCATGACCCTTGATGCTTGAAGAGTTTGGATAAAGCTATTGGTAGTTTTTGAAGAAGTTTCTGATTTTTGGTATTATGAAAGTATCTTAGCACAGTTATAGGTTAATTTCTTTAGTTGTCCTCGAAGTTCACGTATTATGAGGTGTTGGATGTTTCACTAGATGATGTGCTAGATTTCCTATAGAGGTAGTTAAATTATACTATTTAAACTTGTGTATCATATTATTGATTATATATGCATATATACAGTTTTCTACAATCATAAATTTTGATTTCAAATTTGAAACTAGTATCAAAATTTGAATTACTAAGAATTGTTAGAAATGAATTCCCGCGAGCGTAGCGAGTGGGCTCATACGTGCATAACATGTACCCCATAACTAGTATATATATAAGGTAGTTCTACCATGGTGATTGGGAAAAATCACCATGAATGGTGATTTTAAATCTTGACCATTGGATTTAGATCCAATGATGAACTATATCATTATTTTTTTTAACGAGAAATCACAACGTTTTGCATTAGTTCTTATATATGTATCAAAGACACCTAATGAGATGGAAGTGGCATCACTTACCTGCCAAATGGCAAGATTAGAAGAGGTCGTGGGTTTGGACATGCACATGTTGAAATAAAGAAAAAAATGTCATCCAGTCGTTTTTCCTTTCATAAACTGTACTCAATTAAAATTGATCTCACAGTCTAAAATAACAAAAAATATTACAAAAACGTTTTTTAACCACCCCCTCTTGTTTTTCTAAACTTAAAAATTTTCTTTGATTTTCTCTCTTGATTTAATTAAACTCTTGAACCACTGCTAATCATCTTTTTTGAGCGGCAGTCGTGCCAATTATATCTTTTTGTATTTTATTTATTCAATAAACTATAGATCTATGAGATTGGTTTTATTTTTGTTGCGGTACATCTTTCTTAACAATCATTCATGGATTGTGCGGTTGTTGGGTTGGCCTTTTTTAATTTAATAATTGATTTGTCTTCCCTAATTAAAAGTTTTGAATGGTCTATTGTTGGAAGTTTTAGGTTTTCTTACATTGCATGAAGTTTTGTTTTTCGTTATGTGGTTCTTAGTGGTGTTTGTATATTGTCATGTGTTTCATATGTTTGTAAGAATAGTCCATGATTGTCATATTGTTTCAATGCCTGCAGTTGCATTTAAAGCCAAATTCATGACAACTCTTTTAGACAAATAATATCAATTTAGGCAATTGATTCTATGTGTGGTCATGTAACAAGTGATTAGTGATTAATGAAATTTATATTTTGCTTTAAAACAAATAAAATATAAATAACTATATACCTACGAAGCGATATTGGGGAAGTTGAAGATATACAAGGCCCATGGTTTTTTTTTTTTTTTTTTTTTTTTTTTTTTTTTTTTTTTTTTGTGAAAACAGGCCCATGGTTAATTTATAGTTAATGTTTCTGTTCTAATACACAGTTAATTAATGTTTGTTATATTAGAAGAAAAAATATTGTTATTAGGCCTAAAAAATGTTATTATATTATGTGTACGTTGGAGTTTTTTTTTGTTTTTTTATAGGAATGGCGTTGAAATTTGGAACACTTAATTAATGTTATATACATGTGAGATACATGTTAGCAGTTGTATCTTTTGTATATAACACAGAGTTGAACTCGTTTTGACAAAAAAAGAAGAAGAATTAAACTCTGTTTTTGAAAAGTACTGTCATTACTTGTTCAGGGTTTTATGCTAAGATGGAGATAATGGAGATAGTAAATTAGTTATATTAAAAACATTATTTTTTTGGATATATAGTTTGGAGAACGAGTAGTTTAGATAAAAAAAGAAAAGAAAAAAAAATTAATATATATTGCAATATATAGCATCTTCCCGGCTATAATACAAGACCTTAATGACAAAAGTAAAACTCTTGCAAGCACCATGCAGCATGCATTCACGTACCGTGTTAATTCCTTTAACAATACTAAGACTGTTAACAATTTTTTTCGATTTCTCTTCTTTATAATTCTAATTTGTTTTAGAAACAGTTGGCTTCTAGGAATCTGAAAAAAATGTTTCCACGACTAGGCAAAACCAGAATTTTAACTTCCCATAAGCTAAACCAATGACAACCTAAGCATTACTTTAACTATAAGAAAAATGATCTTTTACAACACTTAATAATGTTGTTATACAATACATTTGAAAATTTATTAAATTTTAAATTAACATATAATTAAATATTTTTTATGATAAAAAATAATAATTAATGATTGATTAAATATTATAAAACAAAGAACTCCATTAAATTTATGAATCATTACATATTAATTTTTTAATTATAGATAATTTTGTTGCATATTAATTACATATTAAATAAGTTTTAACAATGTAGAGTATAAGAATATTTTTAGATGTTATAAAAACGTTTTTTAATGTAGTGTTTGAAGGGTAAGCTATAGTACATATTTTCAGTTTTTTTATGTGGTGGTTCTGTCGCTGCTTATATGTGTCGCGAATGGTTCGAGGTTTATTTTCCTTATCTTTTCATCTGTAAGAAGATAACAAGTGTTAGTGTTTTAGTCTTCGATGGTATGTCGTCATCGAACCTCGAAAGGAATCATGAAACATTGTGTAAGCCTTGACAGACAATCTTGTGATAGAAGTGCCTGCAGTGTCTAAAATTGTTATGAGAAAATTGAGAATTGATGGATCGATTGGTAGTTTTCGCCCATCAATGCTTATGCCTAGGAAGTGTATGAAGTTATGTGAGGGCTGGCTGTCATCTTTGATGATAGGAGTGTAGTACAAATAATGCCACTTCTTCTTGACAAAAATTTTGAACTTAGTTGTGATATTATGAAGATAGGTCATGAACGTGGCCTAGTACCCCAACTTTTCTGCTAATGTTGTTGTGGCTACAATAAAAAAGAAAACAATGGAATACATGATTTGGAGTGAGTGATAGTGTTTTGCGGAGGATGACTCCATTTTTGTATGACTTGTCTTCATATTTGATGGAGTAGGAGCACGTGGTGGGAGTATCATGCTCACGGGCATGACAATCGAAATTGAAGCACACGAGGGAGTTGGAGAGGATTTGTGAATAAGTGGTAGAGCGGGAAGGGCTGAAGATGACATCTTCTTGCTTGTAGCAGTTAACACATGGTTTGAATTGCATCCATGCTACATTGTTGCCGGTGCAAATGTTAAGTAGAAGTCTCTTTTACAACTGCCCGCTAGTACCAATAATGTTGCCTGAAATAACTGGAAGCTGAACTCGTGAAATGTTAGTATCTCCATTGTGAGTAATGGGCATCAATAATGTCACAATTTAATCATTTGTTTTTAACATCAGATGTAATGGATAAGGAAATTAAAAGGACTTGAATAATGATAGTTGAAATTAATTAATTATTTTTGACATCTAACAAAGGATTAATAATTAGCATCTATAAGAGTGACACGTAACCAAAGATAATTTTAGTTTTGTAGTGTTGCATTAATTGTATGTAATTATTTTGATTTTTTGCAAAAATTCTATGAATTGGCAATTCTTGTACACTCTAAATATATTGTTTTCTATTTTTTTCCCTGCACAATAACGGCTCTCTAATTCTCCTAGCTAATTAGAAATTAGGATTTGAAACTTATTAGACAAAGGGCAGTTTATGCTTTACTTTCACTACAAGAAAATGATCTTTTACAACACTTAAATCATGTTGTTATATGATACGTTGTTAAAACTTATTAAACTTAAATTAACATATAACTTAATATTGTTTATGACAAAAAATAATAGTTAATGATTAATTTAATATTATAAAACAACAAATTTTATTAAATTTATGAATCATTACATATTAATTTTTTAATTATAGATAATTTTGTTGCATATTAATTACATATTAAATAAGTTTTAACAATGTAGAGTATAAGAATATTTTTGGATGTTATAAAAAAGTTTTTTGATGTAGTGTTTGAAGGGTAAGCTAGCGTACATATTTTCAGTTTTTTTATGTGGTGGTTCTGTCTCTGCTTATATTTCATGGATGGTTGTTTGTCGCGAATGGTTCGAGGTTTATTTTCCTTATCTTTTCATCTGTAAGAAGATAACAAGTGTTAGTATTTTAGTCTTCTCGACTGATGGTACGTCGTCATTGAACCTCGAATGGAATCAGGAAACATTGTGTAAGCCTTGGCAGACAATCCTGTGATAGAAGTGCCTGCAGTGTCTAAAATTGTTATGAGAAAATTGAGAATTAATGGATGGATTGGTAGTTTTCGCCCATCAATGCTTATGCCTAGGAAGTGTATGAAGTTACGTGAGGGCTAGCTGTCATCTTTGATGATAGGAGTGTAGTACAAATAATGCTACTTCTTCTTGACCAAAATTTTGAACTTAGTTGCGATATTATGAAGATGGGTCATGAACGTGACCTAGTACCCCAACTGCCTTTTCGTAGCTAATGTTGTTGTGGCTACAATAAAAAAGAAAACAATGGAATACATGATTTGGAGTGAGCGATAGTGTTTCGCGGACGAGGACTCCATTTTTGTATGACTTGTCTTAATATTTGATGGAGTAGGCGCACGTGGTGGGAGTATCATGCTCAACAATCGAAATTGAAGCACACGAGGGAGTTGGAGAGGATTTGTGAATAAGTGGTAGAGCGGGAAGGGCTGAAGATGACGTCTTCTTGCTTGTAGCTGTTAACACATGGTTTGAATTGCATCCATGCTACATTGTTGCCGGTGCAAAGGTTAAGTAGAAGTCTCTTTTACAACTGCCCGCTAGTACCAATAATGTTGCCTGAAATAACTGGAAGCTGAACTCGTGAAGGGTTAGTATCTCCATTGTGAGTAATGGGCAGCAACAATGTCACAATTTAATCATTTGTTTTGAACATCAGATGTAATGGATAAGAAGGGATAAGGAAATTAAAAGGACTTGAACAATGACAGTTGAAATAATTATCTATAAGAGTGACACGTAATCAAAGATAATTTTAGTTTTGTAGTGTTGCATTAATTGTATTTAATTATTTTGATTTGTTGCAAAAATTATATGAATTGGCAATTCTTGTACACTCTAAATATATTGTTTTCTATTTTTCCTTCCCGCACAATAACGGCTCTCTAACTCTCCTGGCTAATTAGAAATTAGGATTTGAAACTTATTAGACAAAGGGCAGTTTATGCTTTACTTTCACTACAAGAAAATGATCTTTTACAACACTTAAATCATGTTGTTATATAATACGTTGTTAAAACTTATTAAACTTAAATTAACATATAACTTAATATTGTTTATGACAAAAAATAATAGTTAATGATTAATTTAATTTTATCAAACAACAAATTTTATTAAATTTATGAATCATTACATATTAATTTTATAATTATAGATAATTTTGTTGCATATTAATTACATATTAAATAAGTTTTAACAATGTAGAGTATAAGAATATTTTTGGATGTTATAAAAACGTTTTTTGATGTAGTGTTTGAAGGGTAAGCTAGCGTACATATTTTCAGTTTTTTATGTGGTGGTTACGTCTCTACTTATATTTCATGGATGGTTGTTTGTCGCGAATGGTTTGAGGTTTATTTTCCTTATCTTTTCATCTCGTAAGAAGATAACAAGTGTTAGTATTTTAGTCTTCTCGATGATGGTACGTCGATCATTGAACCTCGAATGGAATCGGGAAACATTGTGTAAGCCTTGGCGACAAATCCTGTGATAGAGTGCTGCGTGTCTAAAATTGTTATGAGAAAATTGAGAATTGATGGATGGATTGGTAGTTTTCGCCCATCAATGCTTATGCCTAGGAAGTGTATGAAGTTACGTGAGGGCTGGCTGTCATCTTTGATGATAGGAGTGTAGTACAAATAATGCTACTTCTTCTTGACCAAAATTTTGAACTTAGTTGCGATATTATGAAGATGGGTCATGAACGTGACCTAGTACCCCAACTGCCTTTTCGTAGCTAATGTTGTTGTGGCTACAATAAAAAAGAAAACAATGGAATACATGATTTGGAGTAAGCGATAGTGTTTCGCGGACGAGGACTCCATTTTTGTATGACTTGTCTTAATATTTGATGGAGTAGGCGCACGTGGTGGGAGTATCATGCTCAACAATCGAAATTGAAGCACACGAGGGAGTTGGAGAGGATTTGTGAATAAGTGGTAGAGCGGGAAGGGCTGAAGATGACGTCTTCTTGCTTGTAGCTGTTAACACATGGTTTGAATTGCATCCATGCTACATTGTTGCCGGGGCAAATGTTAAGTAGAAGTCTCTTTTACAACTGCCCGCTAGTACCAATAATGTTGCCTGAAATAACTGGAAGTTGAACTCGTGAAGGGTTAGTATCTCCATTGTGAGTAATGGGCAGCAACAATGTCACAATTTAATCATTTGTTTTGAACATCAGATGTAATGGATAAGGAGGGATAAGGAAATTAAAAGGACTTGAACAATGATCGTTGAAATTAATTAATTATTTTTGACATCTAACAAATGATTGATAAATAGCATCTATAAGAGTGATACGTAACCAAAGATAATTTTAGTTTTGTAGTGTTGCATTAATGGTATGTAATTATTTTGATTTGTACACTATAAATATATTGTTTTCTATTTTTTTTTTCTGCACAATAACGGCTCTCTAACTCTCATGGCTAATTATAAATTAGGATTTGAAACTTATTTGACAAATGGGAGTTTATGCTTTACTTTCACTACAAGAAAATGATCTTTTACAACACTTAAATCATGTTGTTATATGATACGTTGTTAAAACTTATTAAACTTAAATTAACATATAACTTAATATTGTTTATGACAAAAAATAATAGTTAATGATTAATTTAATTTTATAAAATAACAAATTTTATTAAATTTATGAATCATTACATATTAATTTTTTAATTATAGATAATTTTGTTGCATATTAATTACATATTAAATAAGTTTTAACAATGTAGAGTATAAGAATATTTTTAGATGTTATAAAAACGTTTTTTAATGTAGTGTTTGAAGGGTAAGCTAGCGTACATATTTTCAGTTTTTTTATGTGGTGGTTCTGTCTCTGCTTATATTTCATGGATGGTTGTTTGTCGCGAATGGTTAGAGGTTTATTTTCCTTATCTTTTCATCTGTAAGAAGATAACAAGTGTTAGTGTTTTAGTTTTCTCGGCTGATGGTACGTCAGTCATCAAACCTCGAATGGAATCAGGAAACATTGTGTAAGCCTTGGCAGACAATCCTGTGATAGAAGTGCCTGCAGTGTCTAAAATTGTTATGAGAAAATTGAGAATTAATGGATGGATTGGTAGTTTTCGCCCATCAATGCTTATGCTTAGGAAGTGTATGAAGTTACGTGAGGGCTGGCTGTCATCTTTGATGATAGGAGTGTAGTACAAATAATGCTACTTTTTCTTGACCAAAATTATGAACTTAGTTGCGATATTATGAAGATGGGTCATGAACGTGACCTAGTACCCCGGCTACAATAAAAAAGAAAACAATGGAATACATGATTTGGAGTGAGCGATAGTGTTTCGCGGACGAGGACTCCATTTTTGTATGACTTGTCTTAATATTTGATGGAGTAGGCGCACGTGGTGGGAGTATCATGCTCAACAATCGAAATTGAAGCACACGAGGGAGTTGGAGAGGATTTGTGAATAAGTGGTAGAGCGGGAAGAGCTGAAGATGACATCTTCTTGCTTGTAGCAGTTAACACATGGTTTGAATTGCATCCATGCTACATTGTTGCCGGTGCAAAGGTTAAGTAGAAGTCTCTTTTACAACTGCCCGTGCCTACTATATAAACAAAGTTGCTAGTACCAATAATGTTGCCTGAAATATCTAGAAGCTGAACTCGTGAAGTGTTAGTATCTCCATTGTGAGTAATGGGCAGCAACAATGTCACAATTTAATCATTTGTTTTGAACATCAGATGTAATGGATAAAGAGGGATAATGAAATTAAAAGGACTTGAACAATGATCGTTGAAATTAATTAATTATTTTTGTTAATTAAGTACACCTTAAATTTAAATGAGTATACATATATAAAACATAAACTTTTAATAGACGTGTATAACAAAACATGAGCATGTAAGAGATAGACATCTAACAAAGGATTAATAAATAGCATCTATAAGAGTGACACGTAACCAAAGATAATTTTAGTTTTGTAGTGTTGCATTAATTGTATGTAATTATTTTGATTTGTTGCAAAAATTCTATGAATTGGCAATTCTTGTACACTCTAAATATATTGTTTTCTATTTTTTTCCTGCACTATAACGACTCTCTAACTCTCCTGGCTAATTAGAAATTAGGATTTGAAACTTATTAGACAAATGGCAGTTTATGCCTTACTTTCACTACAAGAAAATGATCTTTTACAACACTTAAATCATGTGGTTATATGATACGTTGTTAAAACTTATTAAACTTAAATTAACATATAACTTAATATTATTTATGACAAAAAAATAATAGTTAATGATTAATTAAATATTATAAAACAACAAATTTCATTAAATTTATAAATCATTACACATTAATTTTTTTAATTATAGATGATTTTGTTGCATATTGATTACATATTAAATAAGTTTTAACAATGTAGTTGTAGTATTACAACATTTTTATGTAGTGTTTGAGGGGTGGGCTAGCTTAAACATTTTCGATTTTTTTTTCAACTATTTTACTATGTATATAAAAGGAGTCATAATTTTTTTTTTTTACTAATTTGTTATATCCAACCTTATATGTGGTTCCGCCCCTGTCCAGATTATATATATATATATACTTGTTTTTTTGTTTTTTTCAATTACAATTTGTTGTGATATTATAAAAAATAAAAATAAATTCAAATCCTCCTTTAGATAGCCATATCAGTAAGTTAACGTACAACTTAAACATTGAATAGACCAAAATTTGTATTTTTATGAAGATTTATAGACCAAAAATGCACAAATAAAAGTTTAAGAAAGAAGAAAAATTGCAAAATTCAAGGACGAATGTTTTTTTTATTATTATTATAAGAGGGACCAATGTATTTTGTCAATATTCAGACCAACCTGTTGTTGATAACTTTGTTAGTTTGTTAATTTTCTTATCCAATCTATATATATTACATAGGTTGGAAATTAATAGACTTAGATGACACAAGGGACCACATCTCAACTTGGTTGGCCATAGGCAGCTGAGACCAAAGAGACAAAGTTTACATACTGGACTAATCCACTACTGCTTTAACTTTGATGGTAATGCAGGCACTTGACCCATTTGCCCAACCGGGTCACTCTCGCGATCAGTAATTAAACCTTCTGTCGGGGATGAGGCCCCGTCTGCTGTTGATCATCGCATCAAATCTCTAACTATCGATCTACAGACGTACGTTCTTATCAATCTTAATTAATTAACACTATTATTGTCTCTTATTATTATAAGCATCTATATATATATATATTATACTTTATGACGATGACAGCAATGATAACAACAAAAACTAGCTAGCAACTCTTAGGCACTGACTACGTTGATAATTGTGGTGTCATGAAACTTTTTTTCGGCCCATCCTTAGTTATGCTCAAGTAATCCCACAAAATTAACTTCCAGCACCTTTCAACTCCATGAGTACTCTATTAAGTATGAAGTAGAGTTGGATGATAAAATCCGATCACATGTTTTATTAGTCGCCAAATTAACAAGCACATCTCAGCAACTTTGCCATCGCAAAGTTGAAACTATATACCAAAATGATTACACATAAGTCTCAAAAGGGTGTGGTGTAGTGGTTTCGAAGAGGGTTAGTGGTAGGGGCACCCTCCTAACTACCTTGAGAGTTTAGTCAGGTCCACCATCAATTCGGTGTCAACATCAATGGCTCGGATGCCCCGAGTAGGTCTCGTAATGTTCTGATTTTCTATATTTAGGTTTTGAAGTTGAAGCCTTGATGGATCGATCTAGCTAGTTTATAGGTATTAATTGAATCTCTACTAATCAACTTAATTAGTTTTTGTTGGTTGTATTATATACAGTTATCTAATTTTGCTAACAGAAGTTGATATTCCAAATCTTTGGTACACCAAGATTGTTTAAGATATTTATTAAGATTGGAATTTATATAATTATAACATAGATTTTTTGAAAAAGACAAAATACAACATGAGATTTGGTATTTTAATTGAATTGGACTTGTGGGGGACCAAGCCCATACTCCACTGACAACCAACCCAAAAACCAATCAACCCACCACTGGGCCCACTCAATTCAATTAACGTGGGCCTCACCTCCCATGTGACACCTCAAAAACACACACCCACACACTTGAGCCCCGTCTTCTCTACTGGGCTCCACTCCATCATCATCAAGTAACGCCGAAAAATCGTATCTCGAGGAGCTCTTATTGAATCATGTGGCTGTCATGCACCCTCACATAACAGAACATCTTTTCAACACCATACTTGATACTTAAATTGCATGGTGTCTTGGCATGCCCAACTGCCATGTCTCTCTACTTGCACATAATTCATAAATTCATGTCTTGTGTACATAACAACATATTCATGTGTGACAAAGATATATATATATAGAGAGAGAGCACAACAAGGGAGATCAAAGCAGAGAAAGAGAGAGTAGCTAGGCTTTTCGAAGATGGAGAAGAGCAGATCGTTCCCACCTTCATCGTCGTCCTCTGGCTATAACCGGTTCGGATTGTTCGAGGAAGAACCTTCGTCGTCCAAAGCTTACAGTTTTAACGGGGCGCCGCCGGGCAACAAGGCTACTCAGATGAGGATGAGATGTTCAAGCAATCCAGAGAGCAGGAGGAAGAAGCGTGTCGCCTCTTACAACGCTTTCGTCATGGAAGCTAAGCTCAAGACTTCGGTTCGGAACAGCTTCAAGTGGATCAAGACCAAGTTCATTGGAATTTGGTAACATATATAGACATGTGATTAATGAGTTCTCTATATTATACATGTTTACTCCGATCACAATCAGTAGTGTTTGGTGTGGTTCTCATGCAAGCTCCATTTGAAGATTGATTTGATCATTTGAGAGAGTACAACTCTAATATAATTGTCAGACTAGATCTCTGCTAATCTTGACAAAATGTTTGTGTATTAATATGTGGTTTATAGTTGAATGCAGACTGCAGTACATGTTATTTAGAAGAAGCGTAAACGGAAACATGTTTCGATGAAATCAAATTCTAGCAAAGAATTCATTTTGATGATATGCTTGTTAACACAATCAACTCCAAGTAGTACTGCAAATTAGTTTTCTGAACTTTTTTTGGTTCAGAAGTCCTGATCAAAAGAAGGCAATTTTTTTATTTTATTTTATTTTATTTATTTTTTTATTTTTAAAGAAGGCAAATTTTAACAATTACACAGCTTAATGATGCAATGTACTCCAACATGAAAAATAAAAACAGTAGCAGATTAATTCCATATCGGTACTTGCAGCGGAATAATTCATTTCAGAGAAACAAAGAAGAAATTTTTTTATTATAACAGATAATAAATAGCAATACATAGCCAAACTGACTGAAGATTCACAAATCCTACATGATTAATAATCTCTTATTTTTATTAGCCAAATATTATATCTTATTCATCATATGAGGATAACAAATTCAATCTAACAGTGAGAACACCTAAGGTATGAATTCATTAATAAATCAAACAAAAACAAAATTGAAAATTATGATCTATAATTCATAACATACGAGTAACATAGTCAAGCGATCCTTTCTCGATCTAATCATCCGTAACATATCTTTTAGGCGGCGTTTCTCTATCCAACCGCCGAAAATCTCTGGTGGACATAGATCTTCGTTCCAGAGTTGACTTGAAGTTGTTCCTTTCGTTGTATTTCACATTTCCTGTGTTGTTTGTGGGTAAAGGGGGCATGTTTTTAATGTTTTTAGTAGCATTAGGATGACAATCTGTTCTTGGTGTATCCTTACGAATCGATGCTCTGACAGGGTAGAATGCAGAGGGAGAACTACCTTCCTTTGGCCGCGCATTGGAGAAATTTCTCGTTGTGCTGCCTCCAGTCTCATGGGAGTTCTTTTCCTGTTACAGACATAAAACACCCACATAAATCCCAAGTCTCATAGCTTAATCCTCATAATATATGTTGTCTCAATATGCAGGGTATTATCCTTAATTTAATGGTTGCATCGCTGCTTACTCACTAAAAGTGTCAATCAAAATTACGTGGTTATATAAATTAATTTACTCATGAATCTGTCTAAAGATATATTGGATGTAGATGCAAAAGAAGAAAAGAAAATCTAATTGAGGTAAATTTCTAGTTGCTTTCTCTTACCAAATCAAATTCTATTTGTTTTCTAAAGAAAATTATTTATGTGAAACTATACCTCCTTGGATAATCCTGAATCTCCCTTTGACTTTTCAGTAGATCCGGCTTTTGCTCTTGAACGTTCACGGTGTGCCCGAGAGTGCTTATTTTTTGAGCTCCTATTCCTATGAAGGAATAAGTAACAGAAGAAATGCATAAGAGTCTTATCAAAAAAGAGAGATACATAAGAGAGTAGTCAAATCAACCATTGCTTAGACTAATGGTAATCATCCTCCATCGAATTAATAGTACAATCGAATATGGAGACTACTGGCAGATATATATTTAGAACTTGGGAGGTTATACATGTAAATACAAGTACGTTTGTTTCCATAAGCTAACTAACTTAATGATTGTGATGCACGATTCGTCTCGTTCCTTTACAGTACTTGACGTAGAATGTTTGTGTATTAAATTCTCTCCTCTTGAAGACAGAAAGGTGGCTTCTGGCCTTACTCATGGAATTCCTACTTTTATGAAATTCTTTGAAATACAATCTGCATTTAGTTCCCTTGCCTATTCATTTCTTTGTAAAGTTGCTCAATAATTTATGACCAAGAATTGAAGAAATTAGTAAGTTATTCATATACGGGATAACGAACAACGACTATTAATTTTTTATCCTGAGATTTTTTTTTTCATCAATGGAAGTACTTACTTTTTCCTGTAGACATGAGCCGGATCGTCTTCCTCCTGATAAACTTTTGGTAGTTCCGAGAGGCTGCAAGCCAATGGGCTGGTAGTAAAGAACTGAAACATATTGAGTATTTAGATTCAGTACAGAAAAAGCATGTTAAGCTGCAAAAATTCCTCCCCATGTCGTGCTTATAAACAAGCAAACCAGATTTGAAAAAAAAAAGGAAACCAGGACCAAGAATCTCATTTTATCTTGCAGTTATAAAATCACTTCAGAAAAGTAATAGGTAAGGGAAGTCCCAAACTCACTTTTCGTACCCGAAAAGTGGGGGAGGGAGGCCCCAAGCTCATTTTTCATTCTTGGAAAATGGATGAGGGTTGCGATAGGTTGACAGCCAACGTAAAACTTTTGTCGCTTTTCATGAAATGGATCAAACATATAACTGTAGAAATTCGACGAGGTAGGGGCAGACCAAAGTTAACATGAGATGCATTAATTAGGAGGGATTTGAATGGTTTGAAAAGCTCTCCATCAATTGCACTTAATCGAGCACAATGGAAAAGTTTGATCCGTGTAGCCGACCCCAGTTAATTTGGGACTGAAGCTATGTTGTTGTTGTAGTCTAGAAAGGATTGGCTTCTCAGAGTCTTATCAAGATAAAGAGCAATGAAAACCATTTGGCCATGATCGAGAAGCTTTAACTAAGCATTATTTTGTGCTTGAATGTGTTGCCAATGTGCGGAAATGATACAAACAACTTCCTAGAACTAACAACAACAACAACAACAACATAGCCTCAGTCCCAAATTAACTGGGGTCGGCTACATGGATCAAACTTTTCCATTGTGCTCGATTAAGTGCAACGATGGTGAGCTTTCCAAACCATTCAAATCCCTCCTAATTAATGCATCCCATGTTAACTTTGGTCTGCCCCTACCTCGTCGAATTTCTACAGTTTCTATTGAGTCAAGTTTTCTAGTTGGGGCATTTGTAGGTCGTCTTTGCAGGTGACCAAACCACCGCAACCGCCCTTCCCTAATCTTTGTATCAATTGGTGCTACTCCTACTTGTTTTTGAATTTCTATATTTCTTATTCTATCTTTACGAGTTTTACCATGAACCAAGGAAAAGCATACTTCACTTTGGAGGGCAGAAGCCGCAGTGCCTCGATAGGAAGGATCAAGGGCAAGAAGAGTGGTCAAGAGGCCCAAAGAAGAGGCAGGAAAATCCCTGAAAGCCTCTATAAGACTTGGTTTATATGGCTGTGGAGGCCTGAAGCTTGTCGGCAGCTTCAGTTTTTTCCAGTAATCCTCTGATGGAGATCCACACAGCTTGAAAATCCTATGAAGCTGTTCAACCTGTATCATCGAAACATGAAACATGATTAAGGAGGAGAAATGCCAGTGTAAGACATGAAATTTCAAGCAGACGACTCATTTACCTCCGTTCGTCCAGGCAAAATTGGCCTTCCTACAAACATCTCTGCCATAAGACATCCAGCACTCCAGAGATCAATTCCTACTCCATAGTCCGTTGTCCCTAATAACAGTTCAGGAGCTCTATACCACAGCGTAACAACTCGATTTGTGAGACACTTCTTTTGGTTAGGATTGAAATAATTCGCAAGCCCAAAATCAGCTATCTTTAAAACCCCATGTCTGTCGATCAACAAGTTCGATGCCTTGATGTCTCGATGCAAGATTTCCCTCTCATGACAATGCTGCAGGCCTGAAAGCAGCTGCTGCATATAGCACTTGACTTGTGGTTCAGTGAGCCTTCCTTCAGGGCGAGCGATTATTCTTGCCAAGTCTGACATCATAAAATCGAAAACAAGGTAGAGACTGTATTGCATTCTCGATGTAGCCAGCCCTTCAAGCTTTACTACATTGGTATGGTCCAAATTCTGTAGTATCTGAATCTCTCGCGCCATGAATTTCACACTCTCAGGCTCAGAGGTGTCGAACTTCACCTTCTTCAGAGCAACGACTTTTCCAGTTTCCCTGTCTCTTGCTTTATAGACATTACTGTAAGTCCCCTGGCCTACCTGCAATGGCAAACATTCACAAAGTTTCAAAGATGTCCCGATAAAGTCCTTCTCAGCAATTATAGCAAAATCAGAATGAAAAGTAAGTGCCTATTACATGGGATCTCCTCGGATTCGTGAGGGATAAACGTCAGTTTTCCTAGTTTCGCTTATTTAATAAGCAAGCCTACAAGATAATTTGTAGAGTATAGCTACCTATTTGGGCTGTGTTAGAAAAGGAATTTAGTGGTCCAAAAGAATTAAAGCTTCAAATATACTACAGAGGGATCATACATATTCAACCATAAAATCAGAAGTAACTAATACAGCATAAAAGTGTATGTTTACTTGAATAGGGAACAGTTAATTATGAAAACTCTCCCAACTTACCTTGTCAAGCTTGTGATAAGATTCTGCACTCTTTGGAACCAAACCAGCCAGAACCTCCTCAGGAACATTATCAGTGAGCCACTTTGGCCACCCACCAACAAGCTCATCTACTATAACATGTCTCTTTGATGAGATTCTCTGCGACACATTGCCCACGCCGCCGACTACCACCCTATCCCTCTCCCCTTTAACCACAACTTTCCCCTCCTCACCACCCTCAACAAGTACAACCTTGTTCTTATTATCCCCACCAACATCACCACCTTCAATCCTATGCACCCCGTTAGAACCCTTCCCAATCGACTTTTCCCCCATCGGTCTCCGCCCACCTACTCTATCTCTTCCGACATACCCATTTGCCAACTTCATCCGCTCAAGCTCCCCATCAACTCCGTGACTCGGAGAGCTCGTCAACGGCCTGCCCTGAACGCAACCCATGGCATAGTCGTCGATCGATGTCCTGCTTCAACAACAAAGAGCAATAAAAATAGGGGGTGAGGATCGATCAAAGAGGGTAATGGTAATAATTTGTTGAAAAGATCAAGAGAGATGGATAATGGCTGATGAGTGAAAGTGAAGAGTACTGTTGGGGGTGTTGAGAAGAATCCAAAGCTGCAGGCCTTGGCCGGCTTTTTCAAGTTAAAGCTTAGGATGCCTTTTAGTGTTCTCCGCACACTGTAGGCCATGCACTCCAACTCTATTCATCTACTTTTCTTCTTTGGTTTTTCTTTAAAGGCACTTGGGTTTTTGAGTAGCTCTCCTAGTGTTCCAAATGCTATCATTGCAGTCTATTTTAGCGGGAAAACTTTGAAACTAACTGACTTAACAGCCGGGCCTTGTCTCATATTGAGACATGGAAAAAAAAAAAAAAAAGGGAAGATCTCGCTTTTTATGAAGGAGTCAGAACCTCACATATTAATAGAACTAAATTTCCATCGAAGGTAACTAGAAAACAAGTTTACAACTTGCAAGGACAATACCATAAAGCTCACTCATATGGTTTGACTATCTTATGGTGTTGTAAATCACTCGAGTAGCTTTTAATATAATGATTGGCTAATGGGGAAGTGATTGGTCAGAGTAACCAAATTTGTAACAAAGATTTATATATAGGAGTCCGTGGGTGTACATAGGGATACGCGTCTAGTATCTCAAACTATACACAAAGAGACATTACCAAGGACACAAAGGTATGGTAAGTCTGCTTCGTAGTTCTTGAAATTCATGATCTGGTGAGAGATCAATCCTTCCTTGTTTGTCAACCTGCAAGAATACATAGCAAAGTATTAATTCATATTTCTATAAGATTTATTCAACGGTATAAGGAACAGTATCAAGAGATCGAAAAAACCAATCCGATAGCATCCATTTACCTAAGACCTTTACCCAAATAAGACATGTTGAAAATAGGATTCATTTCTGGAACCATTGAATCACTACAATCAGCAGAGAGCATTGAATAATATTCCCGAAAGTATGCGCACAGCTTTTGTTAAAGAGACGATCAGTATCCCGTCGAGAGTACAAATTACCACCCAACTTGGAAGTCTTCTGCAATTACAACACAAGTAAAACATAGATTAGTGCAAGTTATTTAAAAGAAATGGATGGACAAATCTGATGAAGAGCACATCAGCCGGCGTCCACAAGATTTGGTGCATATCCAATTAAGAGTGATTTGGTCGTCGTCATCATACAGTAGCATGGCTGTTCTTGCCGTAATTGATTTCTACATTCTTACTGCATCTTTTGTTAAAACCTTCACATGGTCAGCAAGATCACCCTTAATTAATTATTTAAACTCGTCAAAGCATATTTTCTTAACAAAAAAATAAAAATGAAAAGAATAGCACAAGTTTATAGCATACCGAAGACCCATTTCTCTCTTACATATGCAAACAATCATTGCCGATGCTGCATTTTTCCTCTGCAATTGTGAATTGCACGGTCGAAAATCAATGATCGCCATTATAGCCTGTCAGATGTGAGCAAATGGCAGAAACATTTTCCTTTCCGATGTGCCTTGTCAACTTTTCACTATCATTGAAAAGAACACAAAATGTTTTACTTAATCAGGCATTCACCAATAATCCCCGCACGAACACCTTCCATCAGAAAAATGGTGAAACCTATTTGAATCCCGCAAGATTATTTGCCTGCCAACTATCTTGGATATGTAACCAAATGCAGAGTGACAATCTCCGCAAACTCGAAGATTTTTCATGATCCGGATTGGCAGACTAGATGTACGTAGGATAACAAAGGCAACTGCAAGCTTTTCACTGTGGTAACTCAAAAGTTCTTCCTTGTTCTCCACTTCGAGATCATATAATGCATATTTCGTTAGGGGAACATAACCCATTTCCTTCATCTTCCTACTGAGCTCCTGCAGTTTCGCATAAATCCTATCCGCTTCTGGGTGTGACTTGTCTCCAGCTACAAAAACATGGACACCATCCTTCATGGTTACCCAACTACATCCCGCCTCCTTCTTAACTGCTGCCTCCTTCATAATTGTCCGAGCCTTTGCTACGTCCACCCACCGTGCTCCAGATGCATAAAAGTTAGAAATTAACACATGGTTCACTGCATTTTGAGGCTCTAACTCCATAAGCATTTGTGCGGCTTGCTTTCCAAGTTCCACGTTCCGACCACTCGCTCGAGTGCAAGCACCAAGAACCGTCCGCCACATAAGTACATTTGGCTTCATGGGCATGCTTTTGATAAATTCTTCTACCTTATCAAGGTCACCTGCCCTCCCAAGGAGATCCACCAAGCACGAAAAATGCTCCAGCCTGGGAACCAATCCATATGTCTTGCTCATAGACTCAAAACACTCTAAACCTTGCTCGACCAATCCCACATGGCTGCAAGCTGACAAAACCCCGACAAAAGTAACACAATCTGGTGATGGACCCTCCTTTCGCATCTTCATAAACAGTTCCAATGCCTTTTCTCCGAGCCCATGTCGCGCATAGCCCGATATCATCGAGTTCCAAGTAAATTCATTTCTAAGAGGCATCAACTCAAAGATTCTATTAGCATAGTCTGCTCTTCCGCATTTGGAATACATGTCGACAAGTGTACTTCCAACAACAACATCAGATTCCAAGCACGCCCTTATTGCACGAGCATGAGTCTCCATCCCACGCTCCAATGTTGCAATGGAGGCACAAGCACTAAGAACAGTGGCAAAGGTAAAGCAGTCCATTGCTTGCTCGTTTTGCATCATAAACCAGATCAAGTCCATGGCCTTTGAGAAGCTACCGCTATGGATATATCCAGCTATCATGGAGTTCCAAGATACTGCATCCCTTCTCGCAACCATTTTAGAAAATATCTTTTCACAGTCATTCATCTCTCCGCACTTGCCATAGAGAGAGAGAAGCGCGTTCTCTGCTGCGATATCATCTGCAACACTGTATTTTAGCATTAGAGCATGAATTTGGTGGCCAAGATCAAGAATTGAGAGTGAAGATACAGCAGCAAGAACATTTATGAAAGTTACTCTGTTCAAGGACCATCCATCTTGCATCATTTTCAAGAAATAGTCTATAGATTTAGAAGGTGATTCCTCTGAACCAGCTAATAATCCAATGATAGAATTCCATGAGATTATATCATATTCTGTCATCAAATCAAATACTTTCAAGCTATCAGTGAGGCGCCCAGATTCTGCATACAGGACAAGCAGTGAGTTTGACACAGAAACATCCAAATCAAGACCGAATTTGGTCCCTTCGCAATGTACTTGCGATCCCAAATGAATCATTTTTAGACTTGAACATGAGCTAAGCGTACTAATTATCGCAAACTTCGATGGCACTAATCCACTTCTCCTCATTCTCCGATAGTTCATCAATGTCTCTCCAAAGCATCCATTTTGATCAAGACCAGAAATGATGGAGTTCCACGAAACTAAATCCTTAACATCCATGAAAGTAAAAACTATGCGAGCATTATCAACAACACCACACTTTGCATACATATTAATAAGCCCATTTTGAATCGCAATCTTCGTGTCACTAAGACCATTCCGAAGCACAAAAGCATGAACCTCTCTGCCCTTGTTGACCCCCTCATCCAAGGATTCAAATTCAGGAAAAGCACTCAAAAGAACCACAAATGAGTCACAGTTAACCCCAACCAAATGCCTTGCCTCCCTAAAAATCTCCATTGCTTCTACTCCCCTCTTTTGCTTGACCAAGCCAACCATCAACCCGTTCATCGAAACCGTGTTTCTCTCCTTCATCTCCCCAAAAATACTCTTAGCAATGTCAAGCAACCCAAACCTCGCAAACCCGCTTACCAATGCGCTTCCCACATACAAATCGCTTAAAAATCCTAACTTTAAAATCTGACTAAGAATCTGTTCAAGCAAGCATAAGCCTGTACTGGAAGATGAATAAGTAGCAGTGATTAAACTACCAAACGTATACTCATTCGGTCCGGAATCAAACCCAACACCTTCAAGGTGCATTCTACGAAAAACATCAAACGCAGAAAAAGCATCACCACGTTGAGAATAAACAGAGATCATAGAATTCCAAGATATCAAGTTCTTCACTACTACACCATCGAAAACCATACGAGCACGTACCGAATTCATATCACAACTCCCATACATAGAAACCAAAGCATTAGCCACAACAACATCAAATAAATACTGGGTCTTGGACACCAAACCATGAATTTGCATCCCAAGTCTCAACCCGGCATGCCCGGAATCCTGGCAAGCCCGAAACGCGGCGCCAAGCGTATACTGGGTAGGAAAAAGGCCCCCGCGAAGCATACACCGGAAACGTGAACAAGCCTCATGAGGCACGCCCTGATGGGCATACCCAGATATCAAGGAAGACCAAGTGACTGCATTTCTGTGAGGCATTTCATCAAACACATTCTGGGCAGACACCAAATCGCCCGCTCTGATGAAAACATTGAGGAGGGTATTGGAGAGGAAGAGGTCTGCATTGAATCCGCACTTGATTATGCTCAAGTGAAGCTTGTTGGCCTCTTCGGAAGTGCGAGAGTGTTCGTAGCGGCTAAGGAGAGTGTCGAAAGTCTGAAGATTGGAGACTAGTGTGGAAGATGAAGTTTGGAGATTGGAAATCGCAAGTGTGAAGATTGGAGAGAGTGTGTGAGTGGTTTTCAGACCACGAATCATAGTATTGAGTGTACATTGCATAAGCACGTTAGTGCTTGTGCTATTTGTCAAAAACAAAAAAAAAACAATGAAGCAACAATTTTCCTTATTTTAGACTAAGGCCCTGTTCTATGGGACAGAGAAGTAAAATGTTCTAAGTAAAATAATTAATTACGTGAGAAAATATGACATTTTCATTCGTCTTATAGCTAAAAGTTTTTTGTGGAACATTTTCTTACAATTGCCAATTTTTCATATTATGACTCCTATATTTTTTCACATATTATGTATGATGAGCAAATTGAGTTTCTTATTAAGAAAATGTTAGTTTCCATATTAAGACATATTAAATTTATATTTTAAATATAAAAATTAATATATTTAATATATATGGTAAGTTTTAATATTTATTTTAAAACTTGTTGTTGATTAGTTTTGAGGAAAAAAATTCTTATATATGCAATCAAACACATAGATAAATTTTCTTATGAATATTTACTATGAGAAATTTTCTTCAAAAAATATTTTTTTCCTGTGGAATATTTTCTTTGTAATCAAACTAGGTATGAAAGGAAAATTTCAATGTTTCGTGATGCCACATTTTCACTGAATCAACTTGGTTGAACCCGTGAAAAAAAAAAAAAAAAAAAAAACGAAGCAACTATTGAATCATGGTAGATACTCAAAATCACATACCATATCTAACTTCGAGGGTTGTGCATGAATCGCGCCACCCTTTACAAATGATCTCGAGTTCAAGCCTTGAATATTCTTTAAGTTCAATCCTTAAACCCTTGGACTTGGGGCAAAACACAACCACTCAATAGTCCTACCAACCATAAGTTCAGGACTAGTCCGGCAAAGCTTAGGATTCCCAAAGGCCAAAAAAACATAATAACAAAAAAAACAAAACAAAACAAAACAAACTAGCATGTATGTAAATCTCAAAAAGTAAAAATTGGACAAGTTACAACTTCTTTGAGTTTACATATTTACTCTACTTTTACGAGTTTTACCAAACATTCAACTTTCCTTGAAACAAATCACAATGATCCACCCAACACACAATTGCTAAGTTGCCCAAATATTGGTTGATGTCTACCAATATTCAACACAAAAACACAAATGCAAACACAGATGAGATAAAAAATTATCAACACAATTAGGTCTGATGACCCATGTCTAGGGGAAAAGCCAAAAAGTTACTAAACATATTTACAGATTACTGTATGATATTAAACGCACAGAAATTGTTACTTTCAACATAACTTTGTAACAGATTCAGGCTGAGATGATCCCTTTGTGGAAACTCCATCTTGATCTTGTCAGCCTTGAACACTGCCGACGGAAACTAATAGAATCACAAACTTTATCGATCTAACAAACTTAAATGAATGATCAAAATATTTTTTATGAGTTAGAAGAGATAACAACCACTTCAGCTGTACTATCTCGCTCCTTGACTATTTCCAAACAACTTAAGAACTGAGCTATCTCACATAAAGGCAGCATGCATGGTCTTCGCGCAAGGCCCGAACTTGATCTAAATTCTTCCTTTAAGCCATGTAACATGTTCTTTTGAAGCATTCATCGTCTGGTCACAAGAACTCCATTTGTGTGTTTGTGTGTGTTTATTTGGGGTATTCTCAAGAAGCTACATATGATAGTTCATAGTCATGTACATGTTGAAGATGACTATTAAAATTTTATCTCCAGCCTTACTTGTGTTCTGCAGTCAAGGAGCAACCTTTCCATCCTTGCAAAAACGCAAGCAATTTTGAAATGCATCCACACTGTTAATGCCATCTCCACTGATAAGCTGTCGAAAAGATGATAAACCAAGATCGAAAGGCCCCAGAGAATCAGGCTGCTCCACATTATATGCAAATATTTGAATTAGCTATATCATGTGCACAAATTCAATTGAAAGTAAATGAATCAAACTTAGAGATGTTAGCAATTACCCAATTGGCTGGCATGCCAAAGCAGCTCAAAGCATCGGTTTCTTTAGTAAAGGGCGATGAGTCCACTTTCTTATCTTGTAACGCATGATCTTTTGAGACCCCAGCTTGATCATTTGCCTGCATGAACAAGTAACCAAGTATTAATCAAAAAGTTTTTTTAACTTTGATTAATGGTTTTCAAAGGACTGAGGTTGCAGACTCTTCACAAAATGTAATGAAGTAAGAATCAAGAAAAAGAGACACATCTTAGAGAAACCAACTAACAGTAGTTAATGGTTCAAAATTTTGATCAAGCCTATTCCCGGCCATATGAAAAAATGAAGACCTACCAGATGACCAAATCTATAGGCTCATCTTGAATAGGTTAAATCAAATTCAAAGACGATAAAGCTATCATGCAAGGAGATTAAAAAATCACACAAAAACAACACAAACCGCCATTTTATCAATGCCTGCACCTATACAACTAGTTCATGCAGTGACTTAAATTTAGTGTTTCAGAAATCATGTGATATAAAACATAAATAAAGCAAACTGCAAGCAAAAAGGGGAAATCGAACGGATTAGAACTAACATCTTGACTGGAAGTACTAAGAGAAGTTTTGCTCGAGGAAGAAACATCTTTGCGTGAGAATGCAAACTTTTGAAAGGGAAATTCATTGCATGTTTCTTCAGCGTCAAAAAAGGAACGGTTGGAGGTCTGAGCAGGTTGCTGAAAGTCTTGACGACTGTATATATGGGCAGCTATTGCAGCATCAAAGGAGTCAGAACTGAACGGAATTTGTTGGAAGGAAGATTTATTTCCCGTAGGCATTGGATTACTAGAATCAGCAAGAGCATTCATAGATGCTTCTGATAATAGACCCCCAATGCTTAAGTTTGTGAGACTATCAGTCCACAAAGATGATGACAGAGTGAGGCTGTCTCCCATTCTTGTAGTTCCCTGCAGAACAAAAATATGATTGCTAGTTAGCACACATTAAAATGAAATTTGGAACCGATTCTGGTGGGAAGCATGCCTGAGGTCCATTAAGAGACTTCGTTTCCTGTAAATTCAAGATGGGTCTGCCATCTTGATTGCGCGGTTTACACGGTTGCATTTTACCATCTTTTACCTCAAAATTCGCATCAAGATTTTCCTCAAGGTTTTTGTGTTTTGAAAAATTCCCGACACAGGAAAATGTCAGAGATTTATCAGAAGTTTTGAATTCCAAATCACCGAACCACCCATACCTGAGAAGAAAGAACCGAAGTGAGTAAGTTGATATTAACTAGTTTGAAATGCTCTACTTAACCCCGGAACTACCTCAAGCGAAAAATAGGTGGTCTCCCAACAGCTGCATAAACATCACTGGCACAGGTAACGGAATCCTCCAATGTCCATTTCCTGCCTCGACCAAGGTTCTCCAGGTTAATGTTATATGGGAAAAGCACCAATTTCCCAACTGCCATGCTTGAACCACCCCATTTGCTCTGAAGATGCGTCAAAACAGAGGCTATCTTCTTTCGATCACTTAGAATTAATTCCAAGTGTGGATTATATCCATCCTACATCGGACAGATAATAATAACGGAGCAGCAAATGTTTTTTTAAAAAAAAGAATATCCCTGAAAAGATTAATCAAAGTAGAAATTATTCAAAGTTTTACCTTTTCCAATCCTCTTCGAGTGACTGCATCTATTGGAAAAAACTGAACCTTGATTTTCTGGTTACGTTGTAATGTCTGTTTGAGTTCTTCCTTGGGTGCAAGACACGCTCCTTCAGTAGATAGCTGCTCAATAAATGTTTGACCAATGGGAGACAGTAAAGTTTTTCCAACTTTATCACTTGCATTACCGTCACTCTGGCCTAAAAGAGAATCGCAGATGGACTCAGGTGTTACACAGAAGTATGATGAAGTTATTGTCTTTTTCTTCTGATTCAGTGAAATAAATACCATCACTTAAGCCGAAAATGAGAACTACAGATAATACCGTGCAAATATTCACTCAAGTATAGCATATTATAGACTTTCTTTTAACATCCTTTCGCGAGTTAATGATACTAGCAAAGCAAAAACTCATAAAGAAGGAAAGACTTCGAATTTTACTAGGATGAAGCAAAAAGATAACAATCCAAGCACCCTCAGAAAAAGCAAAAGGTCGAACTGCTAAAACTAATTATAAAATAGCAGCAAAGAGTTTTTTTCGTCTTACCTTTTGACTTAAACTGGTGCTTACCAATTTTCTTTGTAGATGCTTTGCCTCTTCCGCCACCAACGCCTACGATCTTTTTTCCTCGTGCAGAAGTTTCACCAGTTACCGCTGCTTGTACCCTAGCGGTTTTCATTGTGCATTGCCGTGTGCTTGGAATTTACTTCAACGTCAGATCACCTACAAAAGCTCACGGAAATTCATATCATCCATGCATCAGGTAATGAAACATTTCATTCAATTTAAATTGGGGAAGGGAGACATAATTTTTTATGGAGGACCTGCAGGTATGACTTGTTACCCTTCTCTATTTTATATCTAGCATGTACAACCACTCCTTGAAACATCAATCTACCATCACTGAGCTTGTAATTGACGTTAGCCCCACTTTGCTAAAGCATTAACGGAAAAGGAAACTTGAGAGCCGGCACAATTATTAACTGTCCTACAGTGCTAGCACTTTCCCAATAATTGAGGATCGAAGCTGGACATTATATAAGAGTGGTAAATTCTCTTTTAACTCCATGTTCAACTGCCTTACTTGATCCGAAAAATAATCACTAGTTTGCCCCACACAAATTAGTTTCGAATGCCCCCTCTATGCCACTTAAAAGTTAAAGTTTTTACTCGAATAGAACTTGTGATAGCCTCCAAAAGGATTGTCTCATGATAGCCTTTCCCCGAGTTGGCATTCTTTGTCAAAAGGATAACAAAACAATGAAGCGTCTCTTTTCGATTGCAGCTTTACCATAGTAGTATAAAGATCGACGACGTTAGCACTTCTAATACAACAACAACAACAACAACATAGCCTCAGTCCCAAATTAACTGGGGTCGGCTACATGGATCAAACTTTTCCATTGTGCTCGATTAAGTGCAATTGATGATGAGCTTTTCAAACCATTCAAATCCCTCATAATAAATGCATCCCATGTTAACTTTGGTCTGCCCCTACCTCGTCGAATTTCTACAGTTTCTATTGAGTCAAGTTTTCTAGTTAGGGGGCATTTGTAGGCCGTCTTTGCAGGTGACCGAACCACCGCAAACGCCCTTCCCTAATCTTTGTATCAATTGGTGCTACTCCTACTTGTCTTTGAATTTATATATTTCTTATTCTATCTTTACGAATTTTACCACACATCCACCTAAGCATCCTCATTTCTGCTACGTTCATTTTATGTAATTGTTGTTGCTTTACCGCCCAATATTCACTTCCTACATTGGCACTTCTAATAAAATTACAAAACTTGCTTGAAACACATCGGTGCTAGCATGCTTATGGTATACATGGCTAGAGGCGCCTAGGAAGTTAGAATTCTCCATTACCAAGTGGATTGGGAATGGACCAGCCATTGTCGAATGAGGGAAAATTTGATTTTTGAGTCTAGGCAACACCGTTGCATAGCCTGTACACTTGCATTAACCAAAGCATCTCTAGTGAGATGGGTGAGATCATAACACATGTAAACAAACCCTAGCTCGACTTTGGGGGAAGCTTTACTGCTCCTTCTCTGCGTCCGTTACCTTTTTTTTTCAATTTTTTTCAGTTTCCGTTACAATGGTAAGTTTAGGTTTTTCTACGGCACAAAGATCTGGCAAAGCGATGGTGAAGAAATTAGGGTTTCTATGACCGAATACTTTCAGTTTACCAAGTACAGCAATTCTTCACTGCAATCGTGAATCCATCGACAACGACACGAAATCACAGCGCAACAGATCAATATATTAAACAACATACCCAGCAAAAATCAACAAACAGATCCAATCGATGCAAGAACCACCGAAATCAAAGATTCGAGGAGATGATCGTAACTTTGGAGAAGATGAGATGTACGCACCTGATTTGGAGTTGGAGTGAGAGTGGAGAATCGACAAAGAAGAAGAAAATCACCACAAAAGCTTCACAAAGAACTGAAGAATTTATGTCTTCTTCTTCTTCTTCTTCTTCTTCTTCTTCTTCTGTTCGTCGCGCGTTCTTCGTTCTTCTGAATTTTTTTTTTTTTTTTTCCTGTTTTTTGGGGACGAAGGCGAAGAGGCGGTTCTTTAAAATGAAAGTTGCCGCCCGTTTCAATTGGTTTCGCGAATGCGCGCTTGAACGAATTTATTACGGCCTCGCCGCCAGACCAGCCCAAGCCCACTGTTTAGGATGGGCTTGGGTTTGTACTTTGTACATACAAGCCCAATCCTGCTTGGCCCACCCATCAAATATTTAAAATATTTTTTATTTATTTCGTATTTAATTTGAATATCAAAAAGTTTGTTGAAAGGAAGGTTTGAATATAAATATAAAGGTTAATTGATATAATTTATATCACTAGGTTTAAATTCTACTTGATTTTAATTTTAAGCATTTATTAAATATATTTATTTAATTATTATAAATTAAAAAGATTTAGTCAAAAACTCTTAAATTGAGTAAGCTATAGACAATGACTTAAAAAAAGCTTTTGTTCGATTTGCTTAAGCTCGAGCTTTTTCATGTATGCTCAAAGAACAAGTCTGAGTTAGTGACTAAAATACGTAATTTTAAGATTTTAGAACTAAAAATACGTAAAAAAAAAAACTTTCGAAGTGAACTAGAGATATATAAATTAAAAAGTCTTTTTTATGTATTTGATTTGTTAATATTTGAGTAGAATTAAAATTTGAGTTACAATAGAATTAAGAAGTCAGTGTATATTTGTCTATAAATTAATATAACTTAAGTCTTTATTTATCATGTCATAATAAATATGGTCTATGCTCCACACTCTATCTTTATAATACATAAAATAGTGGGTGACCAGCCACAATCTTTTATTTTTTTATTTTTTTTGTCAAATTTAGAGCCACAGCCCACACAATTGAGAAAGCAACAAAAGCTAGCTTTCTCTCTCTATTTTTTAATCCACATTAAAAACTAAAAAGAAAGATAAACAACTAAAGTAAAAAAAAAAAAAAAAAAGGTGAAAAAAATGGGAGGAGAGGAGGGGCCGCCTCTATCATGCGCCGTCGTGCTCATCATGGCTCCTCCTCACTTCACTTCACTTCACTTCACTTAAAAGAAACCTCAACACTCACACAATCACTCGCTGAATCCAATTCAACAAAAAACAAGTTCGCCTCTTTCGGCACAAAACAAGTCGATCAAATGCTGGTTCTTGTTCAAAAATTTGTGATTCTAGGCTTCAATCTTCAACAGATCTGAGCGTATTCATCTCTGCTTCGTTTTCAGGTACTTCGATCGTCTCGCATTTTAAGAAATTGAGATCCAAACGACCGATCGAGTTTTCGTGTCCCAATTTGGTGCAAAACTAACTAATATATGTTTAACCTTATGAATTCATCACAATCACAATCACAATCACAATCACAATCACAATTTGGTTGCTAGGTTAGGGTTTTACATGAAAAAATCATTATTTTTCATCTACTGCGGCTCTTCATTGTTGCATGCCCTAGTTAGATTACGGCGCGGTATTGGGGAGCCCAAGGACTACTCTCTTGTTGGATTCATGAAACCAATTTTGGATATCATAGGAAAGGAAGAAGCCCCATCAAATTAGAGATTTTTTTTTTCCCCAAATGCAATAAGTGGATCCCATTATCTGGCAAAGTGGTTCGAAACCGAAGACGCCGGAGAAAGAAAGGGGAAAAGATTTAATACGACATTGTTCAAGAAACAAAAGAAAGAGAAAAATATTTTTGATGTAAGTCTTATGTTGATATTCAATGATTCATCCCATAAATATTATATTTGTGATTAAAACATTAGCCCGATTTTAGAAGTCGTACGAGAATATAAGCGATGGAAATACGCATTATGCACACAATATGTATAAATTGTTGTTTAAATTAAAATGATCAGTGTGTTTTTTTAGTTGATATTTTCTTAGTTTTATTAATTGTTTTTTACTTATCTTAAAGTGGAATTGTTGAAATTTACTTGTGCAAATACTTTGCTTCTAATTGGAATTCCTTGAAACTAATCGAAGAGTTTATGTGGATGATATCTCGTTAGTTTGTTTGTTCAATAAATGTCGGTATCTCTCCCACATACCTTTGTGTTGGTTTATGTGGATTGCTTACCTGGCTAAGAAAGCTGGTCCAACTGGTGACCGAGACTGCAAAACTTGGATGTGAGTCCCATTCTTTGCTACCATAAAATTCCACTGATTGTAATTAGGAGAGTAGGTATTAGATCGACCAATTTCCTTGAAAAGGAAGATTTCTTCAAAACCTTTCTTGTGTATCTCTTGTCTATTTTCCCGTAGTGCTGTTACAGAACAGTATTTTTAAACTTTTTGGTAGTATGCTTGATTTAACAACTTTCCACCCAAATCCTAAGGCCCCTTCAATTTGGTGGGATGTAGGAATTTGGTGTGGTTCTCAAATCTCAATATAAAATTGCCCGGTAGCTTTGGGTTTATTTTGTTTTTTGAGTCATAAATAAGGCTTGATTATTTTTTCAGCTCTTGAATCTTGATGTTATTTTGGATGGGGATAAGAAGATTTTAGAATTTCTACTTTGTTTTCCAGATGAGCTGAACTGATGTTATTGGCAGTAGAAGGAGGAGGCTTCTTCTCATCTTCAGCTACTGGATATAGCAAGGGTCTGACCCTTCTTCTCCTGGGTCGGAGAAATGAAGATAAGCCCATGAGAGTTTCTCCATGGAATCAGTACCAGTTGGTAGATCAAGAAACTGACCCCGACCTCCAACTGGCTTCTGGAAGGAGACCGATTTCCTGCGGTTGTGCAGCCTTTGTCTGCTTTGGTCGTGCTTCTGCAGGATCCGAAGGCCCTTCTCATCCTAAAGTAATTGCTGGTTCCATCAAACAGCATGATTGCTTGCCGGAACGTCCGGTTGCTGACAAAAGCGAGGACTATCCAAACCACGAGAATGATGAGCTTGGAAGAAATGTTCTAAGAGTAGCTTAAAGAAAGGTTATGATTGTCCTCATGTCATCCCAGGTGATGATCTGCAAAAGACATTGGTTGAAGATGAAAGCGATGTAACTAGTTGCACTGAAAGAAGAAAAGTACAGTGGACAGATTCTTGTGGAAAAGAGCTTTATGAAATCAGGGAATTTGAACTCAGGTAAGGCTTCTTTCTTTGTTAGAATTTTTTTTTTTTTGCCCCTATATACTTGTCTGATTATAATGTATATTCTGTAAATTATTGCCACCCTGGAATAACTTTGCTCCATAAAATTTATGAAGATATCAATTTGATGTAAACATGCACCTGCATTTCGTCATGACCACAGCCTTGAATTCTGCACGTGCAAGGGGATTTTTTTGCACCCGCCATGCTTTTTGATTCATGCGTGTATTGCTTTGCTTTTCGGTGTTCAACTGTTATTATGCTACCTTGCATTATCTCTGTTTGATCGTGTATAGACTTATTACCATTGTTAACTTGTCATATTGTTGTGGTCATAATCATTTTTCTTAGTATCAATATTGTTATTCATGTTGCATGTATTTTTTATTTATTTATTGTCAGTGTTATATACTTTATTATTTGTTGGTAACTTTATATTTTTGCTTTTAAATCATTAATAGAAGGTACTAATTTAATTCAAAGTTGGGATTGAGGCTTTGATGTTGTTAATAATAATATAATCAGACCCAATTTTAATGTTTGCACTCAACATCATTCAATATGTTGGCTTTTAAAAACTTTTATCCAGCTTGAAACGCCCATATGGCTTTAACTTGGTTGAACCCAAGCTAGGTGAATGAGGCTGGTTGGGTGTTAATTAAGCCTTCTCAAGATTAATCAACTGATAATTACTTGGTCTAAAATCTGAATCTACTCTTGTATAATTTTTGTTGGCTTGAATTCTGGGAAATTGATCTAGAAGACTACCTTGCATCCTTTGGTTGATGGAATCTCGTTGCCTTTAAAGAGTTCTATAAGTGTTGAAATAAGGATGGTTTTGTGCTTCCAAGGATTGTCCCATCCTTGCTACCCATCTCCTAGATGAGTTTATTCGCGGAGTATCATGCGGTAACTCGAGAATAGGCACAACTCATTGGATGTCCAATACTGACTTAGTGTTGGGACTTTGCGAACAATTAGTGCAAGAACTGCAAGTCAATATCTGCGTTGCAGGAAATCAAGGACATGGGTTTTAGTGTATTGCATCTTATACACGCCTAACAATAACATTAACGTTGATTTCTTCATACGGAGAGAAATGGCACTAGCGCGTATAATTTGAACTGAAATATGTGAATTGCTTGAGCTTTCATATTCAATTTGCGAGTCACAGATTCCTGTGAGGAAGCTATGATTTGTGGGATGCTAAAACACTAGGATTTTAGTTTTGTATCTAAATATTTTCATTCACTATAATTGCAACTAGTATGATTTAGAGACTTTGATCCAGATTCTTCCAAATGATAACAGCTGGGTCATTTGGGATTGGAAGAGTTTGATCCATGTAGCATGCTGTCACGGGCCATTTTTCCTTCCGAGAGAGTCTGAGACAAACAATTTATTTGCAGTGAGATTCTTTGCTTCAAGGGAAAAAGTTTGAGGTGATGGTATAAATTATCTGATAGAAGAGATGTGCTAGATGGATAAGAGAAACATGTGAGTGAACATATCAAATTTCAGTCATCGAACATTTCATCTGTTCAAGTTTTCTTTCCAGTTGCGTTCGGGCTTCGGCTTTGATATATAGTTAGTTGTTTGCCATGGAATGATATTTGATTCTGAGTGACATTAAAAGGAATTTGCTGTTAGTTTTTTGTTTTATGAGTTGAACAATTAAGTGATCTACTACTTTATTTTGAACTCCGACTCATGCATTTCCTGGTATTATTGAAAATCAAATCTGATGAGAATGTACCTTTTTGGTTATCTTATTAACTAAACGAACTTAATTTGGGGTCAGTGAAATGAGCGCATCTGACGAGGAATGCGAAAGGGCAAATGAACGCAGCTGCGCATGTGCAATTATGTGACATTTGAAGTTGCTGGGTTTTCTCCGGAGCCTTCAGTAGCAACACTATCCTTCACTTGGCAAAACTTAGTTGAAAGACACTGAGACTTCTCGCCAAGTAAGCGTAGCACGAGACCATGAATTATCAGGTGAAGGACTCCTTATGAAACCTTTACTGCTTGTAACTTATATCAAATCAAATTGATTTTGAGGAGGCATCTCCATTCTTCTTCTTCAACTTCTTGTAGATTGAATAGGAATGGCTTCTCTTTGCGGGGATTTCAGTTTTGTTGTATCGAGTTTGATATATGTTCTTTGCTTTTCTGCATTGTATGTATGTGGTGATTTATGACTATCAAATACTTGTTCTACAGCAGCTTTAAGACAGTTGGGCTTATTTGAACATTGAATTTCTGTATACTTTGAATCACTACTGACAAGGTTTTGGTTCTCTCCAGTCACCAAGGCATGTCCCAAGCTGAAGTAATTACTTATGGAACAATTTTCTGCTCTGCAAATTCTGAAAGTGTATATTTTTCAATGTGCAAGTGCATCAAATTGTATCTGTACCAAAATAAACAAACATCTAATTGTAGTTCATTGTAATAAAAATAAAATTGTTCTTAATCTTTAAGATCATGAAGAAACTACAATAAATCCAAATCTAATATCGTTTTGTGCTATTTATTAGTTAAAATGTCTCACTTGGTTTCCTCCTCGGCCTCTCTTTACAAAATAGAAAGCAGATCAACTGTTCAAGGCTGGGCATTAAGCAAGTGTTCAGATAAAAGAATAAATTACAAATTCTCCCTTTGTCAGAATGCACATTTAGTCCCTCTATTTTAAAAAAGGAAAAATAGAAACTATAAGGTATAATATTTTTTTTCAAATCGATTAGGAAGTGACAAAACGTAAACTCCATGTCACTAAGTTAACATCCTATGATACCTATGGCAAAATTAAGCATAACTCGAAAAGCATTTTGAGCATAATATTCTAATCGTGGTAGCTGCATTAAATTAATACCAAAAAAAAAAAAAAAACTCTTTCATCAGTAAATAATTTGTTAAATATACAAAATAAAAAAAAGTAAAAAATAAAAATAAAAATTGGTTGAATTTTCTGTTATATTGTCTGTGCAATTTTTGACAAACTTGGCTGCATCTCATCCACAATTTCAACTCCAATCATGATAAGCCAAGTCAAGTGGGCACTCACTGATTCCTCTTCCACTCTTCCTCTCCCCACAACAAGAACTGAAAAACAAAAAAAAAAAAAAGTAGCAGAGAAGATGTCTGTAGCATCTCCATTCCCCTGCATCAAACTCGCCCCATCCCCATCAATACCATCCTCCCCATCCACGTCTTCATCATCATCATCTTCTTCTTCTTCTTCCACTTGTTGTTCTTCATTCAAGTTCTCCCCCGCCAAATGCTCTGTCGTCATCAGGAGTTCCATGGCCGAGGGCCCTCTCCGGCGGCCCGTCGCCCCGCCCGTCCGAGAACCCAACCCTCCATCGCCGGCACCGGCACCGGCACCCACCCCCGAAGGCCCCAGTCCCCCGCGCGGCGCCGGTTGCCGCGGAGAGCCCTGTTGTGACTTTGGAGTTCCAGAGGAAAATGGCCAAGGAGCTTCAAGATTACTTCAAGCAGAAGAAGGTTGAGGATGCTAATCAAGGACCCTTTTTTGGGTTCATTGGCAAAAATGAGATTGCCAATGGAAGGTAATTCATTTTTTAGTTTTGGTTCATGGGTTTGGTTTAGAGAATTGAGTTTTAGATTGTGGGTGTTGTTTGATTTTGATTTCAATATGAGAATTGCTAGAATGACAATAGTTATGTCACAAGACACATTGGCTCATGGAAGTTGTAAGTGCGTGCCTCAAGAGGCGGGCATACACAGATTCCGGTGCATAACATGCGGGTTGAGGCTGCATGCGCGCCTCAACATGCTGACATCCACAAATCTCGGTGCATAAAATGCAAGTCGAGGCTGCATGGACGGCTCTTGTGAGCCAATAGGTCATGCTGTGCGGTGTGGTGTGATGTAGGGTTGTTATACTAGTATTTTCCTTTTAATATTTCATTGGTATTAGTGCTTGTTTGGTTTATAATTCTGCTTTGGGTCTGTTGACTGCAAGGTTGAGATTTTGATTAGTTCTTGTTAACTGATGATAGGTTGAGAAGGGAGATCATTGTATGGTAAAATTAGCATGGATGCGATTTTCTTTATAAGAAGATTAATAAAAGTTACAGAGAAAAAAATAAAGACAAGCGCATGACAGGTTCTAGAGATGTTCTTTTGTAAGAATTGTATGTTGGATACTCGATAGATAGATACTATTAAAAATATGTATGAAAGAGTGAAAACTATTAGAGGAATTACAAAAGAATTTTTCGTCACAATAGGATTGTTTCAGGATTCACCTTTAGCTCATATTTGTTTTACTTTAGTTATATGGATGAACCAACTAGGCATATTCATGAAAATATAACATAGACTGTTATTTACAAACTATATTGTTTTAGTAGACTACACAAGAAATGTAGTGAATAGTAAATTAGAACTTTGGAGGAATATGTTAGAGTATAATGGCTTTAAATCGAGTACGACTAAGACCGAACACATGCATTATTCTTCATTCAATTTCAGACAACAATTCCATTATTTCATAATCTTTTTCTAGCTTTTTCCAGAGTGTTTCTTTGTGAGGTGTGAGGGATGGTTAGTGTTGATGGGTGTGTATAGTTTGCTTACATTGGAAGTATGTATTCTGAGATTCTTAACATGGGTTGTTCAATGGCTTCGTGTTCTGTTCAATATGGTTGGGCTTCGTTTGCTGCCGAAAGCGAAGAACAATCTAGTTATCATAGTTGTTTGATTGTGTCTTGGTCATTGATTTCTTTGAGAGATTTTGCTGCATTTCCCATGTTGTTGATGCAGATGGGCAATGTTCGGCTTTGCTGTTGGGCTGCTAACGGAGTATGCGACGGGATCAAGCTTCGTCGATCAGCTAAAGATACTGCTCTCCAATTTTGGGATAGTAGACCTCGATTGATTCTTCGGCTTCAGCTGTACCTGTTGTTATATCCAAAAGGTTTGAATTTGGTAAAAGATTACTGTTTCAATTGTTCTATAATTTCATGAGTGGTTTTCTCTTCTGCTTTTTCTCTTACTCCAGTGTTCATCATATATATATATACATTGTATTACCTTCCCAATTCACTTGAGCTTCAAATGTAAAATCTCCTTTACATGTCTTCTTTAGGCATCTATTTTATGCTTTGGTATTCTTTTTATTGATCTCTCCTTTAGTTGATATAATTGCTCAAGTGTTTACATAATGATTCGGGATTCGGGAAATCATCGTTGCGTCGAACCTTCCACCATTCTCTAGTTAGTTCACTAACAGGTTTTTTGTTTAATCTAAGTATGGAGGCATCTTTTTTTCATAATGTTTTCACATCAAAGTTATCACATCAAAATGCTTTGTGAGTTGCATTTTCAAATTGTATTGTTAACTAATTACTGGTGGAAGTTTTGTTTTTCATTTTGTGGTTCTACTAGTGTGTGTCTATTGTCATGCGTTCCAGACGTTTGTAGAGAATAATCTCTGATTGTCGTACTATTTCAATATATCAGTCGCCTTTGCAGCCAAATTCATTCCAGGTAGATATTCTTTTGAACGTATAAGATTATTGAATCAATATACTTTTATTATGGAAATTGATTTCACGTCTGGTCCTATATTAGGACGTTGACCAGACCTTGATTGTCGTACTATTTCAATATGACACTCTTTTCCCATGCTTTCACAAGCCCAGTTCCTCAAAGTTGAGTTTCTACACACTAAACAATTCCCCCAAAATTCGAAGCATAGAGTGCACTCAATTTAATTTATAAACAAATTAAGAAGGAAGAAGTTATTAAGATCGTGACAATCATACTTTAGCCCCTCAATAGCATGACCCGAGTAAGCTGGCTAGGCAGCGGAAAAATTTAGCAATATCCAAATTTTGGTGGACTCGAAAGGTTTCATGGGAGTTAGTTGTTGGATAATGCATCACGGATGGTTCGCGGTATAGAGCACGGAGGCTCGCGCATGGGCGTGTGCACGGGCAAGGCCGCACCTTGGCACAAGTAAGATACATCTTGGCAAGGGTTGACAAAACTTGACTTGGGCGTTGATCAAGTCAAAGTATGATTGGTCTCATTTCTTGATGTTTCCTATTGAAGTTCCAGGAACGACTTAACATCTACTACAAGGAGGGGTGACTCTCCTAGGAGTGGCATGGGCAAGGGAGCAAGGAAGACTTTAGAGCATGCCTTGGGCAGGCATGCCAAGGCAAGACCCATGGACGGACCATGGTGTCGACCACCCCGAGCCGGTGGGACTCGGTTTGGACTGAGCCCCGACTAGCACCCAAGGGTACCTAGGCGCGCAGCTAGGCACCACCAATCGACTTTGTCCCTCGAGCAAGGCGAACCATAGGCTTGGATGGACCAAGTCAAATGCAATTAAAGGCGGTTATGTAACTGCCTTAGTCATGGCTACTAGCATGACCAAGGCACGTCCCAGCAAGTCTCGGGCGCATGAAGCATGTGCCTATTGACCAGGAGGTCAAGGCGGTTATGGAACCAGTGGTAGCAAAGAAAGAAGACAGTTAGGTGGCTGTTTTAAGCACTACATGGGTGTGGTGGTTTACTTAGTCTCGTGTAATGTACATATGGCAAGTGTCCTCGGTAATTATGTAACTAACTTGACTGTTTTGCTATAAAGCCAAAACATGTAAGCTTTGGAGAGCATGCATGAGATGCTAGAGTTGTAATCTCATTAAACTAAGTAACAAACTTCCTTTGTGCCATTGTTGCTGTTCAATCACGTTTTTGTTGGTATGCTGAACTAAGACGGTCCTTAGGCACTACGGATTGGGTTAAGCGAGAAAAATTTTCTTATGGCAAACCCCTTGCTCGAAAGGCACCCGTGACACGTACCAAATTATATATCTAGCGTATACTGAAATAGAAATAGAAGTATTAGTCACTACAAATCACTTTTCTGTAGACAAAATGGTCGACGGGGCCTAAGATTAAAATGCTAAGAATTCATGCCTGTGAAATTGAGAGATCAACTTACATTTACATGTAAAGCTTTGGGTACTAGGGGAACATGGCACTGGGCTGATTGACGAATATCTATGCCAGGATTCTCGCTGCTCCTCCATGGCAATACGATCGTTTTGGCCGGTAACATTCTCTTTTGAACCTTGTTCATTCACCCTTCTCATAGAGAACTATCTTTCACACAGCAGTCATGGAAGGTAATGGAACTGAGTCAAGGGAAAGCGCACTCATGAAGAAGAAAGCGCGCTTTCAATGACTTAAAGAACTGCAGATGACAGCAAGCCTGTGAGATATTCAGTAGTCAGCATAAGGATCTGGAGTATCTGCATGCATATCCATGGAAGAATCATTTGAGGCGCCAGGGTTGAACTCCCGGCTTTGATCAAGAAAGAAGTTTGTTTCATTACTACTACTTCTTCCTCCATTTGCAGAAGGCACAAACCTTGGACCCTGTGCAATACAGGCTTGGCCAGATGAGCCATTGGAAACTTGGGCACTTGTGGCTGGATACTGCACCATGTGCTGAGGGTTCTGATGAGGAAATGGTAGGCCGGGTAACACAGGAGGCTCATCTACGCCCCGGTCATGCTCATTCTGCTCAGAGACCAAAGTTTCATTTGAGTATAAGATAGAAGAAATAGAATTCCAGAGACACCTTACTGCGGACGTCATTATTGAATAATGTGAGAAATTCGACAAAAGACGATCAAGTTAAATTGGTAAATATTAAACCATTAGATTGGTATTCAAAAAGAAAAGACAAGCAGTTCAACAAGAACGAGACGGAATCAAGAACACCATGATACCAACAACATTGTACTGGAATGGGAAACACTGGTGCATGGAAACAGAAGGAGTAGGGCTCTAAATTTTGACGAAAGCAATTCCATGTAGCCTGAAATGCTTACTTTCACAAGGTTCAAACAAACATCTAAATCTAATGATAGAGACAATATGTCTCAAACTTTCACTTGACAAACATAACGAAACAAACGCTGAATCACACGTTTGAAGAAAAAAGTCCTCTGCTTATTACCTCATTTAATGCTTTTGTCATCACATTATATCATCGTACAGTTATCTTATCCAGTCAATAGAAACAGAAGTCCATCGTGATGGATTGATCATGAAGTCAAATCTTCTAGGGAAACTATTTTTATTAACTCTAGTCTAATGATCAAGGATCAACATTTTGAATTAATCCAAATTCAGTCCCTCAAAATCCAGAATTAATTCGAGAATGTTAAAATTTACGTGGAGAGAGTATTTCTATATGTCGTGAACTTTAAAAGTACTGAGAAGTTATTTTCAATTACAAAAAGTTCATTTCCCCACAACGGACAACGATGTGTTTAGGAAACAGTTCCAAAGAAAATAACACAATGAATACGAGAAAAGTTATTGTAATATTCTAGGTAAAACCTATCTTTTGGTCCCTGAACTTTGAGTCTTTTATGCTTTTGGTCCCTCACCTTTCAAAAGTGCACATTTGATCCTTGAACTTTGGCAAGAGTGCACATTTAGTCGTTTCACCATTAAAATTGTTTATGTGGCAAACTAATGTGCTACATGGCTGATTTATTTGCCACATAATCGGTTTTTTTGTGTGAACCAATGCTTCAAAAGTGACTTGGACAAAATCCAAATTTATCCCCAAATTAAAATCGTTCCATCTTTGCCTACGCTCTCATCTCTCCCTCTCTCGTTTCTACGCTCTCTATTTCTTTCTTGCTCACGAACATCTCTTTCAATAGATAATTCACTCTCGCGAGCGTTAGCGTTAATTGGTTGTCTCCCACCACCGAATCCGTGATAAAAGAACTACACCAGTCGTTAAAAAAAAGACAGCAGCTCCATTAATGGAGGCAGTATCGTATGTGATAAGATCATAATAGAGCCTACCAATTCTTGCTCATTTGCCTATTAGAGATAGGACTGAACAAACATAACAAAATTTATCCTTTGATTTCTTTAATTTTTATTCTTAAAAGTCTTCGAATTCCTTAATTTCATTAAAAGTTTAACGAACAACTCAACCGAATTATTGAGTATTTGCTTCAAATTACAATGCCCAGTTTGTAAATTTGTTTTTCTTCAACATATAATGCATACCCAATTTTGGTTTGGAAAGCTCACCATCAATTGCACTTAATCGAGCACAATGGAAAAGTTTGATCCATGTAGCCGACCCCAGTTAATTTGGGATTGAGGCTATGTTGTTGTTGTATATAATGCATACCCAAATTGTGAGAGATGGGAGGATCGGGAGTGTTTGTGTGATCAGAAGTGAGAGAGGACGAAATATGGGTCGGGTGCGTGATTCTAGCGGCAAGGAGAGACGAAATCGATGAGAGAGAGATGGGAGATGAACTAGAGAAGAGATAATTAATCGGTGAAGAGGGATGAGTATCTTGCGAGTTGTGAGCGAGAGGTTAGGGACGGGTTAATTTTGTGGGGATAAATTTAGATTTGGTCCAGTTCACTTTTGAACTATTGGTTTACACAAAAAACCAGTTATGTGGCAAATTAACCAGCCACGTGGCACTTTTGCTTGCCACATCAGCGACATTTTACTTTCATAACCTTGGAAGGACCAAATGTGCACTCATGCTAAAGTTCAGGGACCAAATGTACACTTTTCAAAGTTTAAAGACCAAAAGCATAAAACACTCAAAGTTCAGGGACCAAAAGATAAGTTTTGCCTAATATTCTAGGACCTTCTATTTCATAGCTTTCCAAATCCATTGAGGATGTCTTTGACGGTTGAGCTAACTTTCCTTCTAGCCCAGTCGTTTACTTAATGGATTCAAACACATTCCCTAATACTAGAATGAGCTGTGGAAGGAGACCCATTTACACTAAGAAGTAGTGTCAGTGTAAAAAACACATTAAGAAAATGAAACGGAAAAACACAAGCCATGGAAACCTGAAGATAGGCCACAATATCAGCTGTTGACAATTTAGATCCTTGCCCCTCTTGTTGCACCATCCATTCATAAAGTTTCTCCTGCAGTATGTTGGAGGAAAAGAATTTAGCATTTGCTGCATTTCCAACATAAATAAAGAAAAGAAAGTTTAAGTTAAAGCTAGAAAAAAAAAAAAAAAAAAAAAAAAAAAAAACCGCGAGTGCACAAGGCAAAATACATGGAACTAATATGAGATAGTACAATGGTTATATCAGCCCCAAAAAAAAAGAAGCAAACTTAATGCCTCTTTTGAACCTTATCATAGCATAATCACATACACTCATAAGCAGCCTCATAAGAAACTCCATAGAAGTCACTCATCTTTTTTGACCTTCTGCTTCATAAAGAAGAACTTTGACGCAATAACAATGTAGATAGTTCATTCTTGAACATTAATACATTCAATGAAAAGAGCCACTTAGCGAGCTACCCAAGTAGCCCTATGATGAAAGCAATGACAACGCGCATAGGCCAAACGGGTTTAAGAGGCACCATAGCAAGATTTAATAATTTAGTCTGTAAACATATCTACAGACAGGAACAAGCGGTACTCTCTCCATTTCCAAGATTTTCTAAATCAAGTTAACTATACAGCCACTATCTTCAATTATTCAGATCCAATACAACAATTATTTAGATCTAAGTACAACTTCTTTACAAAGATATTTTGGTATTTCCTAAGAAGCACAACACTAAGTAATGATAACACGTGTATTGCTAATACCATAGTTTCTCATCTCTCTAATTTGCCAAAACAGATCAGGTGCTCAAGTTGTTTCAGGGAAAGAAATCTCACCATACTTCGCAAAGTCTCATTCTCATCTCTTACAAAACTTTATTTACACTTCTTATGAAAGAAATTTGTAAACTGTCCCTTACACTACTATTGAAGAATACCATGATGTGTCTTCACTTCAGGATCCATTTATGCAGCAACTTCCACTACCAATACTCTTTTTGGGAGCCAAATTGTCTGGGCATCAATTGATATTTTCTTTCATCTTATGTAATTGCCTCTCTTATATCCTTGCACCAAAACGATAAATCTATTCTAGACATAGCTTTTACTTACTATCGAGTTTTGAGGCCTTTGATTTATTTTCTCCTAACACAAGTCTCGTAAGTCCACATGTTGTTGCTGCATCTGTTTTGTTCGCATGCTATCTCTTCTCTTCCCATAACATCTATTCCAAGCTGAAATAAAACTCAAACAGTCATCAATCTATCTAAATGACTCTCCATAAGTTTTCATCTGGGAGAGGCCTTTAAAGATTATCCAAACCCCCTCAAATAATAATTTCTCTTCCATGATGGAGCAAATTGTTGATCGAGTGTCCCCACTCCCTACAAATTACCAAGCCCTAAAGCTAGCAATTGAGCACTGTTTAGTTAGCTATCCCATCCACAATCTATCATTTGTTAGAAATGCGTTCCATTATTTTCTTCAAATCTAGTCCTTACTAGTATAAGCTTGGATATTGGATCTAGTCTCAGTAGAAGCTTATTACACTCTTAAGATATCGGATCACTAACAAATAACAAAACTTTGGACACAAAGAAACGGCATATCACCAAACATGTACGATCATTTTTAATGAAGAAAATGAGTCTTCACAAATCTATGCAATCCATCAATGAAATATTCATCAAAAACCAAAATTTCCCTCCACAAACAACAATCTACAACAATTGGTGACCAATGTGCAATGATTACAACATCATACCCAATCATCCAAACACAATCGCTCTCGCCTTCGCAAAACGCACAAATCCAATTGAATAACTCAACAACAAGAGCCAATCATCAACCGAATCGCAATCGATGAACAAGAAACTCAAAATCAGGACCTTGAGATGCAAAATCAAAGATGATGAATGAATGAATGAATGAATGTGAGAAGAGATGAATCGAACCAGCGCGCGGCGCTCCCCCGCTTGAAAGGCGAGCTTCTGCTGATTCATGGCTTGAGTGTAGAGCTGAGAGAGCGAGTTGGCGGCGGCGCAGAAGGTCGTGTACATCGTCCGATCCGCCTCGTCCAACCCCGTCGCCTCAGATTTCCTCTTCTTCGCCATTGATGAACCCACCAAACCCTAACACAGTAGAGAGAGAGAGAGAGAGAGAGAGAGAGAGAGAGAAACGACGAATTGTGTGTGCGAGTGCGAGTGTTAGTGTGTGTGTCTCTCTCTCTCTCTCTCTCTCTAGAGAGACTGCTACACTTTGAAGCTAATTAGTAGCTAGCTTACAGTTACACTCGTGATCACGTACGCCTGCACGTACGGGCGTTGATCGTGTTACTTCGTGGATCAGTCTCGCGATGCGGAAACCTGATGATTGACGAGGAGGATTGTTAGTGCGCACGTGAGAGTTGGAGCACGGAGTGATTGGCCGTACGATTTCGGGGACTCGGTTCAGCGAACTTTCTTTGTGGATCTGATCGTCACCGACCATGTAGGAAGTTTGGTTACATCGATAGCAGAGCTCGCTAAGGCCCGGTTGGCGGGTTCGGGGCTCCACACGCATCCACAATGGTTCCACTGAAAATAAGTGCGATGAAGTGACACTTCACTAATCTATTACTCTCTTGTAATCATTAAACACTTCACTGTACTTTTATAAAACCCGCTTTATTTTTACTTTTTTTACAAATAAATAAAAGAAAAATAATAATAAATAATAATATTTTATTATTTTAATGTAATCATTAAACACTCTCTTGTAATCAATTGCGGCATAATGAAAAAGTTTGATACATCGACCGCTTAATTTGAGGCCGAAATATGTTGTTGTTGTATTGTTTTTTTTACCGCTCATGGCGAGTGTCTATATATAATGAAGAGTTACGTCATTTACTTTTTCAAAATTAATTTTTTGACAAATGATATCTCTACTATTTCACTAGAGATATTTTTGGCGAGTTTTGCATATACTTCGATGCACCACATCTAATGAGATTAGATCTAGTTTATTTATTTATTTTTTATGTGGTTACTAACTAATCATACTCGAGTACTATCGATCCGTGTCGATGGAGCTAAATTGAAGCATAATTAATTAACAAACAAGCATGACCGAGTTAGCGACTCAACTTCAACACAGCACCAACCCGTTCTTTTTGTGTTCGCAAAACAAAACTGAACCGACTCCAAATCGTTCGCTCTCTCTTTCTCAGATTTGTAGAGCATCGCTCGCTCGCTCAGTAATCCAATGCGAGAAAATGATGACGGCCAATCGAAGAAGAAGAAGAAGAAGAGGAACGTTGTGTTTGTGACGGTGGGCACCACATGTTTCGATTCCCTTGTTAGAGCAGTCGACGCCCCAGAAATCAAACAAGACTTACTCAACAGAGGCTACACAGCTCTTCTTATCCAAATGGGTCGCGGATCCTACATACCCACAAAGGTATAAACATCAAATTTGTGGTTTTTGATGAAGATTTCTAAAACCCCTTTTGGGATTTTAGTTGGTTTCTGGAGAATTTAATGGGTAATTTGTAATATTCTTTAAACATAACAAATAATAGATCGGTAAGAGAATTACTTGCGGAAGCCATTGGTCTCGTAATTCACCAACGAGCCTCAAAACTTTCAGATACTTGTTTGATGGTACAAATGCTCTTTTATAGGCTCGAGAGAGAACCATTAAACTTTTATGATAAATTCAAATTTATATCAAATTTGTAACCTAAGAGAAGCTTAATGGACATAATGTAGCAGATTAAAAACATAAGTTGCACATTCTGGTTATTGTGTACCTATAAAATGAAATTATGAGGCAACTTGGTCGGGTTGCCACAACGGTAAGGGCGAAAGCGGGGGGGGTTGTGTGAGTTAAGCGCACGACCATGGTTTCGATTATCTGGTGTGGTAAGATCATTCGGACCACTGGGTTCTCGCTACAGGTTGATAGAGCCAAGGCCTCGTGAGAATAGTGAGGTGTGAGGGTAATCTCGACACCCATAATTATCAAAAAAAAAAAAAATGAAATTATGAGACACATAATGGTCTAACATAATTAATCGGAACAAGTTTTTTTTTAAGTTTTGGTTTTTGTTGTTGATAGTGTGGTGGAGAGGATGGGGGTTTAGCTGTGGACTACTTTACTTTTTCATCAAGCATTGCCCAGCACCTGAAATCAGCTTCTCTTGTGATCAGTCATGCTGGTGAGAGTTTTGATTCAAGTGTTTTTTTTATTCAAGTATTCAACAGGAGTGACACTGCTGATGATATGGCATAATGTGCTTAGTTTCTTTGTAGTTTCTTTTGCATATCAGAATTGTTCATTTAGTGCATATATTCACTTTTCTTAGTCACTGAACAGTTGTTATTGAAAACTGAGAGCTAGAAGAGGTAGAATTGAGGAAGGTATGGAGAAAACGAATTAGATTCTTAATTGGAGTTGCAAAAGAGTGGGAAAAACGTCTTATTCTTTCTTTCTTTCTTTTTTTGATATCCATGGGTGTTCATACCTTTTTCAACCCCGTAGAAGGTGGTCGGGTGCGCCAACCCCATATCTCAGGAAAAACTAATGGGATATTCTTCCACAATTACAACCCACAACCTCTACCTCTGACAGAGCTATGGTGCTCACCACACCCCTTGCGGGCTAAAAAAAAAGAAAGTTAAATTTTTTTATTTATCAACTTGAGAAATAGAGGTTCATGAATAGGGGTCTTGATGCATATAGATAAGGAATTTTATTCCGTTTTCTGTAAGAAGGACATATCTTGTAGTATTAAAGTGCTCGTTTTATCAAAACATTGGAGGGCATTTAGTATGTTTTCTAGTGTGGCAGATTGTGTACAAACCAATGTGTTATCATTTATAATTTGTATTTTTTTCGTGTCAAGTTAGTAGAAAAAAAAATTGTTTAATTGGTGTTCAAGAAGCAAGTCCTTGAGTAAGGAAGAAGGTAGTGTGGATTAAGCTTACATATTGTCATTTAATGGTTTCTAATTTGTTGAAAACCCATCCATGATCTTCTACTGCTTGCAACCAAAATCACACTAGAAGCTAATTTTATTAAAGCTCATTGAGTTGAAATTTCTCTCTTTCATTTTCAAACAATTTGATGCAGTTTGGTATTTTTTGTTGGCTGGTTTAGCTGTTTATAGTAATGTCCAGGAACTACAAGGTTTAAATTGATGAATCAAGTGTAGGAAGTCTTAAATCTTGCTGGTTTTCTCTGTAGTGAAGTTGCAGAAGCTATGGAAGATTTCTAGGTAACATTTCTGAGTTGCATTTCAGGGTCGGGAAGTATATTTGAGACACTCAGACTGGGTAAACCTTTGATTGTGGTGGTGAATGAGGGTTTAATGGACAACCACCAGAGTGAACTAGCGGAAGAACTAGCAGAGAGGAAGCATTTGCTCTGCGCTCGTCCTCAAACACTCCATCAGACAATTTCAACCATGAATTTGGAGTCCCTCATCCCCTATCCTCCTGGTGATGCCACGCCAGTCGCGAAGCTCATAAACAAGTATCTTGGGTTCCTAGTCGATTAATAGAAATGCCAAATGCACTTGTGATGAGAAATGTATGAATTTTTGTGGTATTTAGGGCTGCTTTCTTGCTACATTGGATTGCGTCTAGGTTACTTTTGGTGTTTTGTTTGAGAATTGTTAGTGAGGTGATGGATCTGCATTTTTGTCGCAATAAATTTTGGTTTGGATAGGTGTTTAGTGGGATGTTAATTTAATCTTCTAGTCCTTTTGTTTGTTTGTTTGTTTGAGGTGGAGAGCTTGTTGGGGAAGTGGAAATGGAGGAGAATTATTGAGATTCGGTACCTTTTCATATTTGATTCTTAAATTTTTCTGTTTCTTTTCTTAGTGATTGTAGGTTTTCAAGATTCTTTTTTTTTTTTTTTTTTTTTTTCAGTTTGTGAATATCAGAATCCTAGATTAGAAGAGGCTGTGTTTTATTATTTGAAAGAGTTTTATCTGAAATTAATAGGATATTGTGGTACAATTCATACCTTTGTGTTTTACTCGTTTTAGAGTTGATTTATACATGAAAGCCACTGGGGTCCTCAAACTGGTGTTACAATCTGGGAGTATTGCACAAACTGGAAGTTTGTTCTTGCAAAACCGCTGTACCGATTGAGGCCCTCATCAATGATTGCTGATCTTCGTAAAGCCATTTGGATAATATTATGATTTGTTACCTGGTGACCTACGATAGAAGCAACTATTACAAATATCAAATATTCATATTATGCAAAGTTATTTGGATGGAAATTGCAAGGATGGACTCAATGATCTGCATCTTGGCATCAGACCAGCTCTGTATAGCATTTATACTTGCATTGCCTGAGCAAGACCCTTGTATCTAGGGTGCCACTGCCAAGTAGCTTTGCATGTGAAAGAGTGGGATACTTTTAGTACTATTGGAGTAGTTTTGTTTGTGGCCACCATCATCTTGCCTACAATAGGTTTTTAATTTAATTTTTAGCATTGAATGTGCTAGTGTACACTGCTCAAGTAGCACATTTGTATCATAGCTATGTAAAACACCTTCACATGTATCTACACCTGTTCATTTACTTATAGTCTATATTTTTAGGCTCCTGGTGGTAAAGTTTGAATTTGTGTTAAGAATGTGCTTGCATGTATACGTGTCTCCGTTCATGTATATTTATTGATTTCAGTTTATCTTTTTCATTGCAACAATGCTGTCTTTGTTTTAATTTTTTCATGCCAATGATAACATACTTGTCAATGTCTTTTTGATCCAGAATCTGAAGCTTTATGATTGGTCTGTAAATACTTTGGTTGGTCATGTGGAGATTTTTGGCTAGTTAGTTATCCCCCAGAAGATTTTTGGAAAAAAGGTTTGAGCATTGAAGTTTTGAGTTTGGTGATTATTAGTGCAATTAGCTGCTAAAAAATTCTTTGATTTTGGGTTTGGTAATTCAGAGATTAAATGACATTTCATAGATGTCAAATTTTATACTGATTTATGCACTTAACATTTTCCAAAAACTTGATGGGTAATAGAGATTGAATTGTTGATTTATTGTAGAAATATTGCAGTTGGTTCATGTAGACTGAGATCAAAGATACCAGACGTGAATATGTGAAGATGGCTCCTGCGAGCAAGGCTAATAAGAAGGCAGCAGTAGATGCAGCCTGCTGGATGTTTAACATTGTACCTTTGGTTGGAGTTATTATTGTGAATAAAGCTTTAATGGTCACATATGGCTTCAGTTTTGGTAAACAACTTATTTCCTTGCTGTTTCATATTTTTTTAATTAGTTATATTTCTTCTATTTATCTGCAAATAGTGCAATCTCATGCTCTAAATGACAATTCTACTGATAAAAAGCATGAAAAGGTGAAAAACGAAGAACAACAATTTCTTTGAACTTATTTGGAAGACAATTTTGAGCCAATGTTTCAATTGAACATCAAATTTTTTATCAATAGCAAATATGGTGCTCCATTCAATGGTCTTTTCGGATTTTGTGTGCTACTACATGGAAAATGCTTAAACTGGTGCAAATTCAGTGTAAACCTGACTGAGAGTCTTAGTTTTTCAAAAAGTGAATTTATAAAATCGAGCAGAATGGAAGAGTTTGATCCATGTAGCTAACCTCAATTGATTTGGGAATGAGGCTATGTTGTTGTATAAAATTTGCAAAATGTAAGATTGTTTAGGAAAGTTTTATTTAAATGGTAGGAAATTTCAAATTTCTTTTGGCAAAACCATCTAAATGGCTCCTGAACTTACTAAAAACTCTTGATTGACCTGAAATTTTATTCGCTAAAAGTTCGTCCCTGAACTTTTATCTTTCTGCAATTGAGCACTTGAACTTATGATGGATAGTTTAGGATAACTTAGTTTTTTGAGTCTTTGACCATATTGGAAACATATATATAATGCAGACTATTCTAATCTACGAATCCAAGTATAATTATTTACAGTGAAGCATTTTGTGTCTCTGGAGTCTAGATAAAGAATGTTTGATTCCTAAGTGGCCGTAGTCTATGATTGAGCTTAGAACCAACATGCATTTCTACTTGAAATTCAAATGGAAGCATACCAAGTGGTGAATGGAGAAGTTGCATGTAGAAAGAGGATGTAGCTGATTGAATGATAGGATGGATTGAATTGCATGTTGAATGATGCTTTCCCTTATTTTTCACTTTGGTGGAAGGTAAACCGGATTGGAATACTGTTTGGAGATTTGGCGCTTGGTGAGGGGTTTTCATGATTCAATAAAGTCTAGACGAGAATACGTTCCTGGTTTGTGATTTAACTTTGAACCTACTCTTGGTTCTGCTTGAGTGTTTAAAATGGAAGCATACATGTGGTGTTAGATTGTTTGTTGAATGATGGATGGATAGAATCATAGAATTGCAAATTGAATACTGTTTTGCCACACAAAGGTACTGAACTTCAGACAACAGGAGTGGATGATGAGTGTGTGTGTGTTTTAATTCATTTTTTGGAAAAGAGAGTCAGGTTAAGACATTGTTTGGAGACTTGGGGTTTGCATTGGGTTCTCATAGATTGTAATATTCTAATAACCCAAAATGGTTAGGAGTCGGAATATTATGTAAGTGTTGGTCTATTCTTCATATAGGTTAAGTATTTACTGAAGTTTCTTTCCAATCAATTAAAAAAAGATTAGGCAATCCAATAAATGAATGTTGATTCTATATCAAAAAAAGAAAAAGGAAATGAAATTAAATCGTATCCCTGTCCACTAGATCTGCATAGGTACCAAAAAATATAGATTGGCAAATTCAAATATGTAAATACTTCTTAGTAGAACTTTTGAAGGCAAATAAATCCATTTGGTACCTACCATGGCAGTTTTAGATATGATTTAATATTTTCCTATGCATTACACACCTGATGTGTCATCTTTGGATTCCATGGCCTTATTAAATCATCATGTAACTCCAAATCCTCCGAGGAAGTCTTGGTTTTCTTCGGAGGAGCGCCTTTCATTAATGGCTCTTTATATGAGAGCTTTCTGCCACCAGATGATGGTGTTGAATTTGTTATCTTTGATTTCCTGGTTGGTCGGTCAAGAAGATTCTCATCCTCAATTATCCTTGGTTTCCTTCATTCATATACCCCTTGATTTTCAATCTCACTTTTGATGTATAGTCAAAATAGTATCTAATAATCAGCATATTAAATAAACTAAACATCAGAAGGTCTCTTACCAACATCAAAATAATAGAAAAGTTAACAAAGAAAAAAAAAAGGCAAAGAGAACTCCAAATATGATCTTTAATGCTAAATTTCCTCGTCTCCAGTCTCTCCTTAAGACTTTTGGGTTTCATATCTTCTCTAAAAGTTTTCTATAAAGTTTTTAAGTTCTCTTATATGCCAGGTCTCGTGGGCTTCAATTTAGATTTGAACTAAGGTTTTCCTGCAGCGCTGCAGTTCTTAGGGCCTTGTCATGACAATTTGAACTTTCCTGGGTTTGCTACAACTTCAAACACTCTTTTAGCCTGAAGTCGTTCAAATTTGGAAAATGTGATCAAACTTGACACGCCTTTGTAGATCTTCACCAAAGCATATCTAGTTAGATGGATGAGGCATGATTTGCTAAAGGCAAGATTGGGAGAGGTTGGTAGTTCGACTTATGTTGGAATCAAAGTTATTGGTTCTTGTCAAAAAAAAAAAGATAACTTTGTAGATCTTCAAGTCCTCTTTCTAATGAAGTAAAGATCATCCAAATTAGAGTTACTTCCTATCTCCTTATAATTTGTAATTGCGACACATTAACATGATGCCCATCTTTCATGAGGATTGTTCCAGCTTCAATATTGAATTAGATGAATAAATTGGCTTTTAGCTTATACGACTCTAAATAATGAGTTAAATGAAAAACTATTAGTTATCCGTTTCATTCCACTTTGGGCTTTAAGTAGGTTAAAATTAGTGTTTGAATGTGGCATGCATTCTATATCTGGGCCTAATTATTTCAAATTCATGTTTAGGTGTCTGAATCTGACCAATGTAAAATCCCCACTATACTGCAACTGACAGATTTTTTTGCAATTTTACCATTGGAACCCTTGTCCTATGTTGACCTAAATTAGTTGAGGTCTGCTACATGAATCAAAGTATATTAATTGATATTATATTAATTTTTATATGTGATCTGATTCAGTGAAGGGCCTTAGGAGTTGGGATTTTCTGGTTCTACTTTCCAGATCAAAATCCTTAAGACCTTGGTGCTAATGTGAATTCTTGATCAATGTGAGGTCGTAGTTCAAAATATGTTTTGTCGTGTTAAAAATACCGTTTCCTCCATGTAGTAGATGTCAACAATAAGGTGATTCGACAGCTTTTTCTGCATTAATTCAGCTTATTATGTGATTACATTATTTTGTCTCTCTAAATCATCCCGGTTTAACATGTTTTATTGTGACAATTTATATGCAAGTGTTGTGCAATACATTGTTCATAACTCTTTGAATGTTATTGTGATTATCTGCAATGACAACGATGATGGGTCTGCATTTTGCCACCACAACCTTGACGACTGCTGTTCTTAGGTGGTTGGTTATATTCAACCATCACATCTTCCTTTACGTGAACTTTTGAAATTTATTATCTTTGCTAACTTATCTATGGTTGGAATGAATGCGAGTCTAATGTGGAAATCGGTGGGTTTTTATCAGGTCGGTATGGGCTGTCACTCTTTATAGAATTCCACTTACCATAGAAATGACAGAGCTTTCAGAAGTTTGTTTATGCCTTCTCTGTTTAAAATTTTCAGGTGTAGTTAGCAGCCCGTGTAAACTCGTTCGTTAATTGCAACGACACCATTAATAGCTGTGAGTCCATCTGTACAACTCTGCGGCATGTGTAACTTGAAGTCATTTGCATGGTTGTGTAGTTATTACATGCATCCTATGATAGCAACAGTGTTTGCTCTGGCATATAGTCGACAACTGTACTTACCCTACCTTCCAACCAATGGAGTAACTTGCCATTAAATCATGTCGTTTATATACAGAGCAATAGCACTTTTTGGACTTCACTCTTGTCTCTGGGTCATCTTGTATCTTGATTATATTGTATGGGCGTGTTTATGATAGTTGCTTTCATACTAGTAGTTAGTTAGAATTGCGTTTGATGTCTCAATAACATTTCTGGTTGATTTGTGTTCTTTTCAGATATTCATATGCATTGCCAGATTCACTGCTGTTTCTTTCCAAGTTGTCGGTCCCATGAAAACTATTCTCGTGTTGATCTTCGGACTCATTTTCTTCGGTAAAGATGATCTCAATCTACCGGTAGTTCTTGGCATGATCATTGCCGCGGTAGGAATGATCTGGTATGGAAATGCATCATCTAAACTGCCAGGGGGAAAAGAACGTAAGAGCCATTCTCTTTCGACCACCAGATCGCAAAAACATGACATGTCGTCGAGAAGGTTTAAAAGTAAACGAGGAAAGAGTGCTCGGTGTTTTCAGGAATCTCTCATTTTTTTTTTTTAGTTGTGTTTTGTTCCTCTAATTCTTTTATTATAGTTCTAATTTATTTGAGAACTTGCAAATTCTTCAAGGGAAAACTGACTGTTCCCTTATAATCCTTTTGTTCCAATATCTTTACTTGCAGACTATTTTTGCCCCTCAAATACTTTTTTTACAATTGCAATACCATTTGTCGATTTACTTGTGTTTATGAATTGTATGTATTCCTACAGTCCCTTTTGGCGTGCTCGACGCCCATTAATCGAAGGTTTCACATTCGAGTTCTGATCGTCTCTTTTTGAGACTTTCATTACTTAGGATTGTCAAATCTCGCAAGAGTTGTAAGAAACCAAGGACCCATGATTTGTAAGAAACCAAGGAAATTTAATGTGCTAATGTAAGTACCACCATTAGATATCGTAGATATTGTAATCGACCTCAACCTGTCTCAGTCAGAGTTACGATGCTCATCTCGTAACCGATGTCGATATCAAATGGTATGCAAACGATGGGCTGGGCCAGCAGGATTACAGTGGAGGAGGAGCCGCACACGCCCACATGACCTGTATTCGATATGCTGATACAAGGTGGCCCTTGCAAGCACTCATGCATGGCGAACATGTTTTTGCACCTTTAAGAGCAGTCGTTCTCTGTAGTACAAATCTCCAATGCCACTAATTCATACTTGTTGCTTTCTTTCTTTTCTTAATGTTTATGCATATATTATAAATCATGCTGGCTTTGTCTTTGTCTTTTCACAGCCCATTCCTTTTGTACAAGGGTTTTGGTTTTGCTTGTGCAATATTGGGACCAAAAGAGACTGTATATATGGGCCGCCCACTTTGCTTGAAATATCAATCTCCCATCTCACTTTGATGTTTGTTCATTCCACTTAATTCAAATGTTGACATTTTTAACTCTTCACCATATATGTGGCATTCATATTCGTGTTTTCTCAACATTTATTTTCTCATTTTCCCTCCATTTCTTAGATCCCTAAAACCTAGCAAATGTCAATATCATATACTCCTATCCTATATGAGCTCAAGGCATTTTGTATTGGAAAGATAAAATTAAAATTTTAAGCCTTTTTTTTGTTATACAAACATAACTACAACAACAGGATAGCATCAATCGCGCCCAAATTAGCAGGGGTTGAGGGATCAAACTCTTTCATTGCATTCGATTTAGTGCAATTGATTATCTGCTTTTCAAATTATTTAATTCCCTTCTAATTAATGTTTCTCAAATTAGTTTCGGTCTACTCCCTTACCTTGTCGAGTTTTTTCGATTTATATTGAGTCAAGTTTTCCCATGATTTTTTTTTTTTTTTTTTGTTATACACCAAAAATCTAGATTTAAAGAAAAACTAAACAAAATCAGTGATAATCACTTAATGTCACAGTGAATTGCATAATACATATATATATATATATATATATATATATATATATATATATATATATATATATATATATATATATGTGTGTGTGTGTATATGTTCAGAGGCTTTAACATGTGACTTGAATTGGCCAGTGTTCAATCTTAAGAGGTGGCGAGCCGTGACTTGAGTGGCGGATGTCATTGATAGCTTGAGTTCTGACATGTCCTCTTGTTACTTTTTTCTCGATTTTGATCTAGGGTTTTCTGCTCGCACTCGTGGGATATTGTCTCTCGTATGATGGGTAGTTGTTACACTTGTGGGATGATTTTGCCCGTTAAGGATTGTTGCCGCACCATTGTGTTCTTGTGTGCGCGGTGTCGGATCTTAGTTTCGAGCTTCAATGTAACAAAATATTTATTATTCTTACTATAATAGATTGTTGTACATGTTCGTCGGTTACAAACATCAGTACAATGCAACCCATTGACCAAAAAAATTGGCTAGTGCGATAGGGGTTTAAACCTAACACATGGTAGCATCTGAGACAATCTTTCTAGGATAACGACCCCTTGGAATCAATCAGAATCATATTAAAAACCTAGTTAGAAACTTTAAGTTTGAAGGTTCGGAGTTAAAGAGTGTTGAAGATGTGTAGATCGAAAGTTAGTCTCACATCAATTAAATGAAACTTCAAAATGAAGTATATAAGTGATTAACTTTTCATAACAAGAATTGAGACCTTTTATGATAAAACATCAAATCTATAAAAATTGAAGGCGGTTAAGTTACAATATCAGTTCTAGACGAAAATTTTGACAAAGAGAGGGTGGGTAACAAATCATGTTTGTTTAATTGCATGTCTTTATGAAAAGTGTCAACATTTTTTTTTTCTTGAAGGAACATTTTCAGATGCTTATTAGAAACTTTGGAAAACAAAAAAAAAAAAAAAAAAAAAAAAAAAAAAATACTACAAGAAACAAAATGGAATTCTATGAAATTCAAGAAATTAAAAGAAGTGAATGAGAGGCAATGATAGGATGGAGACAAAAGCTTCAAATATCAATGGAGTTCTAAGAGAATGGTCAAAATTACTGTTGCATGTTTGTGAGACCATCAATCAATTCTCTATCATGACATTAATTATTTTATGTTTCATATTTAAACAAAGCTTATTATTCGAGAAAATTCTCAACCATAAATATGAACACAACTAAAATAATGGAAAAAATTAATCTTTGGCACTTAAAAATAAATAGAAAAATTTAAAGGATATTTTTTTTTATCACAATCGTACAAAGATCAATTCTCGACTCTCTTAAAATGTAATATATTATGTCCCAATTATGTACTCGTGAAAAGCAATTTTAAGCTTACTGACGTCAATTGACAGATCTATTCAATCGTAGTAAATTTATACAACCGTATAACATAAGTGAGTCACGTTAAACTCATAGAGTTCAGATGAATTTATTGAGTATCGGATCCCACGAGCCCGCATAACTGCCATAATCAATAGTGAATTTGGATTATCCAACCAAAAATTCCTGATTGCACCTGTTTTGCCAATTAAATGGTTTCTCCACTGATTTTGGCGGTTCTTACCTCTATACGAGATCTAAAAAATTGAGTAGGAAATACTCAGTGGGAAAGCTAGGAATAGTTTCATTTCCTTGTGGGCTTTTTCTCCCACATGTCATTTCATATTTAATTTCCCCTTCACTAATCTGTTTTTGTACTCCTTGATAAGACCAAAAAGAGATGGATGGCTCCCGCACCGCACCCTCTACACTTGAAACAAATCTTCATAAATTAGCAACTTTTCTAAAGTCATCGTTTCCATTAATAATCAACACAACACAACACATAACAATCAATCAATAATAGTAACCCCATTAAAAGCAAAGCCCACCCCTATCCTACGCACCACCCCCGCCTTATCCTAACCCCTCCCAACCCTACAATTGACGCACAGCACACCCCCCACGTGGGTCCCACCCTCTCCCCTCCCTTGTCCCCGTCTCCCCTACAAATACCATCGAACACACCCCTCTCGCTCTTTTTCTATCTCTAATAATTATTATTGCTCGACCGTGCGTGCGTGCGCACGTGTGGTGTTCTCTTTCCCCTCTTAAACCTCACTCACTTTCTCTCTCTCTCTCTACTTATCTTCGATGATGGAGAGAGATAGAGATAGAGATAGAGAGAGAGAGAGAGAGAGGGAGTTGGTCCTCGTCCACCTCACAGTCGCGCCTCCGCACCCGCGCACGTTAGCGGGGGCAGCGCGCACCGAATCTCATTAATAGCGGGTGGTTCTGCTACGGTGCGCCCGATGCGCTGCGAGACAACTTGGAGTCGAGGAGTCGGTGATGGGTCGGTCAAACGAACTGGACTGGAGAGGGGTCGCCACCCAATCGTGTGAGGATACGTGTCTGGACGTGCCACGTCGGCTGGAGAGAGATCACGTGGTCGTCACGTGGAACGGAGGTGGTCCTACACGTGATACGGTCCTGTGTCAATTGCTACAAGGGACGTTTGATTTTCAGTGCTCCGCACACAAACACGCGCACGCATTCTCGAGTTTCCGTTTTTACGTTTGTTTTTTGTTGCGTTAATTAACGCAGTTGCGCGGAGAGTGGCTTTGGAAAATGGCTATGTTCCTGGCCCCACGGGCCACGGTTAATCATATCTAAATAATCTCGTGTTGATTTCGATCATGCTACGTACTAATAATTAGTGATCAATTTTGCAACTTTTTTTTTTTTTTTTTTATAAGTAAGATACCGATTTTTGCAACTTTTTTTATAAGAAATTAAAAAATAACTTTTCCCTCATTTGGATTTGAACTTACGACCTCTTGCTCTCAAATAATCACGTACCAAATTATTGTATCAATCGGTCAAATTTTGCAACTTTAATTAATTATTAGTATCGATCGGTGTCACTTTTCGATATAATTTACAAATGAAGCTGGAGGAGCTCCTTACGTTTGTGTTTTCATTTCCCAAATTTGAACTCGAGTGACTAGTTAAGGGACGACAACATTTTCAGTTGTGTCAACCAACCGTGGCCATAAAGAGGGTATGTGTATTATAGGTCTGTGAATTCTCTTCAAACCATTAATTAAAACAGGAGCTCAATCAGGCATGCACCCCCAATTTTTTTCATTTAAACAATGATGTTGTACGATACCATAAATTTATAGTTCAAGTGCGCTCCTATATATATATACATGCAAGGCACATTAACATGCATGTATACGTATTCGTGTTGAAATTACGTACATCTCTTGATCACTAAATATATAGGTACATGGCTTTAGGTGTCTATGTACGTTGCATTAATTTGACACGGAACTTGCCAATGCCACTTTGGCGTACTTAGTTTCACGTGCCCTTGTCATATAAGTAATTAAATGTAACAATTAAAAGTAAGTCATTAATTTAGTAAAACATATATAATAACTTCATTTATTTACATCACGACTCAAGTGTTTAAGATGGCGCGGCACATCACACGGTGAGAGGAAAATACAGAATACTACAACGATTAGGTTATTTAATTTGTTGTTTACCATGTAGCTTATTTTTTGAAGTATAGCATTCCATGTAGCTTAGTGTAGTATACCGGATGAAAGTGAAAATGGGTCCTCCATTAAGAGAATAATTAAATTGAGAAGTTAAACTATAACTACACTAATTAAAGACAACGATTATTATTGACCGCTCAATTTATTTTTTGAGAAATAATTCCGATAAAATTTTCAGCGTACGATATTTTTTCAAAAACTTAATTAGTGCCAAAAGGCTCATTTTTTAGTTTTCAATAGCGAAGCCTCAGTCTTAAAATAATTGGAGGGAAAATGATTGGGTGATCCGAAATGGACAGTCAAAATGATCACTCGATTGCATGTTGGTGTCTATTAAATCTTGCATCGATGTTTAATTGTGCGCATAAAAATTAAGGTTTATTTAAGGAACATCAACAATCACGTGTCCATTTTAGGTCGCCTCGCACTATCCATGATTGGAGTTGGCAATATAAATGAAAGGAAAATGATTTTTTGACATATTTTGGGTATATCTCAATGAAATCTACACCATTTTGTGTATCCAATGTATGTACCAAAGTATGTAACAAATAGCATGGTCCCAAATGAAACACTTATTACCTAGCTCATTTCAAAGCTAATCATCAGTTTTAATAAGATAGTATTTTTTTAAATCTCTTGAAATCATAGGACAATCATTTTGATTTCTATATGGTGCATGGCCTCAAAGTTATTAGATACATTTTGTTTTTTGTTGTATTAGATACAATAAATCCTCCTTTCGGCCAACTATTTTGATTGTTTAATAAGTGGAAGTATGTAAATCATTGTAACATATTTTTAGAATTTGTTATTAATTCCTTAAACATGTTATATATATCCTTAATCGAACCACCCCTAATCATAACTTAAAAATGTCATTATGGGTGTAAATCTCCTTATTAAATTGATAGATCAATGAACATTAGTAGCTAATAAAAGTATATCACCACGAGTTCAAACTTGATCATAAATTTCTCTTTAAAGAAAAAAACACCTTTACTTTTGTTTCACAAAAGAAAGTTTTAAAAGGCCATCCATGGGCCATGCCCAAATATAAACAAAAATCAAGGGTAAAATGGTCTTTTCACTGTAGCATCTGTCCTCTCTGAACGCTCCATGACGTCAAGACAAAAAGTACGGCAATGACGAAAACACCCCTCCAGCTCGATCTCTCTCTGACCAGATCGATAGATTCATTTCGTAATTTTAATTAACTTAAAATTAATGAGTTTTTTTAACGGCGCAACTGAATTTTATATTCATCTACAACGAAATTACCATAACGCCCTTCATCTCCACCTCTTATCCCCGAAATGCCCCGAAACAATCTAATCCGCTAAATCCACTGTCAGGCTCGCACGCGCGGGCTAAGGCAGTAGGCCCTCCCGCATTAAACCCGGGCCCACACCAAACGGCCCAGATCGAGAGATCCATTAACAACCGCGGGACCCACAATCGATCAAACGCTCTCCGAAACCGCCACGCGTCACTCGTGGGGGACCCGCAGAAACGTTTCGTTCGAAGTGACTGATGTGTTGCTACAGTAGACGTTGGCAGTAGTTGGTTAAAGCGATGACGGTCGAGTCCGTTCGGCGGTGGGCCACCACGGCAGTTCCACGTGGTGAAATGGCAGCTCGTGGGTCCATCGAAGTTGTGTGACATTGAAGGCATTGCATCATTATCCCGTCCATCCAATGCACCCATAATAGAACAATAATAGTTAGTGAGAGAAAGTGAACAAGTTTTTTTTTTTTGTGTTTAAGAGAGAGAAATATTATTATACAGGGAGAGAGAGGAGTGGGACACAATGCATGTGAGCAACAGCTGTGTCCCGTCCGCCTCGGATAAATAAACCCTCTCCTTCTTCACTCCCGTCTTTTTGACTCTCTTCTAGTTCTACTATGGAAAAAGTTACAAGTTTAGAATTTTGATTTGGTTTCCGCATGCATTATTCACATCATGATCAGTAGTGACATGATGATGAAGAACACGAAGACGGCTTTTCGGAGCAATCGCTACTACTGCCTTTTCTTTTACAACTTCATTTGCATCTCTATCTGTGTTTTATGCACACTGGAAGGTGGTGTTGTTGGTGGTGTTGTTGTTGTTGGTGGTGCCGCCATTAATGGCGGCAATGGAGGTGGTTACAGCACCAAAGATGCTCAGCAGTTGCTCTCCTTCAAAAGTGTAGTCGCCAGCTCTTCCACCGGTGCTGGTGTGGTGCAAAACTGGATGCCGAACCAGGATCCCTGTTACTTCAATGGAGTTTCGTGCAAGGATTCGAGAGTTTCCGCTCTGGATCTGAGTTCGCGTAACTTGAACTTGGATTTCCGATACGTGGCTTCGTTTCTGCTCACTTTAGAGCGATTGGAGCGATTGTTGTTGAAAAACAATTCCATAACTGGAAACCTGTCTTTGGCGAGGGGGTTTCGGTGCAGCGAAGTGTTGAGCGAGTTGGATCTGGATGTGAATGGCCTCTCTGGTTCGGTGTCTGATGTTTCGAGCTTGTCTTCGTGCCAGAACTTGAAGTTCTTGAATCTGTCAATGAATTCGTTGAGTTTCTCTGCTCCGGCAAAGGACTCCGGCGGCCTTCGCCTCGGATTAGAGTCGCTCGATCTCTCATTCAACCGGATTTCCGGCCAGAATGTTCTTCAATGGATTGTCTCCGGTGGTGGTTGTGAGAATCTCAAGTTCTTAAACTTGAAAGGAAACCAAATCTCCGGCGACGTTCCGCTTAGCACTTGCCGGAGTTTGGAGCACCTAGATCTGTCCACCAACAACTTCTCCGGCGATTTCCTGGCGTTCCGATACTGCGGCTCGTTGCTGCATCTCGATCTCTCAACCAACAGATTCTCCGGCGAAATCGGCGACCGCCTCGCCGGCTGCCGGAGCTTGAACTTCGTGAACTTGACGGAGAACCTCTTCTACGGCAAGTTCCCGACGTTCTCGAGTGCCAGCTTGCAGTACCTCTTCCTCTCCAACAACAGATTTGAAGGTGAAATTCCTCCTCAGCTCACTGACGAGTGTTCCTCTTTAGTTGAGCTTGATCTCTCCGCCAATAATTTCTATGGCGTCGTCCCTGATAGTTTGGGTTCTTGTTCTGCTTTGGAATCTATTAATCTCTTCAACAATAGTCTCACTGGTGAATTCCCTGCTGAAACCCTCTTCAAAATGCCCAATTTGAAGAAACTAATTTTGTCTTACAATAGTTTCGTGCGCGGATTGCCGGATTCCCTGTCGAGAATTAGTAATTTGGAGTACTTGGATCTGAGCTCGAACAATTTTTCGGGGCCGATTCCGTCGGGGCTGTGTCAGGGGGGGAATAAGACAAGTTTGAAGGAGCTTTATTTGCAGAACAATATGTTAACGGGGAATATTCCGGCGACGATGAGTAACTGTTCGGAGCTGATTTCTATTGATCTCAGCTTTAATTATTTAACGGGGTCGATTCCGAGGAGCTTCGGATTGCTGTCTCATCTTCGTGATTTGATAATGTGGTTGAATCAGCTGGACGGCGAGATTCCGGAGGAGCTCATGTACATCAAAACCCTGGAGAATCTTATCCTGGACAACAATGGATTGACGGGGACAGTTCCTGCTGGTTTGAGTAATTGTAGTAATTTGAATTGGATTTCGCTGTCTAGCAATCTACTTAGCGGCGAGATTCCGGGTTGGATCGGCGGACTCAATAACCTGGCGATACTCAAGCTCGGAAACAACTCATTCTCTGGAAGGATCCCGGAGGAGCTTGGAGACTGTAAGAGCTTGGTGTGGTTGGATCTCAATAGCAATCTATTGAGCGGCCAGATTCCGCCTACACTGTCTAAGCAGTCTGGCAATATTGCTGTTGGGTTGGTCACTGGGAAGAAGTTTGTGTATTTGAAGAATGATGGTAGTGTTGCTTGCCACGGTGCTGGAAATCTACTGGAATTCGTCGGCATTAGATCGGATGGATTGAACAGAATTCCGACCCGGCATTCGTGCAAATTTACAAAGGTTTATATGGGTAACACTCAATACACTTTTGATAATAATGGCTCCATGATTTTCCTTGATCTGTCTTATAATAGGCTGGAAGGTAGCATTCCTAAGGAGATTGGCAAAATGTACTATCTCTCTGTTCTGAATTTGGGGCATAACGATCTTTCGGGCGCCATTCCTACCCAACTGGGGGACTTGAGGAATATTGGGATTCTCGACCTTTCTTACAATAAACTTGAAGGGGAGATTCCCGGTTCTCTCTCGGGTCTTACGCTGCTAACAGAGATTGATCTTTCGAACAATAACCTCTCTGGCAGGATTCCTGAATCAGGTCAACTGGCAACTTTCCCTGCATTCAGATATGGTAACAATACTGGCCTATGTGGGCTGCCTCTTAGTCCATGTGGGGATTCAGGGCCGAGTTCATCAAACGTTGAGCACCGGAAATCTCACCGAAGGCAAGCATCTGTCGCTGGTAGTGTGGCTATGGGTTTGTTGTTCTCGCTCTTCTGCATTTTCGGTTTGATTATCATTGCTATAGAGAGAAAGAAGAGGAAGAAGAAGGATGCTTCCCTGGATATTTACATTGATAGCAGGTCCCATTCCGGCACTGCTAATGGTAATTGGAAGCTGATCGGAACGCATGAAGTCCTGAGCATCAACATTGCAACCTTTGAGAAGCCCCTTCAGAAGCTCACCATTGGCGACCTGTGGGAAGCGACCAATGGCTTTCACAACGATAGCCTCATCGGATCAGGCGGCTTTGGGGATGTCTACAAAGCGCAACTCAAAGATGGTACCATTGTTGCTGTGAAGAAACTCATCCACATTAGCGGGCAAGGGGATCGGGAATTCACAGCTGAAATGGAGACTATTGGGAAGATAAAACATCGAAATCTTGTGCCTCTCTTGGGTTACTGCAAGGTTGGGGAGGAGCGGTTGCTGGTCTATGAATACATGAGGTTTGGCAGCTTGGAAGACATTTTGCATGATAGGAAGAAACTCGGGATCAAACTGAATTGGGCGGCGAGGCGGAAAATTGCTATTGGGGCTGCGAGGGGCTTGGCTTTCCTACACCATAATTGCATTCCTCACATAATTCATAGGGACATGAAATCGAGCAATATCCTCCTCGACGAGCACTTGGAAGCCCGGGTTTCAGATTTTGGTATGGCTAGGTTGATGAGTGCCATGGACACTCATCTCAGTGTCAGCACACTTGCAGGGACGCCGGGTTATGTTCCTCCCGAATACTATCAGAGCTTTCGATGTTCCACTAAAGGGGATGTCTACAGCTACGGCGTCGTCCTGCTAGAGCTACTAACAGGCAAGCAACCTACAGATTCTGCGGATTTTGGAGACAACAATCTAGTTGGCTGGGTGAAGCAGCACGCCAAGTTAAAAATAAGCGATGTTTTCGATCCAGTCCTCATGAAAGAGGACCCCAATTTGGAGATCGAGTTGCTACAACACTTAAAGGTGGCGTGCGCCTGTTTAGACGATCGGCCATGGAGGCGACCCACGATGATCCAAGTGATGGCAATGTTCAAGGAAATCCAAGCAGGGTCTGGCATGGATTCCTCTACAACAACGACTACCGGAGATGATGCGAGTTTCGGCGCCCTGGAAATGGTGGATATGACCATAAAGGAAGTCCCTTAGTCACCCAAAAAAAAGACAACAATGCAAACACTACTACTACTACTATGTGGGAGTAACAAGATTTTCCAAAACATAATTCTTTGCTGATGAGACTAAAGAAGGTGATGGTGATCCATGATTTTAATTTCCTCATAAATATATATCCATCGAACTTCCCTTCTATGTGTTCCTTTTGATCTCTCACTTGAATGGGTTTTTTTTTAAAAAAAAATCCCATCTTTGTATCAAATCTCCCAAGAAAGAACCACCAATGTATGTATCATATCTCTCTTTTTTTTGCATTCACTCTCAAAGAAACCTTGTTGATTTGTTACTATACATAAAAGGGGTGTTCAACTTTACCTTGTTGGGTGTACATACTTGTAAAGAAGAGCTATAACTAAAAGTTGCTGTGGTGGCTTTGGTTTCTTATGCTTTTTCTCCAACAGCTGCAGGTTCACCAGAATTCTGATCTCATAAGTGTGTCAAAGAAATCAGTAGCTAATGGATCTGACGCCAGCCATTGATGATGGATGGTGACTAAGTGATTATTGGCTTTTCCTAGCTGTCTTTTTTGGATTTGAGGACTTCAGCATCTCCATCATCAGTGATAAGTTGTGTATTATTATTATATGAATGTAAGTAGTACGAGCATGTATATTGCATGGGCTGTATTCCTTCTCGTGATCAATGCACGCATCAATGCCATTGGAACTTCTCTGATTGTCCTTCAATTTTTAGATCGTATATCAGACCAATGACATCTGCATTGTTGAGATTGAAACGATTCTGTTTGGCTCAAAAACTATGGCAGGTGACAGATATTATATATATCCAAAATCTATCAGTAAAAGTTTGTGAAGAACTACAATTGTTCAATTAGATGGCGAAAAGGAGGGGTAATTAAGGGTTGTAGTTCAACACTTCTTGTTTGAGATTGTAATTTTTTCTCCAATTAGTTGCGTAAAAAGTCGGTTAGAGCGATAAAATGATGCCTAGTTAAGCAGGGGAGGGTTTTGTTTGATTGTCAATTTTGACTTATTTCTCGGGTTAGTGCAAGTTCTACTCCCACTTAAGTAAAAAAAAAAAAAAAAAAAAAAAAACTGTTCTATTAAACCAAACGAGGATCAAGATTTGGATTAATTGAGGCAATTAGCGCTAGATATTAAGGGAACACCTAAATACTACTTTTAATTGAGTGAGAGCCATAAAATACTACTTTAAATTGAGTTTCTAAATTTGGACTTCTATTACTCAACTTTAGATAGGTTGAATCTGGTATCCCTATATTAAAATTCTTTATTATTTTGGGCGTTTTTAGTTGAAATCTCTCCTACTGCATTTGTACCACAAAACTTGCATTGTGCAATTATAACCAAATCTAAGTAGAATCATAATATTTATCTGTTCAATAAATATACTATATGTGCATTTCTAGACATAGAGGCGTAATAACTTTCTTTTCCTTCTCCAGAAAAAAATGTTTATCATTGAAAGATTTCAATTTTCATCATACTAGGACAGCCATAGCTCTTCATGGGATTAGATTCCTTGTGACATGCATAATTAAGTATTATATCTCTATTTGTCTTTTCTGTTTGATCTACTTTTGAGTTTTGACACTTTTTGAATTATTATTTTTTACATCCAAAGCCTTTCCTCTCACTTCATTATCAAACCAAAAACTTTTAGCATATGTACAAAGACTAGGCCTCTTTTTTGACTTATTTATGAAGAATGCCATTCTTAGTTTTTCTTTCTTTCTTTTTCAACTTTTCATGAAAACGTAAAGGTACTGTACGCTAATATTCCACCGATAAGTTAGAGCACCGCTATGTGCACCTCAATTGTTTATGAAGGCACCTCAAAATGCATATAAATTTGTACACTTTTGAGGTGCCCTCATAAATAAATGGGGTGCACATAGCGCCGCTCATAAGTTATTGTAAAAGAGTCAGGCTATGTGCACCCCGCATAATGATCAGGTCACCCAACAAAAATTGAGGGCCGCTAAGGGCACCCCACCATTTAACGAGGGCACCCAGTTTATTTGTAAAAATTCCAACAAAAATGGAGAAGACCATTTTGCCCCTGTATATATATAATGGTTCAAACCCCACAAACCATTTTGACAAGGAGTTAGGGCACCCCACCAGCAAGCGTCAACCACAAAGCCACAGCCACATTGCGTTTGGCGAAGAGCTGATCGATTCTTGCTCGTCCGACAGCGAGGTAACAATGTTTAACAACCATTTTCGGGTTTTTTTGAACTGTTTAGTTGCGTATAACGGTGAAAATGATGATTTGTTTGTCAACGTAGGGTTTGGTAATTTCTTCAAATCAGAAGTTGTTTCAACCGTATAATGGAGGATCGTAATGCTTCGGTGCGAGAGGAGGTCGTCCTTGAGGTAATGTTGCAAATGTTTTTGTGTTTTTTTTGCGGTTATCCGAAGTATCTGTCTCGGTGCGCGATTGTTTCGGCCTCGCAGACCGAGATGTATGGTAATGTCTCGGTCGCAGAGGACCGAGATGTTTCACGTAGGTCACGATGCAGGAACGACCGAGGGTAATGGTAACTCTCGGTCTCACGTAAACGAGACTATGAAGAAAGTTTCGAACCGTACAACCGAGAACCTATTTTTTTGGGTTTTTTTGTGATTGTCTTTGTACATTTTGGTTGATTATAATGTTACACTTGTTTGTATTGCAGGTAATGCCGTTATCTTGTAATTTTCCAGACTACAAGGACACTTTTACACCTTCTAAGCCATTCCCCTCTCGAGAAGCGGCAATTTCATGGCTTCAACTGATTGGTGGCGAGAACAAGTTTGTGTTAGTAACGAAGCGCTCGGATGCCGGGGGCATTAAGCGAAGGGGAAGGGTGAAAATTGCCTGTGACAGGTCTGGGACATATATGGGACTGGCTCAGAGAGTTGGGAAGGGGAAAGCGGCAAAAATTTTAAAGAAATCAAGGAATGATGAAAAGGCGAGGACTGAAAGTGGATGCCCTTTCCAAATTAACGTCAAGGAGAATGCTGACTCCTTATGGTATGTCACTGTGATTTGTGGGAGGTACAATCACGACACCGCAGGAAGATTGGATAAGGGGGAGGAGGAAGTTGAGGATGCGGGGAGGACGAAAGTGAGCGGCTCGGGAGATTAGTCCACCTTCGTCTTTTGTGGAGTGCGAGCGGGAAGTTGAGGATGCGGGTGTGAGGACACCGGGTCTCCAACCGGAGGCACCCCAGTGTCGGAGGCACCCCAATCTCCAATCGGATTTGAGTCCTCCCACTCCACAAAAGCTTCTAGGCAGAAGAAATGCAAGGTTCCACAAATGCGTCGTGCCAGTCGACGCACGCAAAGTGGATCTAACATGGCTTATAGTCATTGCTTAGAACCGGATTGGTTGCCACATGTTGATGCCATTATCGATGTGGTTTCCGATGGGAATTGTGGATATAGGTGTATAGCCTCTGGGCTTGGACTTGCCGACGTAGACGGGTGGAGGATTGTGCGTAGACGGGTGGAGGATTGTGCGTAGACGGATGTACGATGAGATTATCGGGTATGAAGACCTTTGGCGGGAAGTGCTTGGCTCGAGTTTCGAGACTGTCAAGAATGCGGTGCATTGCCCAGAGAAGCAGAGGGGGCATCTTTCAAAGAATGGTTGACACTTCCAGACATGGGATTGTTAGTATCCACCGCATTCAATGTCATTCTCGTCAACCTCTCGCATGGGAGTGCCTCTGCATTCCTACCTCTACGTAGTACTCCACCGTCGTCATTGCACAACAGACTTATCATTGCAATGGCAAATGAAAGGAATATCTATTGGGTTAGGGTAAGTTCTATGATTTTTTGTGAATTGGTTTGTTTCCCCCTTAATCGGGTTTGTGACAATATCTTTGACAGATGCGGTTGCGTGTGAATGCACCGCTGCCATCCTTATATCCATCGTGGGATCGGTACGTTGAGGACTGCGCCAAAGGTTGGCGAGATGGATTCGTTTTTCGAGACATCGCGCCCATTGCAACTGTTGATCATGAAGCCACCATACCCGTTGTAGATTTAGATACACCGTAGGTTAAAGCTTGTACTGACGGCTAAACATTTAGAAATTTTGCCAATTCGTCCGAATGTTCTATGTATATGCAAATGTTGTGTTGTGTTTTAATTGTTGTTTACTTATGGATGGACCCTTTTTAGAGTCGGTTTGAATGTTACGGAGATTTATAATTAATTAAGGTTCGGTGCAAATTGTCGTGTTTGGATTTTCAATCTTGCATTGTTAGTTTGACGACTACGGAGATTTTTTTGAAACCGTAATGTTCAAATTCATCCATTCCCGATATCGCGGTCAAGCGTGTTCGTGAAACAACCCATATTTTCGGTCACCAATGACCGACAAGTATTCCAATATATCGTTCTTGTATAACCGAGTCCTATTTCAATTTCTCGGTTGTACACCACCGAGATGGATTGACCATTTCAATTCGCGACTCTCGTCCTATGACGACCGAGCCTATCGAGACCCTATCGGAAGTGGACAACCGATACGCAGTTAACTCTTCCGATCTTCGTGGCCGAGACTGCGACTTCCCAAAAATATTAGCTTATGTCTCGGCTAAGGCCGAGACGGTTGACACAGTCTCTGGCCTGTGTGGCCGAGAACCACGATTTCCCAATTTTTTTACATTTTAAAAAACCGCCACACACACATTACATCTACTCTACCAAATGTAACTTAATTCGTCGATCTTCAACCGAGCCATAATTTGGAGACGAAATCGGCTCACACACCGGACCCTACAAAATGCAGAAACCTAGAACAACGAAGGAGAAACACACGGCGAGGGACGGAGAACACGATTTCGGTGATTCCTCTCACCGGTCGGTTCAAAACAAATGAATTCTTCCACCAGGGAATTGAACAGAACGAGTGTGGTGGTGGTGGTGGGGTGGGGGTGGTGGGGTGCCCGGGGGTTTGCACGAGGGTGGTGAGAGGGTTTTTTGCACGAGGGGCATTTTCGGTATTTTGGGTTTAATTTTTGGGTGCCCTAGGTAAATCGATTTGTGCCCACATTAACTGGGTGCACTCATTAAATGGTGGGGTGCCCTTAGCGGCCCTCCAAAAATTTTGTGAAAATTAGTTTTGGAAGAAAATGTCAAAAATGTCATCTTAAATCCAACAATTCTCTCACGATCGAAAAACTTCTCCTTCCCGCACACCCCGCCTTCAATCCTCCAATTTTTTTTACAAGTGCAATCGATCCCTAACCGTGCACATACACGGAGTTGAATGAACTCAGTCGACTGATTTCGGAAGAGACAATAATGTATGTTTGTATTGTAAGGTTTGTTAGATTCGCTATGTTTGCATCAATGTTAAAATATAATGGAGTAAAAAAAATGAGTGAGAGGCGGACGTAAAACAAGATAAAGTTTTTTTTCTTGATTTTTTTGTATTTTTTTCATTTTTCAAACTGTACATGGGGCGTGAAGTGATCGGCCACATAAGACCGAGACACTACACAGGGTCTCGGTTGTATCAAACTAACACTCTTGCATGAGTCTCGAACTAAAGCAACCGATGCCATATATATGTACTCTGTGGTACTAGTCACGATCATTGGGTACCGAGACTTGAAGAATAGTCTCGGACATGTGCAACTGAGACTGTATATTGTTTCTCGAACTTATGAGACCGAGATTGTCGGGGTGCCTTGAGAAACAATCGGGGTACCCTGATATGCTAGGGTGCTCGTTTTTGAACAAAAGAGCAATTTGGGAAACTTGACGGGGTGCAATGAGAAACAGCCGGGGTGCACATAGTCACGCTCTTGTAAAATGAGATCTCCTCAAGTATTGATATTGTCCCGATTTAGCCGCCTTCAACCCATAAGTACAGAGTTTTAACTCAAAAGTCCTTGATACTAATTGATGGGACATTCACACTTATATAGTTCAATAAAAAGTCACACTCAATTTATGTGAGACTATTATTTTGATTCGCATATATCCAATATATATATATTTCTTTGTAAAATGGGATCGCGGACTTTGATATACTAGTTGGGGTTGAATCTCCCATAATATAAATATTATCTCTATTTTAACACTTTTCGCACTGCCCGAACGCGTAAGCTCACTATATTTCGCTATACAAATCTCCAACTTTGATAGTCACGTGGGAGCTTTTGTACTTTGTATTTTCTAAACTTCTTTAAAATTAAAGTCTTATAAAAAAAAAAAGTAGCTAGAGTAATCCGCTTTAGGTATCGACCTAGTTGGATATCATGCAATATACGTCAAAATATGTGCATGTGCATCTCATGGCAAAAAATTCACGACATTCAACCGTGTCAGTGGTCAAAGTGAGTTACTTTTGCATTTTTTTTTGGAAAAATTAAGAACCAATCTTATCGTACGAAACAGGATTGGTTGGGCTGGAAACCGTACAAAATCACGTATTGGTCTGTCTCTTAAAACTCCATTAGACAGCTAATTAATTAAGTTGATTCACGACCAACCATTTGTCTTTTTGCCAATTGTATTAATTTGATTTGTAGTAACTTACTCATTTTGATTCTTTTGTCTCACGTTGCGTTGTTTCTCCAGCTATACTAACGAAAACTAACGTTTCAACATTCATTTAGTAAGTACTTATCCATGTTCCCCACTTCTACATAAGCTATTTAAATTAATTAGCTAGATCAATATACATGCTAATTGTGTTATCAAGTACACGTATATTTTTTCAAAAAAAAAGTACACGTACATATACATCGTAATAGAAATGATTATTATTTTTTGTAGTTACCGTTAATATTATTTATTATTATAATATAAGATTTCTTTATTATTACTCCCACTTTCCAGGAGACTACTAAAGGTATATTTACAAATGCTAGTCAGTCCATCGAGGTGAATCGAATATGTTATTGATTACCAAAATGAAAAATAAAAAAAAAAAAAAAAACTAAAGTCTTCACAATTTTCTCTCGAATTCTTAATTACGTAGCTCTCCTTCCTTTAAAAAAATATAAAAAAAAAAAAATTACAAGCTCAAGAAAGTAATTTTGTTCCTCTAAAACACAACTCAATTTTGTTTTAATAACAAGTTCACAATAAACAATTCTAGTCTTATATACTAAGTGTTTTTTTTTTTTTATTTCGAAAAATTGAAGAGCAATGAATAAGCTTAAATGATCATAATAGATCCATTAAGTTTAGGTGGTAAGTCGTAACAAATTTATAAAGTCGTAATGCCTTAGCTAATAGGTCACATCGAGTTCACGTAACTATAAGAATTTACAGTGAACCTGAATTATTGTTCTTATTTCATTTCTATTAAAATTATTTTTTTTAAAGAAAGTACATTTTATAAAATATATACTCCACGATCTATCTTCTTCATGTTTCAGCCTTCTCGATATATTAGAAAGGCTTAAATAATGGAGTTGGTAGGTAGAACATAGAAATAGAAGCGAAGGCAATTAGGGTTTGACATTACGCGTGCGAAAGAGAAAACATCAAGTCACGTGCGAAGCTGACCGGAACGAAACCCCGGGCAGCAGACATGGCAGGATCATGTATGGGGGCAAGAGGGGCACGCGTCATTATTGAGGGCCCTCTCCCCGATACCCCCCACGTGCAGCAACCCACTCTTCTGGCCCCACGTGACACCTCCCCCTCACGACCAAGTCAACAGATCCAACGCTCCTCATACCACCTATCCACACTCGATGAAATCTAACGGTGCATGCGACATCGTCTGCATGAGAACTCATGCACGCTCTTCTGGAAAGAACGGGCCTTGAAATGAGGGTTTTGAATGTGCGGGTCACGAGGGGGCCACGTGGTTGTTCAATGTACATTGAACGAGAAAATATGATAGTTTACGTGACAAAGAGCCCTAAAAGAAGTAGTGGCGGGTTTGTAAGTATGTGGGCACGTAATTGTATGGTTGCATTAGAGTAACTATATTATGCAGAATCTGGCCTTAAAGTAAGATCCAACACACACACGCACGCACGCACATACGTACTTAGCTTTTCTTCATATTTTATGTTACGATGTTTTATAATCAATAATTGACTTGGTCAATATCAAGGGATGACTAACTACAGTTTCTCGGAAGGCAATGGCCCCTCAACATGGGCACATGAAAGTCCAAGAGGGGATAATATCGTGATTTTCGATAATTATTGATAGATTTCAAAGAAGAGACTAAGAATTGTATTAATGTGTGTCTTCTGAATACAATAGGGTGCTCTTATTTATAGAGCTGAACAAATCATAAAGCAAGAAAAGTTACCAAAACTACCTAGATATCAGAATATAGAAACTTCCTAAATATCTAAACTACAAAATATAGCAACTACTATAATTTCCTTAACACCCTCCCTCAAACTCAAGTTTGTTCAACTTGAGGTTGTCAATCGAATCAGTAAACCTGACAAATCTAAGGTTCGTTGCGGAGCAGATCAACGACCACCGAAGACGACAAGAAACAGGTTCTGATGCGGCAGAGTCAGAACAATGAAACCGTAGAACAACGGATATCAGAGTCGACGACATACAGATAGCAGAGTCGACGACGGACAGAGAGCAGAGTCAACGACAAATAGCGGAGTCGACGTAGTCGACGGCAGACAGACAACGGAATTGACATAGTCGATAGCAGATAGCATGGTCGACATAGTCGACGACATGCAAACAGCGGAGTCGACACAGTGTTATCAGGACGCACAAGCAGAGGCGTCATATTGCACGAGCAGGCGAACATCAAGGAGCGGATTGGGTATGCAGCGGCGGACCGTCGGACCTGGTGTGGGTGAGCAACGACGGATGTACATCGGCGAATGTGTAGTGGCGGAGCAGGCGAACAGATTGTTGTGTCTCGCACAACCAGAGGTTAAACAGATTGTTGTGTCTCGCAGCACCAGCCGTGTCACCTGCCTGCTGCATCCCGATCTCCAACCACACCCACCGCTGCCCCCGCAATCGACCAAAATATAGTAACTACTATAATTTCCTTAACAATTATTATTTTTATTAAATTTTGATAATTATTTTCGATATAAAGGGTGGGGATATGTTAAAGTTGCGAGTGCGAAATTGGTACAGTTTACTAATTAAAAAATCGCCACGTGTACAAAAGAGTAAGTGAGAAGGCAAAAGTGCACAAGCACATATTACAGCGTGCAGTAACTTCCCACTCTAACTATAGCAAATCCTCTTGCACATGTGTGGTGTTCAACATTTGACTACCACCACCAGTCTACCGCACTTATGTTTCATTTTTTTCGGGACTAATAAATGGTAATTATTGATACAAAGAAAAAGTTTGATAGTCCACAATTTTGATTTGGACATCCGACATGACTAATTGCCAATTAGGTTTGTGTTGGAATTTGACTTACTGAAAAGAGAAAGAAAAAAATCTAATGTATATATGATCGATCATCGATGGATTCATTTTGCTAAACATGATGTTGATTTGCAACTTATTTAACACCACCAATATCATCATTAGTGATATTCTTCACATTTATCTGTTTAATTTCTTTATAGTTAATATTAGCATTCAAGCAGGTTGGATAGTGTTTGTGATGAGTTGAAGGTGAACTAGTCAAGTAGTAGAATCTTGAAGAATGTCAAACATTGCCTCACATAGTGTTTGGTTGATACGCGAGGGGAGAAAATCAAATTCGATGGCGAGCCTTATGTCTTTGGAGAGATCATTTTATTGATACTTCAATCTTCAGTAGCAGCAGAGAGCATGGGCTTTGGAGTTTGGATAGCAACTTAAAGGCATGCAATGAAGAGTTTGAGCTTTATTTATTTTTATTTTTTTGGTCTGAACTACCTGGTATTTGACTATCCGATACTCATGGTTCGCCCTAAGCGTGCACCGTATATATGGGGGGAGCTCTTAATATTAGTGTTTTCATTCTCCGACTCAAACTCGAATCACTGCAGATGGGTAAAGAGTTAGAGCTTTAATGAGTCATTAATGCAGATGGATGAAGCCCAACTTCGTTGGATTTGGGCTTTTGCTTGGTCGCTTCTATATATGAGACTGTTAGTGCATGACCGAACAAACTTGAAAAGCTCGGTTGTTTAGTTGACAATTTCGACCAAACAAAGTGTACTTTTGATAAATGTACTAACATGAATTATCTTTGCATCACTTGCAACGAAATTATAGGAACTTGCAACAATTTATTGTTGAACGAAACAAATAAAATATCAACTTTCCTGAGAGTGTATTTCTCTGTACATTTACTTGTTGAGAAGTTGCCTAGCGAAGTAAACGAGGCCTACAACGTTGAGTCTAATTCTGGCTAGATTTGGGTACTGATTGTAGAAAAATAACGTCTTCTACATTTATACATTAATTGGGTTTGACATCAAAAGAAATGGCTACTCAACAGTCAACAGTTATCAATCATGCATGCAATGGAATTAGTTAGCACAACTGCTGAATTCGCTGCCTATGATAACTATCAAAATCAAGCCATCAAAAGAAATGCTCGAATCGATCTATCAATCTGAAGAAGCAGCATTTGTCATTGGTGATGGCCCTTGTGACCTTGTGCCATGTTTATAGAGAACCGTCTGAAATAACAAACATATGATTTGTGCCATGTAATGGAAATCTGAAGAAGCCATCACGTATCTGTACTTGAGAGTAGACCTTGATATAGATTCAGACTGCATCAGTAATGTAGACAATGGTGGATAAAAATCATCGTATACGGAAAACACGTTTGCGATAAGAGCAGAGCATGTAAAATTATACATACAGCCTGCTTATTGTCTAAGCTTGGCGTCAGTGACTCTCTTCTAGGGCTTATATGTTACAACAGAAGATGTAGTCTGCTGCTCTGCCTTAATACCGATTACATGTTGCATTCACCTGTTTCTAAGTTATGATACCGATAGCAGTCGAGAAAAATCCAAAATCCATGGCACTTGTTAAAATTAACTAATCATACAAATGTAAATAAAGATTAATCCCAGCGCGTTCGTTGAGGTGAACCATTAACTGAAACGGTACAGCCTAACTCCTCAGCAGCAGTATGAAGGAATGCTATTGTCAATCCTGTGGAACGCCGGCTGTCCACCTCCCATGTCAAGCATTTTTCAATGTCTGCAAGCCAGTTTATGATGCCTATACCTAAGTAACGATCAGGAGAATCGCGAATGCTGGTCATGTATTCTTGTTTGGGTTTGGATTTTATTGGACCGATATTCAAGATGTCACGAAGAACTGATTTGCTAAGAGCACGGACATGTGCACTTGGATGGGATAGACACCGAATGGTGGCAGGTAGACGACACTGCATACATAGTTATAGTAGATTGTATCAATCAGTGTCTTCAGTTTCTCCACTCCCTTTCTTCTTCAAATGGAATGTTTAATTTGATGATTTTTTTTTCCTCAAAAAAATATAACCGAGAATTTGCGTACCTTCAATAAGTTTGACAGGCTGTCCGTAACAGCTGAGCCCGAATCTCCACCTTCGAACACCAAATGTACTGCTCTAGCCGTTGCTTCCAATAGCTGCTCAAATTTGTACAAGAGGATACAAAATCTCAGAAAGAAGTTGTCAAAACTAAAATCGAAGAAAACTTAAGCACAAATACTTTAGTGATTAACCATAAATATATGATGTAATGACTCGACGAAACATGCTGTTCAAGCATAGAAACAATCAAAATGATCCATATTAGCTTTATGCTGATACAAAATAAGATGATGAATGATGAAATAAGACCATTAGAAGTACGTTCTGTAAAAGAGAACAATATGCAATAACTGGAACCTTCAGTATTTGTAGTTGGGATTCAACAAATGAATAACCAATAGAAGACATGAATTTAAGCAAAGACAGAATGAAATGGCATGAATTTGTTGCCAACAAAACCATTATTTTAAAGAATGCATGACCGAATCTTTCCTCCCCTCTTTTTGATGAGTCAACATTATCGTTCTCACTTCTAAGAAACATATACATGGGAGATAAGTGTCTTGGCAAAGTGGTTTCAAAACTACCCTCAACCTAAGAGATCAATCTGTTAAAACTGTTAAAACAGTTAAAAACAGATTCATTGAGTGCAAAGAAAAACATTAAAGTTCCCGAAGGAGAAATAGAAGACAATGTATTATTAAATAAAGATAAATATTTTTAAATATAAAGAAAATGGTTCTAATATTGCAAGTGATCACCTCTAGCTGTGGTAAAGTGCATGCTTCTCCATCAACAAGCATCCCATCTGTGGCGCGTAGAAGAAGATCTGAAGCACTTGATAGAATTACTAATGACTCATGGCTATCATGATTCCGCATAAGCTCCACAAGTAATTTTACAATTCGCTGGTTGATTCTCCACATTCTTTGACCTTGCTCATTGTCCCTAGTGATCCATGGCTGCAAATCCTTCTCCGCCTAACCAACAAAGAAGACAAAGAAAGTGACTAAACAAATAAAGAGATTGGAACAAAAATAATGAAATGCGTGACTTCTTAAGTAGATTGAAAATTCACAAACTGAACAAAATCTGGACCTGCAGAATAATTGCAGTGGAAGCCTTCGTCGGTGAAGCTGAGACAACATTGCATAGGGCATCAACAACCTACACAAGAAAAAGTCGGTCAATTTGTGCCACATTTTATTTTTATTTTTTTTGGCTTTACTCGTTTGGTTTACTGATTTATGTCATTACCTTTACTCTTTTTAGATCCAATTGCAATTTTTATTAGGTCAGGATTAGATCCAAGAGCACTTTGAAGCAGTTAATAAATTTCCTGATATACTTGGTAGCTAAGGACCTATTTGCACAAACTATTGAGCCAAGATATAACATTAACAATTTGCCAAACGAATACTCATTTTGGTGAATCTCAACCACTAGCAACCTATAGATCACTGCATATGTTGTGCATATCTCGCTATTTCCTAGTAATAATTGAGTTCATACTAACTGACTTCAGATCACTTGGACAGAAGTTCAGGATGTGAAATTCTCTAGGATTCAAGATCTGCTTTACAAATTTGATCTTAGTTAAAAGACATTCACAGACTAAATATATGCAACTTGCATAAAATTCTTCATATAGCAGAATTTGTCCGTGACAACAAAATCTTGATAACCATTAACACGATTCTCATATCCATACAATCCAATATCATTTCATGTGCTATGCTTGTACCGGTATTCACATAATCACAGGTCATTAAACATATAAATAATTTTCATAAAAGAATAAAAGGAAAAAAACAAAAAAGACAACTGTTGTCAATAGTTCCTGTTCCTTGAACACATGTTATAATTCCATACCAAAAATTAAACGTACCCAAACGTTCCATTATAAAAGTAAACGATTTGTTAAAACAAGATAGAAGCGTACCTGTCTCCACCCTTGTTGAGCAGAAGTGCTTTCTTCACTCAATTGTGTTTCTGGACTAGCAATCAACTTGTGCCACAGAAGCGAAACAACAGAGAAGTACAACTCTTGTTTCTCTGCTAGTACTGCCCGTAGAAGAACTTGTGCACTGCAGTTTAATCCTATGTGCCTGTCCATTGTCAGGAAATTTGCCAAATCTGAAGCATCTGTAGGAAGACTAGCGATGCCTTTCTCGGCATTATTCTCGGTACCATGAGTAGAGAGTATTACTTTTGTGGGCTTGCGCATTGTTAAGAGGGATGCATCACTGCAATCCCCACACCGCTGATTCAATGAACTCTCAGTGCAATTAGAATTTGAAATATTCATAATTGATTTACTCCCATTGCAAGATGATCCATTTTTCCATGACGGCGCATCTGCCAAATAAGCTTCTAGAGGTTCAGCCTTGACAACAATGGATGCAACAGTTTTTCTGTGCATGTCAATGAGACTATAGAGTGAGGACGCCCTGGAGTATATTTCACTATCCCACTTGCACTTCATTAAAACTGATAGTGCATGCATGCAAGCCTTTGACTGTCTGAATAGATCAGAAATATGTGCAGCAACCATAGCCGCTGCAACTATCTCATTTGAACTGTAACTCCATGATGTGCCAACTGATGATGGCTTCAGAGAAAAAAGAGCTTCCAATATTCCTAGTATTCTGCGTGTATGATGAATTGCTGAGCAAATTCCATTTTGCAAATCATTTGAAGACCCATTTAGTTTTGCAAGTTTTTCCATACTAAATGCATCTTTAGAACCTGAAAGTTTTCCATTTCTGGAAATCAATGGGAACAATTGAAGTTCGCAAGCCAATGCACATACAGCTGCAAGAACATACGAATCAAATGCAGCCACAGGCCCTTGTTTTCTCCCTTTTCTAGTTCTCACGTCAGTATGCTTTTCATTTATAGCATGCCAATCATCAGTAGTTTCATGAGGATAAATATCGCCATTTCTCATTCTCTTCTTTGCACTTGGCTGAGCTTCATAGCTGACACATACTGTTAACACTACAAACAACAGACGGGAAGCAAGGTCTATCGTGGCACATGATTCTAGAAATAAGGAGTGCACCATAGTGCGAAGCTCAGCTACCGCAAGGTTCTTCGAAGCAGACCCAATACCGATAGGGTATCTTGACTTTCTTATATGTTCTTTGGAGGCTTGCTGTGGAAAAGTCCTGCGAAGGATTGCTTCCACTGTAGCAACAAATATCCTCATAAGACATGCTTCAGATGGACTGCCACGAGGAAGATACTCCAATACTTTAAGAAGTGGAAAGTAAAGGTTCCATGATAAAATGGGAGGTTGTAATGGCGATGCAACTATTATTTCTGGCAGATCAACAGCTGATGAACTTAATGGAATGAGGCCATATGCAGCCTCCCAGATTATGCATATTCTCCACTCAACTTCAGGACCATGGGCACAAAACATTGATGCAATCCCTTGAGCAGTGGCTTCTAGAGTGGCTTCAGCTGCAGGCACTTCTTTCTAGTGAAAGGCCATTCATATGTGATGCAGTTAGTTTCACTAATTTCTACTCATTAATAGAACTTGCCAAAAACTCAAATGCACCACAATTTGCAAGATAGGTAAAGAATTACACACACAAACAAAGAATGTATATTAAAACAAAAGAATAAACAACATTAAATGCATAAAAAAAATTTGAATACTTGGAAAAAATGCAACAATTAGGTAGTGAATATTGAAATCCTAGTTACCATTTTTCTGTGGCATGATATGTAGCCACCCAGAGGTTCGTGTTGGACTTCAATCCCTTCAGCTTGTCCCAATGGAGGAAATAATAGGGCAGGTTGTGAAAGTATCCGAAAAAGTAAAGCTGCAGCTGCATCTGCAGCAATTCCTGCTCTCATGGACATTGCGATCCCTATTGCGCGCAAGAAATGCAGATGCATCCAGTTTCTTGGAAGCTATAACAAGAACCGATCATAGCAATAAGTAACAATAAAAACTAGCTTACTAACTTTGAAAATATTTTCAAATACTCAGCTTACCAAGATGAAAAACTCCATTCACAAACTCACTAAAATTGGAAATATACAATAAAATCAAAATACAAACTGAAAAATGCATAATACAATTTCAATAAACATATCCATTATCAAGAAAAACAAGACTGTTGATACTACCCCCCAAATGTAATTTGACAAGAAAAAAGAAGCCGTCAGTTCCTTTAAAGTAAAATTTTAAAAGTATTTCTTTAAATGAAAGCGGCAAATTAACAATGTACGAACTGTTAATCCTAGTTTGGAATTCTGCTTCAAGTAATAGAGCATTTTCTTAAATCATCATCTATGGTGAGAATCACCCTATATATCTTACGAATCTATGTACTTTTATAAGCGGAAAAAATATTTTGACACGTGTGACAATTACGTGCGTGTAAAAATGAATGGGGATGAATAATCATTAGAAAACTGGTAGTGATTTGCTTTAAGACACTTTTTATAAATATTAGGGCAAAATGGAGGAAAATGTTAGGGTGACATATTTTTGCCCTATGCATTTGCTACACAGTAGTTTGTGTGCTTTTGATGCTTGTATCATCCAAAGAACTCTTTCAATTGTGTAGCAAAAGTAAGTCACCCAATCACTATAAAAAAAATGACAAGGAAAGAATAGCGAATAAATAGAAAAGTATGAATAGGAAATGAATAGTGGTTACCCTTAAAACTCTTTTATAATAGTTATGGAATCATGTCATTTTTAAGAAAGAAAGAACCTACTTACTTTTTTATTCTCAGAAAAAATGTAGTTGCCCGTGCATTAATATATTACCCTTACGAAAACAAACTCGAAAAAAAGCTCATTACAAGAATTTTATAATCATTTGCGTGAGCAAATCTCTAAAATGCCTGTATTGCAACCAAGAAATATAATTATTAGAAAGTAAAACCTTGCAAATTCTTCTTAGAAGCACCTCCTAAAGCAACGATTTCAACCACTGCTTCTACCCTTGTTCACAAATTATTTCCTTTGATATTCTATTAATTGAAGCACAATTCCAAACTAGGATTCAAGTGTTTAGAAACAAAAGTGAAAGGGAATTCTTTTAACTGCCTTCTTGGCAATTTCTTGAAAAATAAGGTATTTTCCATGAGTCTACTTGCTTCGGTACCCCGCATCAAAATGTAATATTCGAGAAAAAAAAAAAAAAAAAAAAAAAAAAAAAACCATTAGTTGCTTGAAGTTAATACAATAATAATTTTCACTGAAGGATTCCTACATTTATATGTGTAAGACAATTCTTCCAACTTCCAAATTAATCGATAAATGCTAACCAGATGACATAAGTAAAGAGACGTCTCCAAACAGTTTGTTGGCAGCTTCTCTCATATTTTTACTTTCACCCAGTGTCGGCTCCGAGAATGGACCAATATGGCAACCACCCGAAGCTCCCGAATTCAATGAGCCCAATTTTTTGTCATTTTAAAATATATATGCAATTACTGTTATGTATGTGTACTAGTTTCTGGAGTGTGCTTCACACGCTTGAACCTGCTCGCTACGCTCGCGGGAATTTAATTACTCTATTTTATATTCCAAAAAGTATACTACAATTTTATTCTGATTTTTTTGACAACTAACTATAACTATTTAGATTTAATAGCGGGAAAACCATTAATTAAGGGTAGAACAATAAATTTATGTGAGGTTAAAAAACTTAATCAAGGGTAAAATAGTAAATTCAAGTGACGGTTGAAAGACTTAATTAAGGGTAGAATAGTAATTTCAAGTGACGGTTGAAGATTGATTATTCGTGCTTATTAAGTATATTAGATATAGTAGCTATATGAAAGTTACTACATATTCTTACAGAGCTGTAAATATATGTAAGTTTCAATGCACGCAATACTACTTTGCAAAGTAAGGAAAAGCAAAGTAAAGCAAGAAAATGCAACCAACCACACGAAAGAACGCAAAACTTGTTGGAGATGAAAAAATAGTCCCACATCGACAAGTTGAGAAGAAAGATAATGACTTGTAAGTTTGGAGTGGAAACTCTAACTTGCTTGGGCATTTTGGAGAAACCACCTACTCTCAAACTAAAGCCTACACATACAATTAGTCCCTCCATACTCTCCTAAGACTTGTATCGGCTTTATCCACAATATCTTTACATGAATTCAGAGCCCGCGATGGCTTAACAATCTATAAAAGATCCCAAGTCAAAGTAAATTGAAGTCCAACAAAAATAGAGGCTAAAAAAAGGGCTAGCAAAAGAAATGATATAAAAACTAAAACCAGTTGAAAGACCTATGACCTTTAAGGTTCAAAGAGTACAAGCCCAAAAGACAATTCGCGATTGGGCTTAGACCAGTTAGACTAGAGGGGTAGTGTGGTAGATGAAAGAATAGCCCTATATTGACCAGTTGAGATGCTTGAGAAGAAAGACAAGGACTTATAAGTTTGGGGTGAGAGCTCTAACTTGCCTCGGCATTTCCGAGAACTCGTCCACTCTCAAACTAAAACCTACACAATTGACAATACAAGTAGTCTCTCCACACTCTCTATGCATGGACTGGGCCTTACACATACAAAATTTTACAAGTGTTTCACTATTGGAATTTTAGCTTTAGGGGCTATAGAATTGAAGTAGGGAAGCGGGTACTTCTGGGAGCGTATACTCTACAAGTCTTTGGAAATAGTGAATCAAACTGGGTGAGATCCCGTAGCCATAGGATGTTGGACCAAACTACGTGACCAACTTTAAGTGTTGTTTTTTGTCCGTTTCGACATTTTTTATTCACCAATTATTTTTTTTTCATTTACTTGGCCATCATTGTTACGCATTAGGATTCTCAATATATACCTTGCGAAATAAATAAATTAGATCTACTCCTCACAAACAAACTTGGGATATGAAAGTTGTACTATTTGCTACCCAAGATATGAGTTACTTGTCGTTTATGAACTTTGTGTTGCTTCTTTTTCTTATCAATGAATAGATCTTTTAATCAATAGTTGTCGTGCAAGAGGTAGATACCCAAAGTCACTTAAACATGGTCATCAACTCGCGTCGTCGGAATGAAGAATGATCTATCCACTCTTGTGGGGCCTCGGTACCTCCACTCTAAATTAGACAGAACCCAATGTGGCCATCAGATGCCAAGGGACCAGAACCAAAAGAAAAAAGAATGGATCTCGTTACTTTGCTTGAAGTCAACCCTTTCATTCTCACTTTCAAAGAAACCTTTTGCTACCTTGCTCGACCAACAACCTTCCCTTATTTCACTCTGGCAAGCCACTCGACCAACCCTTAAGCTCTCAACCTTTCCTTCGACTTTATCTTTCTTGCTCTCAACCTCTTCCTCGATTTCACCTTTCTCGCTGAGTCACTCTCAACCTCTAAAAGTCTGCCAAACATCGTTGGCCGCCCTGGCCCTCGCCTACAGTGTCGACTTCTCGCTCTTAAACATCAAGATCAAGAACCTATTTCTTATAAATCAATGAAGATCCAAACTGGATTCATTCTTCTCCACCTTTAAATTGCAAAACCCACGATGAAATTTTCCTAAATTCTTAGAATTTACAAAGATTGAAAACGTTGTGTGTGGCCCTTCATGAGATATTTTTGATTTTGATGGTTGTGAACTCAAATAAGGATGTTGTGTAGGATGGTTTGCCATTTGTTTTTACAGTCATTTTTTGGAGTTTTGTGGTGGGGTTCTAGCTAAGGTCTATTTTATTTCCCTGTTTGTTTACTCAATTTAGGTAACGAGTTGGACAACACAACCCTCCCCACCTCTGTCAAGTAACGACATGCAATGAAATTTAATACCCGTCGTGTCGGGCATCTTGCTAAGTCGGGTATACGGTATACCCGAACCCAAGCCATAACTTAGTTGTAAACCTTGCTAAGTTGGGTCTTAAGATTTTCTTTATATCGGATACTAAGACACTTACGAAGTACATCAAGGAAACGTTTATTCAAGAAAATGGTAGTCCTAAAGTATTTGTAGATACAAAACAGGCAAGGTTAGTCAATCATGGAAGAACCGCAAGATAATGCGCACTTTCTTGAGGCAACTCAATTTCATGGATGAGTAAGAAACAAAGTGTAGCTGCTCATAGCAGTGTGGAGGCGGAGTAAGAATCAACAACTTTTGGGGATTGTGAAATAACGTGGCTGAAAAAAGTTCTAGAAGAATGTCAAAACCTATCACGATGCCCATGAAGTTGTGTCCACACATGACAACACAAAACATTGGGATTGTCTATATCTAACAAATACTTAGGCATGAACTATTGTATGCCATAAATTTCAACATCACAAAAAATAGTAATATATGAGTAAAGGATTGTCTATATCTAACAAATCATTTCTCATCAGCAAGTTAGATGTGATAAACATCTATATGAGTAAAGGATGGGTATAGAATATTTAGGAAACGTTTCAATATTCTAGTTCCCAATAAGATTTAAATCAGTTTGTTTGATTTTTTAATTAGAATTATTTCGTAAATTGGTTCCTTTTTTCGTGTTTTGAGTAAAGATGTTCAAGAAGATAAGATTCCTATGTATGCATGAAATTGTGTTAATGAACAAGAAAAGTAGAAATTTTTATTCTATTAATAACTATAGTAATTAGTTAAAGCCAACAATGACTATCAAGCTATCCTGACAAGTGACAACAACAGCACTTAATTAGTAATGTATGTTTTCTTTGTTTCCAAATACATATTCCAAAGAGATAGATGGTTCACCTTTTTAAACTTAACTGAGATGAGCCAATTAAATTGTATTCAGAAGGCATTTTCCACTTCAAACAATGTATTTTCATTCCACCACCAGCATCATATTTTCCATTTTGAGAAAATGGTCGAGCCAAAACACCTAAAAGATTTTTTTTTTTTTATAGGAAACAGGAAACAAAGAAAACATACACTACTAATTAAGTGCAGCTAGGTTTATATATTCCAACTTCATTATCCCACATGTTGTGTAGCCAGGTTTATGTATTCATCTTTACATTACTTCATATTTAGTCTTACTTCGATCATTGTGACAAAAGGAGAAAATGGATTAATGGATGTTTGAGTTCAAATTTTTCAATCATGATCAATGGAAGCCCAAAAGGAAAGATTAGAGCATCTAGAGGTTTGAGACAAGGGGACCCCCTTTCTCCTTTTATATTCACCTTAGTTGTGGATGTTCTAGGTAGAATCATTGATCGGGAAGTTAGCAAGGGGTCCTTCAAAGGGCTAGTCGTTGGAAGAGAGAAGGTGCGTGTATCTCATCTCCAATTTGCGGATGATACGCTTTTTCTCATGGAAGGAGATAGTCAAAATTTGGAGGCTCTAGTTGAGATGTTGACAGAATTTAGTGATCTCTCAAGTTTAAAAATCAACATGGCAAAAAGTCAATTAGCCGTGATTAATTTGGAAGAGGGTATTGTGGCTCAAATGGCTAATTCTGTGGGATGTGGGGTGTGTTCACTGTCACTTAAGTACTTAGGTCTCCCATTAGGAGGTAACCCACGTTCACTAGATTTTTAGGCTCCAATTATTGGATCTATTTCTAGGAGATTAGAAAGTTGGAGAAAAGGGTGTTTATTAAAGGGAGGGAGATTGTGCTTATCAAGTCTGTACTAGAAGCAATTCTCATTTATTACATGTCGATTTTTAGGATGCTGAATAAGGTGGCAAGAATCATTGAAAAGGCATTTAGGGATTTTCTTTGGCAAAAAATGAATGAGAACAAAGGCCAAAGTCTTGTGAGATGGAAAATAGTGGAAAAACCTTTGCAAAAAAGAGGACTTGCATTAGGAAACCTTCAAAAGAGGAATCAAGCACTTGTCTCAAAGTGGTTGTGGAGATTTCATAGAGAGAAGGGGCATTGTGGCATAAAGTTGTCAAAAGTATTCATGGTCTAGCACCTAACAAATGGGATGCTATGGTGGCTCCTAGGTAACTCATTGTGGTCCATGGAAGTTCATTCATTCCAATCTCACATCTTTTCAACAACACATTTCCTTAAGGGGATGGGTCATCAATCTATTTTTGGGAAGAAAAATGGTTAGGAGATGAATCACTTGCATCTAGATTTCCCAATGTGTTTTTTTCTATGCATCATAATGAGTACATGTCCCATTTTGTTTCTCTCCTGCATGGGCTTAGTGATAGTAACTTAGGTTGGAATCTTTATCTTCCTAATAGATTTCCTTCGAGGTTTCATGATGAAAAAAATGAGTTGTTGAGTGTCCAAAGCCCAGTTACACTTCATCCTAATAGGGAAGACAAAAAAACTTGGGATCTTGACCCCTCGAGCCTTTTTTCAAGTAAATCATTCTTTGCATTTCTGATTGAGGGATCTAATTCTTATGCATCAAGCATTTCAAGGACTTTGGAAGGCCACAGTTCCATCCAAAGTTAAATTTTTTGTGTGGCTTGTATTAAACGGTGGTTTGAATACAAGTGATGTGCTCCAAAAAAAATAAAGCCACATTTGGTTATTTCACCTCATTGTTGTTTTTTGTGTTTGATGGCAAGCGAACAAGGGAATCATCTTTTCTTTCAATGTCACATAGCATGTCAAGTTTGGAATAGATGGGACATTTTTTCAGGTGGACTTATTGCTAACCCGCGCTCTTTGAATCAATTAGAGTCAATTTTGGAAAGAATGACAGGAAAAAGCAAGAGGAACCACATCATTGGGGTAGCATCATAGGCAATTCTATGGGGTCTTTGGCTTGAGAGAAACAAAAGGCTTTTTGAAGACAAATAAAAGTCAGTGGAAGATTTATGGGATTCAACAAAGATGATGGCAGCAACACGGATCTCATGCAGCAAGTACGGGGCAGGTTATTCAGCTACAGATTGGTATCAATATTGGCGATGGATTGCTTAGGGACGGAGCATTAGTACACAACAATCTATTTTGTTTACTTAGCTATAACTTAGTATTTAGTTTGGTCATAAATGTGAGCATGAATGAGACAATTATGATTTAGTTGATGTAATTCCGTGATCATGCACTCAAAAATGATGTACTAGAGGACTCCTGGTCCTCTAAATTCTACATTATTAATATATCCTTGTTTACTATCAAAAAAAATATATATTTAGTCTTACTTCCAATAGTCTCACTAATCCTAAACCCTGAAGTTCTAAAGCTATTGCTAAAACTAATAATTCAATATTGAAGCAATATCCTGTTTCTTAAATTTCAAAATCTAGCAAGTAGAATGGAAATAATTCTTGGCTTAAATAATATAATCTGACTCACCCTCATTCCAGATGCATAATCTTCTGCTGCTCTAAGAAGCTCCACAAGCTGCACTGCTGCATCTAGTGCATCTGGAGCCCAAGAAAGTGGAGCTTCCAAAAGGCCTAAAAGGAGTCTTTGGGTGGCACTTGGAGTTGCAATTGCATAATACCTAATTTAGAAAAGGGTGACTTTCAACAAAAAATTTCAGAAGAATGAACCGGAAAAAATTGTTAGTTCGATGTTGACTATTTACCTATGAAACAAACGTGCATATGGCTCAAGAGCTGGTAAACCAGCAACAAGATGCTCATCGACAGCCGTGGTTGGAGGAGGAAGCAGAAGTGCAGGAACAGCAGCAGCTGTTAAAGTGGCAGTCTCATAGCGTGCAACTTCATCATCGCATACACTGAGTATAACACCAGCTCCATTAGCAACAGCCCACCTCGGAGTCGAAGGCATAAGCTGAGGATGCTTCCCAGATCCACGAACAGAAGCTAATAAAAAAATAAAAAATAAAAAAATAAAAAAATAAAAGGACAGAAGTAATTAAGTAACTGAACATTTTCAGGAGGAATATCTGGAGCAAATTGATAAAGCGCAGAACTAAAGATGCCTATAACAGCGTATAAAACATAAATAGGCTAAGCCTAATATCTTGCTAAATGTATGAAAAACAGATCAGAAAAAATAAATTCTAGAAGTAGAAATTGAAAGCATTGTCAAAAAATCAAGTTTAGCCACTAACAATACGTCGAGATTATAGCTTCTTTACTTGCCAACACTTTTTCATAAAGAACATAGATGAACACTGATGATTAAATAAAATATGTTTTTTCAACTTTGAAAGAACTTTTCATTTTATAAAGAACAAAGAAATCGTATAAGGAAATTAAGAAATGGCACACTTTCAACATAATGTCATAAGAGTCTGCTGAACTGTGCATCGAAATCCATTTGGGAAGGTACCATTGTGTACCTAACAGGCTCCAATAATTGTGTACGAAACTATGCAAATCTATTAAGCTAGCACTTCCCAATAAATAATAATGATACAAACAAATACATACAGAAGGTAACAAGGACCGGCTGTCATTACGAAACCTCACACGCTTACCCTACTACAGCAGTCTAGCTTAAGCTCATGCCCGCAAAGATAGTCAGAAACTATCAAAAAGCTTAATGGAAAGGAACCAAGTAAGGCCTAGAACCTTAAGGGTTCCCGAACTATAATTGACTCCCTATTTTGTCAGTCTAAAGAGACCAAACCTTAGCATAATAGGTAACCATCAGAGACATCTTTAGCCCCTATAGGACAAGTACCACTTAGAAAGAAAGAGAGAGAAGACTCCCTACCTAGCAGAATTTGTCATTTACCTTGCGAATTATTCAGTCTCAACATATAAAATAATTTTCCATTTTCACTTCTCCTCTTTGCATAACATACATCTCTGTGCTCAATTCTAGTCCTTATAATATTGAACGCTTTGGCTAATAAAGCTTCATAGCAAAAGTGTGGCAGCAGTGGAGCGTCTTCACCAATGGAAGGGTCGTATATGCACAAATCGTGGCTTATGCAATGGTTCGACAAGAGATTTTAGATATAGTGTAAATATTCATGTACTATCCTGCTTTACATTATACGGTATAAATCTCATTTAATATTTTGTTCAATGCACAATGTCACTAGTTAAAAATCAATAAGGGTCACAACTCACAAAACTCACAATTTAGAACTTTGGTGTTCAATTTTTATCATGATAAACTAGGAACTTGTGTGGAAAAAGTTACACATACAATATTGTTTACATGAAACACATTGCTAGCTCTCTGACAAGTTCATATGAACCATCAATGCTTATTTGACGCCTTGAAAATAATATAGTTTAGTCGAAGATGTGAAACCATTAAAAAAAAAAAAAAAAAAAAAAAAAAAAAAAAAACACCTTACACTAAATGTAAGGCCGCAAATGAGTTCCGAGCATTAAACCAAGATTTTATAATTTTAAGGCTCCATTTAATAATATAGTTTAGTTGAAGATGTGAAACCATAAAAAAAAATAATCGACAACAACCTTATCCACCAGTATGAAATGATTTTGGAGACAACACAGAATCCTAAGAAATAGAAAACAAAAGGTTTTATAAACAAAATAAGCAATATATGCAACTGCCTATTTATGACATTATAGCAAAACCATCAAGAAAAAATGAGAGCTACTAGAGGAGGACAAAAAAGAAAAACACAAACTTTTACAAAATAAAATATCAAAGTGCATCCGAGATTCCAAACTAGAAATACTTCAAGAAGTAGGAATGATCTTCCTTTTCACCTTTTTATAATTAATTTTTGAGCATTATTGTGATTTATTAGATGCATATAATTTTCATGTATTTTATGACATTTTTAATAATGAGTTAGAACCCCAAAATTTATTTACAAATTCACAATTTATGGTAATTATCTCAATAAACGGTTATTTTGATATATTTTGTTATGGTTTAGATGCATACATATATATATAATGAGACTTCTTTTGAAGAGAAAGGGACGAAGTCGCACGTGGAGAATTACAAAATGACTATCACACAACCCAAAATATTTTTCTATTTTTCAACTGAAAGCTAGAAGAAACTCCTCTACATTCAATAATGTACCCAAAAACACTTGAATTTGTTGGAGAAAATGAAGTTTCCCACTTAGAAATTAGCTTATCCAAGTCATTTCCTGTCATCAAAGAAAATCTTATGGCCAAACGTCTACAGTCTAATTCAAACAAATAAAACATAAAACCTTTGAAGCTCCAGAAAATCCAATGTGATACAAATACGTGCAAATTAGGAAAAAAGTAATTTATTCCTTCCAAGGAAAATGAAAGAAGATTTTAGGGGGATGCTTCATGTTAGATCACCAATGAACAAAGACGCTATAGCTATTTCAACGGGTCTTGTAATGTGTACTTCCATCCTACATGAGTAACCAAAAAAATGCAAATGCTAGAAATTTGAGCCGAAGACCTATTTGCAAAATCTGGTAAAGCTTTGATGCGTATTTAATAATCAAAGTAAATTGAGTTTTTTTTTTATATAAGAAAGAAACCAACATATTTTGCCCCCTTTGACACCCCCACCCTCTTATATCATCGAAGTAAATTGAATTTATAAATATGATTGAACAACAACAACAACAAATTTCCTCTAAATCCTTTTTAGTTAATGCATCCAAATTATCTAAGGTCCACCCCCAATAACTAAGATTCAATGGAAACAAATTTCAATAAAGGATTAAATAACTATAAATCAAAAAAGAAAAAAGTATAAAATTCTACAAGAAACTTATAACAAATGGGTGTGAGATGTTCTATTTGCAAAATTCAAAAATCATCGATAGCCGCATGCCAGCAGCCAGCAATTAGTAAATAAGCCGATTTGTTGATCGTAAGGCTGTGTAAGAGGTCATCCATAATTAATTGCTACCGCAGAATGAAAGGGAATTACAGCACTAACATTGTCACCTCAAAATTATGATCATCTATTGAGACTCTGTATAACATCAGAATATAAGTTATATGAACAATAGCTATTAGATAATTACAACAATAAATATGAATCAGTATGCACACACAAAAGACATTTTTCACTGATAGTGGGATATAAACCTTCCCTAACAAAATTTTACATAAAAGTTTTCTGACACTTTAAAACGAGAACAAATTGCCTTTACAATGTATTTCTTATAGATAGCTAAGTTTATATCTGTGCTGCAGCATAATTCCTCATCAATTTATAAATTGAAAATGAAAAATTAGGAGAGGCGCCAATTAATAGTGAATGGTAAATAGCAGCTGAAATGTTTGCCTCATACACATCTCCTATGCTGTCATTAACTGTAAAAAGAAAAGGCAGAAAGGGTACAACTCCAACCGAAAATGAAGCTAAAATATAATAAAAGTTGTGAAACCATCATTATCACAGAGCTTAACCCCAAGCAAAAGTAACTTTACATACCAGCTGTAGGCGGCTTCAGTTCTCCTGCAGCAGCATATTTACCCATGACACCACCACACCTGTTGAAGCATGAAAAACTCAATAAGCTCAAAGAATAAGTGCATATACCCTACAAGGCTTAGTGGTTTATCCATAGGTGGAAAACAAACAAAAAGACATGTATGGCACCTCCTGTGGATTTTGCTTGACTTAAAAGATAAAAATAATAGAAATAATCCACGGCAACAATCCCAATCCACTCCACCAACACCTTCTTCATCGACATAGTATTAAATATCCCCGGTACCCTCACTTCTAAACAAGGAATTGGATACAATTTTTGATTGACAGAGTATTGACCACATTATCAATTATGGGAAGAAAATGCTAAAGATTATCATTGTGATAGGCCACCGATTAAGAAGGTCTACACAAGGAAGGTCAAGAAAGGAAATGGAGAGAGCCATCCAAGTTTTAGTAATATTAATATCTTTCCAATTTAACTGTTTGCGCGTAATTAATTAATTTTGTATATTAGTTAAAATAAGGTTGAAGTTCCTTTTTGTAAATTTGTGTAGGCAACTGTTGGAACTATTGTATGCATTAATTTGTAGTATATTCTATAAACAACTGCGACGTTAGAACATATTCCTTTCATCTTGAAACCTTGTGTATATAAACTTAATGTTGCGGCTTCATGAGCAAACTGATCATGGAGACTTAATGTAAAGTTAGGAAAACAGTTAAAAAAGATTGGTCCTTCAGCTAAACTTCCTTCAATTATACCTAAGCGAGAGTCATTGAAGTCTAAATGTCTTTTATCTCGAACAGAGGCTAAAACAGAGGTATTGAGAGTAGTGAGAGTACGCGGGGCAGGCCAAGATTGGATAGCTTCCAATTTGGCCGGATCAGCAGTTACACCCTTGGCCGATACAATATGGCCCAAATATGCCACAGTGGTAACCCCAAAACTGCACTTAGACATTTTAACAAAAAAATGATTTGTAGACAGCAAATGTAGGACATGCAAGAAAGCTACCGCCATTAGCTAAAGGAATGGCTCTTATTAAAAGTAGGAAAAGACGCACTATCGTGGAAAGATAGTTCAACAGTCGTACATATATTATTAAAGTAAAAATAAGACGTAAAGATGATTCGTCAAGACATGACAAGACACAAAGTAAGACTTGACAAGACACATAGTAGAGTCCTACTAGCCCGAGGTGTGAAGGATCATCTACAAGACTACGAACAACTTTACATATGTCAATACTTGATAGAGGATAGCGGAATTGATGCACTGTGATGGTTGTTGAATGGCAGACAGCAAGAATATCTGTAGAAGGTTGGATAATGTGATGTCACAAATTGATGCGAAAGTAGAAAGACAGTTGTAAACTTGATAATTCTGGAGACTGAATTATTGAGGCAGGCAGATGGGCCTGGAGGCATGGGCCTGAAAAGATTTTTGGCATGGGCCTGAATATTTATTTTTTTTAAATAAAGAAAGAGATCACAAGAAGATCTCAAAGGCTTAAAAGGTACCATCCCCTGGATCCTCGAGTGGACTTATGGTACCCATAAAATCAATCAAGCCAATAACTGCTCCCTTACCTATCTTACCCAAGAGATTCATGTCAAATGGTGGGATAAATTTGATATTAATTCCATCAAAGAAGACTCAATCACCCCAATGCTTGCAACCGTGAAACCCATTACTCCATCAGAATTCGTCTCACATCTGCATGTTCTACCAAAAACTTATAAAGAAGCAAGTCTCCCCAAATCAACTGCTGAGCCATCAATTGCATCTCCATCAAATGTATCTCCATTATCTCCAGACCTTGCAACCACAATTCTTCAACAACTCCAGCAAATGGAAAAAAGAATTGAAGCCAAAATGGATGCTAAAGAAGATCGAATTGAAGCAAAAATTGATGTCAAGATTAAACAAATTGAAGAACTCTATTCTGCCACATCCATGACAAATTCCGAAGGCGACGCCACTTTAGCAGCTCCTGATTTTATTGAACTTTAAATCAAGACAATGACGACAAACTCATTCTCTACAGCTCTCCTAAATCCCGGAATCAGTCATCCTCTTATTGAGTACCTAGCTAAAGACTTATACCTTTTTGGTCTTCAACCAGATGCAGTAATTCAGAAAAACCAAATTATTATCTTCGCAGCTCAGGCTCAACACTGGTTAGATGCTGAAGAAAATCTTCTCCTCACTTTATGGATTTTACTCGGCTCTCCAAGAATCCAGTTACAAATCGATCATGAAGTTCTGCAGAAGTTTCCTCTTTATGTTCATAACGGGCTTTGGCATACTTTCAAATCGAAGCCTTTGAGATCTTCTTGTGATCTCTTTCTTTATTAAAAAATAATAATAATAATAATAATAATAAATATTCAGGCCCATGCCAAAAATCTTTTCAGGCCCATGCCTCCAGGCTTATGCCTGCCCTCAGGCTCATGCCAAAAATCTTTTCAGGCCCATGCCTCCAGGCTTATGCCTGCCCTCAGGCTCATGCCAAAAATCTTTTCAGGCCCATTCCTCCAGGCCCATCTGCATGCCTCATCTGTCTGCCTCAATAATTCAGTCTCCAAAATTATCAAGTTTACAACTGTCTTTTCTACTTTCGCATCAATTTGTCACATCACATTATCCAACCTTCTACAGATATTCTTGATGTCTGCCATTCAGCAACCATCACAGTGCATCAATTTCGCTATCCTCCATCAAGTATTGACATATGTAAAGTTGTTTGTAGTCTTGTAGATGATCATTCACGCCTCGGGCTAGTAGGACTCTACTTTGTGTCTTGTCAAGTCTTACTTTGTGTCTTATCTTGTCTTGACGAATCATCTTTAGATGATACGTCTTCTTTTTACTTTAATAATATATGTACGACTGTTGAACTATCTTTCCACGATAGTGCGTCTTTTCTTACTTTTAATAAGAGCCATTCCTTTAGCTAATGGCGGTAGCTTTCTTTCATTTCTTTAGTGATTAAGAGTCTGTATAAATACTACCTTCAGTGAAGGAGTTAGGCATTCGAAAATTTAAGCGTTTAAGTTTGAGTTTGTAAGTTTGAAAGTTTGTAAGCTTCATATTTCCAACAAAGTTTAAGTTATGTCCTTGTTTCGTCTCTCTCATCTCTCTTTTTTCTCTGCCATTTTCTTCTGCTTTTCTCTCTCTTTGTTGCCTCTTCCAAATGGTATAGCATTGCCAGTATATTTAAAATCTTTGATTTTTAAAGTAATAGGAGTAATCCATCTTTGATGAATATAATGGGTAAGTGTTTCTATAAAAACGTTATTGTCGTAAACGGAGAAATTCTCTGAATTGAGATTATCATTTTCTAGTCTAGTCATTCGATCTTTTAAAATTTTTATTTCTGTTTTTAATTGATTTACTTGTTGTCGTAAAGAGTGAATTGTAGAGACATGGGTTTGACGTTTTTTATTAACCTCTTACAAAATCGTTTGCATTGTATAAGAATTGGCATGTAAGTCTATTTGATTTTGAAGATTAAATTTAGATTTTGGTTTTGGGGTGTCTAGGTCTTCATTGTTGTTAGTATTTAATATTTCGGTAAAATATTTATATTTTAGGGTAGGTCGGCTATTTGTTCACCTATTTCAAGAATTAGTTCTTCATGTGTTGTTGGTACATTTATTTATGTATCAGAAGTAGAGGAGGTAGAAGTATTTTGTATGTTATCGACACATTGACATGTATCAGACGAACTATTGTTATCTTGGATTTCATTGATTTTCTTTTTGTGAGTTTTAAAATGACATTTATTGGCGTAGTGACCAGGTTTTTAACAATTATAACAAGTATTTGTCTTATATTTAGTAGCGGGCTTGTAATATTTCATTTTGGTCTTGCGATGTTTATTACTAGTATAATAAGTATCCTGACTAACAGGTTTCTTAAATCTATGTAATTTTCTACGTCGGGTTTTTGTCACTTGATGAGATGTTCTGGATTTTATATCATGGCCAAATTGGTAACAAAAATCTCCTAAAGCTTGATGCTTAAGTTTATTTTCTTTGTTTAATTGTTTCTTGAGCTTAATATCATTGCAAATAGCTAAACCAGTCATTTGAATTGTTTGAATTAAATCTCCAAAAGTAAAAGAGTTATAATTTATAGATCCACCGCCCTTTTCGCGGAGAAGAGTTTTAACCTTTTCAACAAAAAATGGAGGTAGTCCGGCTATAAAACGTTCTTTCCAGAAGGAGGCGTCAGTAGTAGTTAAGGTATACACTTTAGATAAGAAGGTATCTTTATACCAGTGAAAATCAGTCAGAGTTTTACATCGAAGACTTTGTAATTGATCTCTAGTTTTTTCATCTATGGTTGATAGTGTTCCAAGAAGAAGCCATATGATATTTTTGTTAGACATACTACTGCATTTTGTTGTTGTCGGTCGTGCTCATCTAAAATTGGATTATTGCTCAGGTGGTTAGTTGATTCAGAGATCATGCGCAGAGCATACTTTTGGCATGTAACAGGGTATAAATAGTTAATGTAGAGACGTGAAGTTATTCTGTTATCTTTGATGTAAGAACTTTCTCTGAGACAGAAGTAAAGGGAGAAGCAGCCTCTCGAAACGTTGTTTGGCTTGTTGCATGATCCATTTCAATAAGATCAAAAAAGTCTTGGTGATCGATTAGCATCACTGTCTCATTTTTAGTTTCCCTGTTTCTGCTAGGTCAGTGCTTACCACATTAACCATCTCATCACATGGCTACAATACTTATAACCTGTTGAAGGCCTAAAGATGCTCCAAGAACAACCAATCGAGGAAAAATTGCTCTTAGCATTAAGAAGTTCCTTTTGAAGTTGCTTGCAACTAGATTAATTTGTGATTTAAGTAAGCAGCTTATAAATTTCAGATCAAATGAAGAGTGAAGCAAAACTAAACCAGTATTTCAAAGAGTATACATTTATACCATTGTACTACTTAGCTTTTAGTGTAATTATGAAAGAATGCTTAAGTGCAAGATATACGGGTGACAAATATAATATGGTGTTCACAAGCCCAAGAAGATTAATACCGAACACATAATTCCCAAGAGCACTCAGAGACTAAGACCAAACTAAGATGTATAAGAATCTTCAGCACCACAGCTGTTATCCTCTTAGTTGTACTTGCTTCAATTATGGTGCATTGCATATGAAAAGATCAATTTTAGAGATAGAGTGTGGACCAAAATGATATAGTAATGCACACAAATCTCATAAAACAACTATACAATGTAATGCATGCAGCCAGACAGGAAATAACTAACTTAGAAAGACCAAAAAGACAAGAAGGAAAAAACTCGTACAGAACTTACATAAAATAAAAAATAATAAACAAGATAAATTGTCTTTGCTTACCATCGAAAATAGTCGCTTCTAATGCCCAATGGTGCAGCAAGCAATATGTCAGTTATCCAGGGAGACAAAGGCCTCATAGGTTTTCTCTCTTGTTGCTGCAAGTGTGAATGGTCGGTTTCTTTCCCCACTGAGCTACTTGTTGAAGTATCGCTCCCACTACTGCTTCTCTCTACCTCGCAATTTTGACGGTCCATTTTAAAAATTGGGCGGTTGTAATGCGTTAATACACGTAGGATTTCCCCACATGCCAAAGCCCATTGCTCAGAATATTCACACTGAAATTGTAAGAGACACACTGTGAATTCCCCAACAAGCCAACCCAACTTTTAACAGGTTTCATTCCACATTAAATTTCTTCATAACAATCATATAAATAGATGTCAGAATTCCTTGCAATCATAAATCCAAGTTGGTAACATGGATTCATTCATATTTTGTTATGGTTCCAAAAACCTTACTATGACGTTTCAAAACTGATATGTGTTTAGCAATCCATTCAGCATTGATAATGACCATGGGACCAAAAGTTATCATCTAATCAATAGTCTATGAATGAACTAACAGCCCAACATGTGAATTTCAATTTGAGAAAAAATAAAATAAAACGCTACACTAATTATTCCTTACCTCACTAATTGGACTCACTAAATGGATGAAAGAGCAAAATGGAGGACTGCTCTTATCATACACCACTGTCCCATCAATTATACAAGAAATGATTGGAAGAATGACAGCATGCCCATGCTCTGGATGATGTAGGACAAACTTCGCTGGAAAACAAAATATATAGACGCGGGTTAATGAGCTCCCTCTAAAAAAGCAGGAAAACTTGCATCTAGAAATGTCAATAAAAGAAGACAATACAAATTCATAGTAGTGAGATGCAATACCCAGTACGTCATCCAAAAGGCACTTATTTTTTGATGGATAACGCTTACGGATAAGCTGTTGAAAGATACAAGAAGAAAGAAGAGGATTAACAAAAGAGAAAATATCAGCCACAAAACTGTTACAAATACTTTTTAGAAGTTGTCAATTTTATGCAGTCACTACATTGCCACAATTAAATATATTAGCTTTCTATTTAGTATTAAGACTAAATCAAGACAAAATAGAGAGAAACTACCCCAAAATATATACCTCGGCAATATCTTCAGGGAATTGTTCTGACGTGAACTGGCCAAAGTATTCAACGTAGGCTGTGATTTGAGCCTAAATACAAAGCGCCAAGCAGTGTGTTATCAACAGCCAAAAAAATAGGATAAGTGAGTAATTACATATTTGGAAAGCAATAATAAAAAGGATATAAGTAATGAACTTTTGAGTAGTTTGAAGATTCAAGAACATTTTATTCAGACGATAAGTTACATTTACTTCATCTCAATTTCTTTTTGGAACTTTAAAGCATTGACCAAATTATTACTTTCAGAGAAATGCAGAGGTGTGTTATTGAAACAGCAAGGGTTTTTCATCAGACACATAAAATTATAAAACTGGAAATACATGACAGAGATATTGGATAGATATATTGAAGTACAGGTATTCCCCTAGAGATATTGCAGGATGATTAATATCTTTCTTCCCTTCATTTTCATTTGTCACTTGCATAGCAGACAATTTAAAAAAAAAAATGAAAAGAATATATAAAAAGGACTAAATGGTGAAACTTGCGCAATCACAGCTTAATTACTAGATACTGTAAAATATTTTGGAAGCTTCTTTCCTTTTAGTTCAGATAAATGCAACAAGAGGTATTCAAGTCTATTAATAATAATATTCTGCAAAAAAAAAGTCTATTAATAATAATAGAAATAGGCTTAAGGATTTGTTATTCTCCCTTTATATACATCTTTCTTATTTATTAACGAATATTTTTTTCTCTTCATAAGAAAACAACAAAGGAATAAAACCTTAATTAAAGCTTTTAATGAATGTAGTTCAAAGTTTTTAACAAAAATTATGTTAAATCTACAGTCACAACTTGCATTGACTTGTATGTAAAAATTGCTAAAAAATGCAATAATTGATCGAGATACATTTTATTTTGTCATGTGAAATAATGAAACAAGAGCTCCAATTGAGGAAGTGGATGAGGGGCTTCCAGTGGATTTACATCTATAGGTGGAAAGCTATTCACCAAATCCAAAACAGAGATAGAAAAGATACACCGTTCGGTCCGTGTCATCCATTCAGATCCAATCGCCAATAACATGGAAATATTCTTCAGTTCCATTCTCATATTTACTAATATTGAGATTTCCCATCTTAGTGATATAATAAAGCCTGAACTAAAATACAAACTGTAAAACTGAAGATCATATAAAACTTCAATAGAAGTGGTGATCAACCTCTGACCAATAGAAGGACCAACCATTATCATCTCCTATTTCCACCATTTCATCAACTAATATTTAACGATTCACCATTTGAAATCTTAACTCAACCTCTCATTCCTTCCTATTCGCACCTAATCTTCCTTTAATAAACCTGATGTGTTAAATTAAATGATAAAATCATATCTTTCCCGTACTCGCCATAGAAGAAATAACTGTGAACCCCCGCCCCAGCCTTCCAATTCATTCCCTAAATTAACATCCCTATTCTACCCAACAAAGTAGTAAAAACTCGCGCTATTTCCACCCCGAGCTTTTTGAAGCTTATCAGATGTTTTTCAGTGACGACGGTACGCTATTGTCGGTTATGTTCTTTCAATTCGTGTTCAATCAAGCCTTGAGTCTCACCAATCAGGCTGTTGAAGCCTCTCATGTTATGCATCCAACCAGTTCCTCAGACTTACAGTGACCAAAATATTCGAGACGAAAAAGAAAACAAGGATATGCAAGCAAACAAAGGTACCTGGCGTTGCTGATCGTCCTCCGGCGGAGGCCAGAACAAAGAGGAGAATTGAAGGCCATCAATCCACCTCGTTATCGACGCAGCCATATAAATGGCTGGTACACCCTCCGATTCAATTCAGCTAATCATCAACAATTAATCAAAGAATCCACAACTCAAACGGAGCAACAATTCAGCTTCCTCGCCAAACAATTGGCAGACCAGACCTACTCCACCAAAACACACAATCAAACCAAATCAACCGAAAATATCTCAACATCAGTTGAATCGGAACACAAAAAAAAATCCCTAAAATTAAGCACCAAACGAAACGTTGAACAAAAACTCCAAATTATTCTGCAAGAATGTCGCAAAATTGAACAAATTGAGCGAACGATTACACAGAAAAGCTTCCGAAATCGAACCAGAACAACATCTCCATCACTAGTTCGAATTGAAGAAGAGCTAGCGAGGAGTACCTGGGTTGGATCGACGAGAATCTAGGGTTCTCAGGTGGCGTTGCGAGGAGTTTTTGATGCGCTTGCGAGAGAGCGAGAGAGAGAGAGAGAGAGATGGGAAATAATTAAGAAAAAAAGGATCTTTAAGAGGATTTTTATTGGCTCCAAGTGTGTATTGATATCGGCAGAGATACTGAGATAGCGGTCCAGCTGAGCCCAGTTTAAGCTCTGATCGTCCCTGCCTACGTGGCAATGATATTTTCGAAGGGGGATGCATGTTCATGGTTTGGCCGATGCCATCCCATCATCATACATGCAGTCCACATGGCACATGCATACATTCGGATGAGTATGCGTGCTGCGATGGCATGCGTGACTTCTTTTGAGCTTGCACAGTACTTGTTTGTCGGGGTGTGTGGAGTCATATGGTCAAGAGTCAGAACAGTCAAACCAGACGGAAGACGACATAACTTAGGAACCCGAACCAAATAGTAAATCACGGAAATAGCCTTGGGATATTTTGCTATTTTACATTTTGTTAAAATAGATATTTTTATTTTTCGATAACAAAAAATTTACGACTTGCCTTCAGGGAAGACCCAAGATTTTAACTTGTATTGGGCTATGACTAAATTAGCGCATGACATTTTTTTCTCCAAAGTAATTGAAGTACAATGTTTCAATCACCATGTTTAAATATTATAGATTGTTAGTATGTTACGTATTCAACACCTAAGTATGACAGACACTTGGCGAAGCGCGTCAACGGCGTAAGATAAGTGCATGTCGGATCTGGGAATCGTAAGTACATGCACGCTAGCTAGCATTTTCATATAATATTTATATATGCTACCAGCGTTTAATTCATTGTATTCTTCAATACTTCAAAATCTAAAATCAAAAAGTCATCAAAGTGAAATAAATAAATGAACAAATAATCGTAATAATCTCAAAGTTTGCATTTTTTTTCTCGAAACAATCCTCAACTTCAAGTTTTCTTAGAAAAAACTCTAAAACTTAAAGTTTGTGTCAATCTTAACCCAAATCCATTTTATAACAATTTAGTAGCAACTATACACCCAAATAAATGTCACTCGATCCCTTCTACTTTTCACTTATGATATAAATTTATCTTTTTTTGTTGACTTTATTTGAGTAGGCTTATTTATTAAATGGGGTAAAAGTAAAAAGTAGCACTGGGTTAATTGGCGAAATAAGCCTTTGGGCTAATTATAATACAAACATTATCTAATTTTTTAATGAGCTAAGCACAAATATATAGGGTCTCGAAAAAACTTGCATTAGGTTACAAATGAGTGCAAATGATACTTGGGTGACTTGGGTCTGCCACCGGTGCCTCCATAGAAGCTCGAACCCCGACCTTGCGCGTGTACAAGAGATTTCACACTCTTCCAATAACTTAGTCACACAGTTAGATTTTTTTATTTTTTTGTGAATGTATCTTGGTGACTTTTTTTGTGGAAAAAAATGTAAATTTCCCACTGACGAAGTTTTTAAAGGAAAAAATATATTTTAGTATCTTTAAAATATAATTATCTAAAAAAAACTTTATCAAATCATAAATTAATAAGTGCATTTTTATCTTACTTCATACGTTTATTTAGTTTCCAGCATTGTATAAGGGTGGCCCTCACAGCTCAAGTTGCTCCACAATAAAACTCAAAATAGAAATAATATTAAGTCCCTCGGGGCATCTCCAACCCACACCATATTGACATGAAATTGGATAACCAATCCAGCGGCAAAATATAACACTATTTTAGTGTTGCACTGCAGGATGGCGCGCTCTTGTAGTTCCAATGCCAAATTGGTATTGTTTTTGTTGGTAGGACCCACAGTGTTTTAATCATTGTGATGGTGCAAAAATAGGATATTTGGGTTGGAAGAGAAAATAATATTTTTTATACTTTTTCGGAGGTGTATTCAATTGAGATTTTAATAGATTTTTGGTTACTTTTATAAGTGGATGACTTTTATGAAATTTGTAGATTTTTGCAGACATTTAAAGGCTTTAATAAACTTTTATGTAAATTTCTGGGGGTGTATTCAATTGAGATTTTAATAGACTTTTAGTTACTTTTATTGACTAAAAAAGTTTAGGGGTATTTAATTAAAACTTTTAGAGAGTCTCTAAAAGTAAGGTGTATTCAATGTGAACTTTTATAGACTTTTAAAAAGTCTCTAAAAGTTTTGGGGTATTCAATTTAAACTTTTAGAGAGTTCATAAAAGTAAGGTGTATTTAATTTTTTGGTGACTTTTGTAGATTGGTTACAAATCTTGACTTTTGTAGACTTTTTGTATAAAAATACACATAAAGAAGTCTTCAACTTCTTCTCACCTCAACCCATAAACTTTTAGAGACTTCTAATTTTTGTTTGTTACATTTTTCAATAAGGACTTTATTGTTCACAAGAGGTCTTTTCTTATCAATTCTTTTTTATCAACTTCTACAATCACTCCACAACTCTTGGATTTCATTGCTCACTCATTATACTCTAATATCTATGTTGATGAAAATAGATTGATGTCATTATTAACAAAATCTCATTCTTGCATCACTATACATTTTTGATAGTTTTTTTTTTGATAAAGAAGTTTCGTTTATTTAGTGTATTATTATAATCTCGAAAAGTGTAGTATTATTATTTTTGAAGAAAATAATTGTATAATTTTTTTAAAATGCAAGAAGCGCATTTTGTAGAATTTAAACTATCATTATTAATGAAAAAATATACTTTTTTGCTTAAGTCAAACAAAAAAATAAAGTGCAAAATTTTTACACTAATATTTCTAATGATCTTTTCTATAAAAAGAAAAAATATTTTCAATGATCTTACTTGATTCTTTTCTACCACTAAAGGATGATTTATTTACCTATTTATTATGTTGATATTTATTTACTTATTTGTTATTCTACTACCTTGAGAGTAATTCATTAATATGTCTATATGTTTTTTTTACTAAAATACAAAAATACTTTTAAAAAAATTAGTAATAGTTCTTAAGAAAAAAATATAATTATTTATTTTTTATAATAAAGTGCAAAATATTTGTTTCATTTTAAAAATCACAATAATCTATTAGTATCATCAAAATCATGTTTAAGAAGTTCACAAAAGTCACTAAAAATCTTAAATGTTGATAAAAGTCATCATAATGAAATCTACATAAAAGTTTATCAAAGTATTTAAAAGTCTATCAAAATCTTAAAACTTCATAAAAGTCATTCACTTATAAAAGTAACCGAAAGTCTATTAAAATCTCAATTGAATACACCCCTGAAAATCAATGTTCATGAATGTTTATCAAAAGTCATCAAAATTAAAAGTTTATCAAAGTCTATCAAAGTCCTTAAAAAAGTCCATCAAAGTTAATAAAAGTCATTAAGATAAAGTCTATCAAAGTCTACCAAAATTTTTAAAAGTCTACAAAAATCTACAAGTCTCTAAAAGTCATCCACTTATAAAAGTAACTAAAAGTCTATTAAAATCTCAATTGAATACACCCCCTTCATTTCGATGACTTTTATTAACATTTCAGATTTTTAGTAACTTTTGTGAACTTCTTAAACGTGATTTTAATTGATAATAGTAAATTTTTGTGATTTTTATATTGAAACAAATATTTTGCATTTTATTATAAAAAATAAATAAATAATTATATTTTTTCTTAAGATTTTTAAACGTATTTTTGTATTTTAATAAAAAAATCATATATACATATTAATGAATTACTATCAAGATAGTAACATAACAAATAAGTAAATAAATATAAACGAAACAAATAGGTAAATGAATCATCTTCTGTGGCAAAAAAAAGAACCAAGTAAGATCATTGTGTGTAAAAATCTTGCACTTTTTTTACTTAAGTAAAAAAACTTATATTTTTTTTCCTTAAGAATGATAGTTTAAATTTCTTAAAATGCACATCTTGCATTTGAAAAAAAAAATATACGATTATTTTATCCAAAAATAATAATATTACACTTTTTTAGATTATAATTATACACTTAATAAATGAAACTTCTTTGTAAAAAAATCATATAAAAATGTACAACGATGCAAGAATGAGGTCTTGTTAATAACGACATCATTTTCATTTTCATCAACAAAGACATTAGAGTATAATGAGTGAGCAATGAAATCCATGAGTTGTGGAGTGGTTGGAGAAGTTGATAAAAATAATTCATAAGAAAATACCTTGTGAACAATGAAGTTCTTATTGAATAAGGTAACCAACAAAAATTAGAAGTCACTAAAAATTTATGGGTCGAGGTGATGAGAAGTTAAAGATTTATTTATTTGTATTTTTATACAAAAAATCTATAAAAAAGTTGAGATTTGTAATCAAACCACAAAAGTCGCAAAAAAATTAAATACACCTTACTTTTATAAACTTTCTAAAAGTTTAAATTTAATACCCAAAACTTTTATAGACTTTTAAAAAGTCTATAAAAGTTCATATTGAATCCACCTTACTTTTATAAACTCTCTAAAAATTTTAATTGAATACATCAAACTTTTTTAATAATTAAAAATAATCAAAAGTTCATTAAAATATCAATTAAATACACCCTTATTTGTATCAAAATGGTGTAAAAGTTGCATCATTTTAGTGTTTTGAATTGAAGATGCCCTTAGAACTCGAGCCCATGGCTAATGTTGCCCAATTATTTATCTTTTTCGTAAATTTATTTTTAAAATGGAAAAAGAAAAAAAAATAGGTCAGTTAGGTCAGATGGCACAGAGTTAGAGAAAGGACAGGTGGCAAACACAGGGTGGATGAGAAGGGCTGGGCAGCTGAAAACCGGGTACAGAAATATCTGGTCGGAAACGCACCACTTCACACACTTGAGATTAGATATTTTTAGCGACACCGCGGACCAAACGTGCGATGTCTTCTCCACCAATCAGAATTCAGATCCAGATATATATATACAAAATAACCGAGCGGGACTCTGCACCCGGGACGTGGCCTCACCTTGTGCGAGGAATATATCTCCCTCCACATGGACCCCACTTTTGTTTATTTTTCTTAAAAGTGGGTATGTATGGCTATGGCATCATACATGCATGCATGCGTCATGCATGGAGGAGAGAGGCTCGCATGCATACATACATATATACATACATGGTCTGAACAGTAAGGCGGTTTTGACGTGTCAGTTTGTGATTCGTTGGATGTGCCTCTTAGTGTACATTCCATTTTCATCTCTCATCGTTGACTCGCTCGAGGATTGATTCGTTTCACTTTTTAATGACGAAAATAACCCTACTTTTTTAAAGCTATTTCGTGGAAAACTAGTGATGCAGGTGAGGTGAGGAATCCCAGTTCCCCATGGAGATCTGCCCCGATGAGGCGGGGATTCCCCGCTAATTAACCCTCATGGGGTCAGGGACGGAGAAAAATTAATCCCCACCATCAGGGGCGGGGTGGGGGTGGTATACCCCTCTCCCACTATGGGGAATCTCCATGGGGATTCTCCACAAAGATCATGAATATTTCATGTAGGAATCACGTTAAAATCATTAAATTTTATATTTCTCTTATTTGTATGGTGAATGTTTCACATAAAGTTTGAAAAATCGACTTACAATTGCGAAGAAAAAGCTTTTAATGATTTTAATTTCGGATCTATAATGTATTTGATCTCTTTTTTTAGACATTATGTAAGAAAGTAATGGGGTTTGGGAATCTCCATGGGGGTGGGGATCCCTGCCGGGTGGGGAATGGGGTTCAAAAATTTCCCAAAGGAGAATTTTAAGCGAATAATCCCCACCCCACTATAAGCGGAGATGGGGATGGGGATTGCATTTCCCACCCCAAACTCCCCCACTTGCATCCCTATGGAAAACAAGAATGACAGAATTATGTTACACCGCAAAATACATTAGCTTATATGAGTCGTTCATGCGGCTTCGACTCACGTGCTTTAGGTATAATGGACAGCTTTTGTGAGCTAATGTATCTTTATAGTGTGATAAATCCACTATCTTCCAATGGTTTGGTGGTGAATCTTTCTTATAAAAAAATTAATTGACGCACTTAAATTAATTGATGCACTTAAATTGACTTACTGAAACAAAGGGACCTCCACCCTATTTAATATAGTACTAATTAATCTGACGCGCACATTATTTTTTGACCCCATGCATGCCAACCCCAATGAATTGCGAACTGAACACATAAATAAAATGTTGGGCTCCCTCAAGATAAAGTTTAGTTCCGCCCTGCATAGGCAATGTGTAGAGGAGTGTTATTTTAATATTTATTCAAAAATAAAATTATTTATTAGTTAAAAGTGAGGAAGAGATGCGTCATGTGTCACATAGGTGAAAGGGTGAAAAAGTGTGTTCATCAAATACATGTAGCATTTTTATTTGAAAGATGTTAAAGTAACTCACTTTGGACACCCACTTTAAACACTCAGTGGGCCGAAGTGGATGTTCAGCCGTGCGATATATTTCGAAGTGTGCACGTAACACTTCGAGATGTGCGCTCACACTCCTCGAGGTGTATCGCATGGAAAAAAACCCACTTAAATCCACTAAGTGCCCAACGTGAGTTATAAAATCATTTTCCTTTTTTATTTTTGTTGCGAAACAAAAAACAAAAAAACTTTTTTAACTAGGAAAAGGCAAGCACAAACGACCTACACTTGTTTGGACCCTTGATTTTCGATAAGAATATGCTAGAGCAACTCACTTTATGCACTTTTTAGTGAGCCTAAGTGGATGTTCACTGTGCGATACACCTCGAGGTGTGTGCATATCACCTTGAGATGTGCGCTCACATTCCTTGAGGTGTATCATATAGAGGTACGTCTACTTGCACTAAGTGCCCAAAGTGGGTTACAAAAGGATTTTCCTTTTTCATATGCAGTGGAGGACCCAGGAGGAGGGGGCAAGGGGGGCGGTTGCCTCCCTAACCCTCGAGACCCTTATAATATCTCTGCGGTCGACACACGCTCCCTATATAATTTCGTCATTCCTGCCCTCATATGATCGACATATGCTTCATATATAACAAGCGTAACATTGTCAAAAAGAAAATGATATATTTGGAGTGTCTTAAGTGTAACATTGTCAAAAAAAAAGACCATTTTGCCCTTGTATATATAGTGATTCAAACCCCAAAATCATTTTGACAAAGAAAAAAGGCACCCCACCACAAGGTTGAACCATATATCGATTCTTGCGGATTGATCATCCGATTGTTGGACAACCATATATGGTTTTTTATATTGTGTAAAAGCGTGAAAATGATGATTTGTTTGTCAACGTAGGGTTTGGTAATTTCTTCAAATCCGAACTTGTTTCCACTATATAATGTTTTTGAGGTAATTTTGCAAATTTATTGTGTTTTTTGCGGTTATCCGAAGTTTCGTCCGGGTGCGCGATTGTATCGGCTCGCAGGGCCGAGATGTATGTTATGGGGACCATGTATATTGAACTTGCGTGTGAAAAATATATATATATATATATATATATATATATATATATATTTTTTTTTGTTTTGAAAAAAAAAGAAGTTATGGTTAAGTTCGCCCCTAACAAGATTTTTTAATTCCGCCAATGTTCATATGCATGGATCCCGATGTATATTGAACGAATGCGGGCAAATATGTGTCGCATGTGCGTGTCTTCCCTGCCTTTAAGTATAGCATGTCAAAAAAGAAGTTAGATTGTTTGTTTGGTTCTTTGACAATGTGCGGGGTAAGGCAATTTATTGCATCTAGTAATTACACGGTATGGAACTCTCGTGGTGCCGTCGAGGCAAATGCTGTTGTCTCTCATACATTGACAAAAATAATTCCAATCATTAATTTTGTGTGAAAAGGGTACTTAATTGTATAGAAATAGAAAAGGAAAAGCATAATCTGCCTAATAAAATTGACAGGTTTAGTTAATTTTGTATTGTTAAAAGAAGTTATTATTATCTATTGTCTTCCTCAAGTATGTACCTCATTATTTGAAAGAGATCAAGTCAGAAAGGGTTTCGAAATGAATGTATAAAAGGCTTCTAAAAAAAATAATAACATTAGAAATCAAAAGAGATAATCGGTGGTTGCTCCAAAGGTTGAATCGACAATGAGAATCAATAAAAAAAATTAAGATTTAATTTTTTTAACTTTCTAGTTTTTGGTAAGAAAATTTTAAATTATTTGATTTTATATGAACGTGTACGCACGGTAAGTGTTTTCGAGCTGTTAAAATGACAATATCTACTAGGTGAAAGTTTAAGGAATCACCAAGATTCATCTTAAAACATTGTAAATGAGTTCATAAATTACCCTTCCATAAAAGTAATGATTAATTCAACATTAATTAATATTTTATAACAATATTAAATTACCTTGATTTAAGATTGTATAACACGATTAAATTACCCACTCTAAATGACTTCATTTACTGTGAGTTGATAAACGACCCAAAATAATTTATGATTGAAAACTTTATTAGCCATGGTGTATAGCACCAAATTACTGCATATTGTAATATTTTTAACTTTTTTTTTTTTTCATGCAACATCTAGTGACAACATATTAAATTAATCCATGCTTGGAGCTATTACAATTCATAAAATGGAGCGCTGACTTTCCCTACTTAATTTTTTTTCATTTATAAGATTTGAACTCATTACTTTACTTAAAAGGAATATAGTTATTTATCATCGAATCAATCTATCGTTAAATGACTTTTATCAATGTTGAGTGCGCACAACGACTCAAGTTGCCATCATGGGACACCTAACAATCTCTTTTCCACTCAACAATTATTCCTCCAAAACAGATCGATGAAAATCATTCGTTCCGGAAAAAGTCAATTATTAAGATAACTCAAACATGCTAATCGAAGCGAAAGTGGGATTAAAAAATAATAGACCAATAAAAGCACAACACGTATCACTTTGGTGCCCGGTGACGTGGAGTGGGTCATGACGTACGTGATGACCGACCAAGTTGTTATTGTAATTTGTAAGCCTAGTTAATCATCGTTGAGCTTTCTCTTGTTAGCTAGTCTGGAACACGTGGCATCAAAATAGACATCCAAGTGGTATATTCTGCTTTCTTGGTGGGCCATATCATCGTCAGCATTCACTAAACACCAACCCGTGGTCGGTTTGGACGGTTTTGTTTCACATCGATTAGTAAAAGTTGAGTAAAAAATAAAGTAATCATCTTAATTAACTTAATGGTTACTATAAATGGACAATTAGCTGACGTAACTTGTATAATTAACGTTTTCGGCTTCTAGCGCCAGCGTCACTTCCTCCGAGCCCGATAGTCATTGGAGGCCCATGTTAAAGGCCCGGCCCAAGCTAAGGATGGCTATGGGCCTATGGCTTATGGATAGACTTTTCTTTTTCTTTTTTTTTCTTTTTTTTTTGAGTACTGAGATTGCGGAAAAGAAATTACAAGGTCCAAACGTTTGGCTGTCGTAAGGAATCGAAACCGAGGTCTACGATTATTTTTTTCAAAATAATTATAATTATATTTTTTGAAATTATAATTAGTTGGTTTTCAAAAGGAATTTTACTATGTTGATATTTTTTTCACACTTACAATTATTTTTTCCCTTTTTGTTGGCAAGAGAAATAGCGGCATTGATCTTAAAAGTCCACAGCTAAGCTGGTGCTGCATATACGATTATGTTATGTTATTTAATCAGTGAAGATTAAAGCCCATTGAAGATCGGTGATCGACTTAAGCCCATGTACGAGTACACTTTCACGCATCACAAGAAAACGCACATGCATGTATAGTACACTTGGGCCAAAGTTTAATGTTAAACTGCAAAATACATGGACATATCCATAGACTTTTGAGGCATATTATCTCTCGTGGGATGGACTGTAAAGTTTTGTATGTTTAGATTTGATCCAAGTATTGAGATAGTATGGAGAAACTAGCTAGCTAGTTGCATGCAATGCATTGGCTCGATTAACCCAGATTGGTGTGGCCTATTGATAAGGGCAAAGACGGAGTTACGTAGGTTAGGCGCACGACTTCGATTTCGATTTCCCATGACAGCCAAACATCGGTCTACTCGTGATTTCTTTCCGCAATCCCAAGGCCCGTGGGACTAATCAAACAAAGTGTCTGGATACCCATATATGGTTACTCAAAAAAAAAAGGTATTGGCTCGATTGCAAGTGTGGGGGAATGGAGGTATTTACAGGGACGACATGTTTTTCTCTTACTACACTTGGTAGGAGTTTTTTTTCGATTTTATTTTAGGGAAACATATTATTTCTCGAAATGTGCAATTATTTTTTTGGCAATAATAAAATAAAGTATCGTTCATATCAAAAAAAAGTATGCGTTTTACCTTAAAAGTTTGTAAGATTTTAAATATTTTGTCCCAATTCCAAAAAGTCTTAAGAGAGTACGAAGAGACTAGTTGTAATGTATAGACTTTTAGCTTGAGAGTTTGTAAAATCCTAGATATTTAATCTCGGTCCAAATCGAAAAAAGCTTCGTTGAAAACCCTAGCCGCCCAAGACACAAAAACCAAATCTGGTTTTGGGGGCCGGTGTTGCAGCGACATGCCGTCGCTACTGGCCCCCCACCTCTTCCTCCTAAACAATCGAAGCTCATCCCAATCTCTCATTTTTCTCCTTTCATCTTCTTTCTTCTTTTCTCATCTATCTGGCTCCTCTCTCTCCCCCCAATTAATCACTCCTTTTTTTTTGCTCATTTTTCCTCTCTTTCCGCCTTTGTTTGTGAGAAAATGAAGGGGATGGCGAAGTTTGGTGCACCTGATATGTAAAGAACTAAGATGAGGTTTTTGGGAGTATCGTCAGCGTTCCTATATATTTTCTCGGCACACCAGCAGTCTCTCTATCGAGATCCGTCGAGTGTGAGCACCTCCGATCAACGACCGTGGCCATAACATAGTGGATCTTATGCTTTCGCATTGGTGTTTCTGGTTGGATCTGGTTTGCCACAACGAAGACGATGACTCCGGAAGGTGGAGGTTTTTCTCCTCTCTCGACAATGTGATGTCGTTATCTGCAAATCTGATCTATCTTGCATTTAGGCATCGTTTGGTTCGTTTTTGCTAACTTACAGTGTTAGTTGGGAGTTATCTCATTGTAATTAATTCTTTGGAGTTAATATTTTCATGTTTGGTTCAAATTTAAACTTGTAGGGAAGTTTCAAAGTTTTAAACAATAAAAAATATGAATTGACATAAATAGCCTTCAAACAAGATAGAGATGAGTAATAAATGAGTTATTAATGAGGGGTAATTCTATCCACAACTCCTGAGAGATAACTGTGACAGACCCTCTCCTAATCTAGGGCACCGCCCGGCCTAATCCCGTAATTAAGTCCTAATCATATCCGCGCAGGACTTAACTACGTATTAGTCAGCCTTTACAACCTAGACGCCTTTTTTCTCGTATTCAGGATAAGTAATACACTAGTCATACCAGTTTATAAAATTAAGAGTTAATTAAATTTTTTTATTAAATTAATTAATTAGCGGAAATCTTATTGATTATGCAGAAAGCAATTAGTAACTTATGCGGAAGTCATTTATAAAATACTAAGTGTGGAAAACCAGGAAATGACATCACATATATAAAGTCCTCAAAGTGCAGTGAAACAGTAAAATAGTCTAAGTCAAGTCGGGGAAACTAACGCTCAACCCAATATACAACCCCTAATAGTATATGAAAGACATATATAACATATACAATCAAAATATCAAAATAAGACCTACAATCGATGCAGTGACGCGTCGTGGGCTCAGGGATAATCGCCGGTCTTCTCTTTGCCCGGCCTGCTGGTAGACGACTATGCACCCACCGTCATAAAAAGGACGGTGAGTACAAGAATAAAACGGTAATCCCCAATGACAATTTTAATTTGCATTTCCAAATATTCAAATGGTATTTAAAAGCATATAAATGGGATCAGAATACTTGAAAATAAACCATATGCGAGTAAATACCAGAGTTAAACAAGCGATACTGACATTAGGTTAAGTAGTAGTGATTTAGGTCCGGTCGGCAGTGAAACATGTCACTCCGACTCAATAATCATATAGCACAAGGGACTCTATCCCAAGTGTTACCAGGGACTCTAACCCCGGTTTGTAGACCACCTCAGAGACTCTAACCCCAAATGTCATACACTGTCAGGTAACATGTGCCGACATCCCCAGGGACTCTAACCCCGTGATTCGCGCACACCTCGATCGAGTACGGGACCTAAATGCGAAAACTACTTTTTAAATTTCAAGAAATACCAAGTATGGATTGTCAAGGCATATGCACATCTACACACCTAAACAAATAAGGAATACAAGTCCTCTTAAACATTTATAAGATATTCACTAACCTAATAGCATGCTATTTATCATTCAATTCACATTTAAAACAACAAGAATATACATATCATGTGATAGAATCAATGAATCAAATCAAATGAATGGATATCATGCAAACTAGACTCATCAAATGAGCATAGATACAAAGAACACGTGATATAAGATTACAAAGGCAAAATAGTCAAAGGACTATGCAAGTAAAGTTGCTATTGTGTATACTCACTACAACAAAGTAAAGCCCTAGCTTTACTGGCCTCCCAATACTCCAAATCTTGTATTCGCTCTCCCGTACCATTTTCCTAGGTTCCTGAGTTTGGTGTCCCATTAGTTCAAATATAGTGGGTTTAAGCTCAATTTAGTGGTGTTTATTGTGTATTCAAATTGGCTCAATAGACTTTAAATCAATCTTCATAAATCATCCCCTAAAGACTAAATTAAGTCTCAATTTCAGTCCTACATTTTAATGCAATTTTAGGCATGAAATGGTCTAAATATCGAAATCCTCCATCAGTACAATTATTGTTGGTCTCTCTCTTACCTTTCCGGAAAGGTTTAGTTTGCAAAATTCTGATTTAAAATGAAAGAGATGTCATGATTTTACTAAACATAGGTCTAATTGGAATTTAATCCGACCAGCGGTTTTAGAAAATCTATTTCTCCTAATCTATAGTTCCTAAAAATGTGATTTTTGTTCACAAGGCAGAAAATATACCCAAATACAACATATTAGAATATCAGCTCATTTGGATAATTAGTTAGGGAGTTATGCCCTTAACAAGTTTAGTTTCAAAACTTTCCTTTTTAATTCCAGTACCTATTTGTAGAGCATGTTTGGACATAAAAACATTTGAATCAAAATACCTTCAGTTAAGCAAAGTTATTTCTCTTTAAATAAGCTTTTAAATGCCACTGGTTTGGATCAATTTAGATATAAAATGAGCAGATTATGACCAAATTACCTAGGTTGATTCCTAATACAACATGCAGAATTCTAGTTTTGGTGTTGCAACTTCAAAAATTCATATCTTTATGATTTCAAAACCAAATTAAGAACTTCAATATAGCTGGATTATCAGCTTGAAATGAGAAATCCAAATATATAAATTAATTGCAAATACTCAATCATCTACCATCTGAAATCAGCCTAAAACCATAACTTGTTCTAATTTCAACTAAAAAGATGTGTACCTAGTTGATGCAGCACCCTAGCTTGAGAATTTCTCACCAACTCCCATGGATTCCTTCAACACCTTGATGATTCACTCCTCTCCAGCAATTCTTTCTTCTTCTCCAGCAAAAATGAATGAGTGATTTGGTTTGCATGTTGTTTGATCATGCACTAATGTTATATATTAAGGTGATGTTCCTTCCTAGCCCTTGATCTCCATGGATTTATGTATCCCGAGGAATATCTAATGGTCCACCTCTTTCCATATATCCCACTAACTCCCACTAACTCAACCTCAAGTGACACCATTTCATTACTCACCTAGTTTCTAGATGTGCCAATGTGTATCTCTAGACCAATCATATGCTTTCCATTTAATTTACTCGACTATAGGTATTTAATTTGATTTACATTAACAAACACAACCATAGGCTTATAAGTAATTCCTTATTTCATATTAGTATTAAATAAGACTTACCAAAATGCTAACTACCCGGTTCCCCGGCTCGCACGCTACTCGAGGCATGTCCTCGCTCTCGTCTCGACGTCTACAATTGTACAAACCGACTTAGTAAGTCTACACAATACATAACACTAGGCATACATCAATACAAAAATACAATATACCTCGGCCACGTGCCTCGGTCGGTGCACGTATCACAGTGTAGGTCCTACGTCAAGGGTCGGTGATCCTGATTAAGAAATTAAAACGGAGGTTAGAGATTTGGGCCGTGATAATAACTCCCTAGGAGGGTGGTGGGGAGATATCTCACACCTAAGGTATAAGTTGGGAGATAACTTGAAGGCAAGTTGGGCAACCAAACAAGATTAATTTTCAACTCCTTGTACTATATTTAGTTATGTTGTTTTAGGGCTTTTAGTGTAGTTTGTTAGGGTTTAGTCTTTGCAGTCGATGAGCGGCTTTCTTGTTCCCATCCATGTATGGGTGTTGCCATTTTTTAGGGTTGTTGCCATCCTTCGGTGATTGTTGTCCCCCTTCATGTGGTTGTTGTCCCCCTCGTGGAGATGTTCCGAGCTTCAACGAATTTTAATGTCTCTACCCTCGATGTTGTAATAGCATGTCGTACCCATTCTCGGGTGATAGTAACATCAATGCAACAAACTTGACAAAAAAAAAAATCTCGGTCCAAATCTTAATTAAAGTGTGTGAAAGAGACTTAAAATGTGCGGACTTTAGCTTTGAATTAAATAGAGTACGTGATTTCTCCACGGTACTATATACTCTCACACTCTCACCGGTTATTTATATAAGTCATTATAGCAAAAATTTATTGTTCAAAATTGTAAGTCGTTTTCAGAATTCAATAATGTATTTATTGCATTTTTACCCATTTTACCCTTATACAATTCAAATATTTATGATACTTCAATTCTTCAATTCATTTAATGTTAAAAGGACATATATGCAAATTACACTCGTAACTAATTAAGTTGTCTTAATTCTTGTGTCCTTACTTAAACGACTTATATAAATGACCGAATGGGAGTATATGCCAAGGTATAGACTCTAAGCTTATAAAATTTTATTTAAATTAAATATCTTTTGAAAACGATCGAATTAATAGGAAAACAACATCATTAATATATGAAGTATGATGTTATAACAACTTCTCACAGGAACAAAATTACTCCATACAAACACAAATTAAGCTTTTCTTATTTAATGCTCATGCATATCCCTCTTGAATCATTAACATGATATCTAAAGATTTACTGTTTCACATTATCTCTGTCTTCATAAATTAGCTTTTTCACCCCCTCCTTTATGCAATTATTATGCTCCTCCACTATTGCCATTGCAAAATAGTACACAAACGGTACACTTTTCATCGAAATGAATAGAGATATTGATTGCCCTCTGATTATATAATTTAATCAACCAGCTCGTAATGAAGAATTAATAATTAACAAATCAATAAACCTATTTACATTAATTCCTCACAATCCAGAATGACATCCTCGATCGTATTTACTACATATGGATCAATACATATATAATGTACCGTTGGAGAATGTAAAACAAATAAAAGACAAAAATTAACAATATCTCTAATTAAGAAGACATACACGTATCAGTCATTTTTAATATGAAACTGTGACAAGGCCATGCACGCATATATATATTCAGCAGTACAAGCTAGTACAACTGTTAATTATTATGATGTGTGTTTGCGAGAGACATATATCTACCAGAAGAAATTGTTGAGTGTAGAAGATGGAGCAGAGTCGGAGTTGTCCTGATCGTTGGATGGAGAGTGTGCATGCCTTCCTTCGTAGGTGGTGATCACCATTCTTGGGTCCTCTGCTAATCTCTCCACTCTCTTCTTAACGCGACAGCTGTCTTGCGTGCACCGGTAGTAGCTCCTGTAACGTACGTACGCATCACTACACAACGTCGTCCTTAATCATATACTACTATATATGTTATATAATCAATGTTATGATGTCGATCATTTTTTTTTGAGGAAAATCATTAATTAATTATCAACTTACTCAATGTTATGATGATCAAATTAAGTAATTTGACTAGAGCAATTGATTATTTATCTAGTCACGTATCGTGTCATTGATTGTTAATTAATGAAATTTATATTTTACTTCAAAAAAAATAATAATTATGAATCAATTAGTAACTTGTAATGCGCTAGCTAGTTTATTAGACGTACAACTAATTTAACTACTTAGTTAACGAAAAAATAATTGAATTATATTTCTTTTTAAAAGAACTGAAAATGTAATATGGCCAAGAACAATATTCGGTAAAAAAGAGAGGATTATTAATTAGTAAACCCTCTCTCTCTCTCCCCCCCCATCGTAATTAATTATGGCTAAATTAATCAAATATCTCCGACCACAAATAAAAAAAAAATCTCTATCTCATTTTAATGAAGTTCAACAAATTTAAAGCTTAATTAAAAACTAATAATGCAAAAATTATATATAGAAAAGAAAATCGAATTAATTAATCATAATTAATTAGCTAGTCTCTCAGAAGACTATAAATATATATATATGTAATTGGTTGACAAAAGGGCTGAAAATAAAAAGCAATAGTAATGTCTGTTTTGGGTGCATTACAACTCATGGATGGGTCTGGGAGACATGAGAGCATTCCAGGACGGACAAACATACTTTGTTTCCTACTTGTCTTTGTTTGGATTGTATATACTTCGGAGAAATAATGTGGATAACAACAACATTGCCAACAGTAGTCTCTCTGAAAAAGTTCACACGATGAGTCTCGGAAATTATTCTTAGCTTACACAAATAAAGTTAATTAATTTGGTCATCAAGACTTTTAAATAAGCCTTGAAGTTGCCATATGTTAATTTCAACCTTTGTGCATGATTAATTAATCTCTAATTTCTAGCATGAACATTCATTAATGCTAGTTAATTAGTTTTTGGTATTATATTTATTTTTCGACAAATCAATTAACCTATATGTATGTATTAACTTTCAAAAATAAAACCTGTACATATGTATCTATTTATGTATGTATGAATGTATAATTTGCATTAATTGTATATTTTTTGTTAATTTTGATTAGGATACAAGAGAACATGCCAGCGTGCCTTCTGTGAAATATTGTGAAATCAAGTTCAAAAGTATGAATTAATGATGAGTACGTACATATTACATGAAATAATCAAAAGATGAAGGAGATGCATATACTTAACTCAATTAATTAGTTCTTGATGATCGATGAAATTCCTTAATAACCATAATCAAGTAATTAGACCGAAAGGGTTGCATGAAAACAAAAAGTATGTCATGATTTATAGTCGAGAGACTAACGCTAGTTTCTTTTTTCTTGAATAATCATGATAATTTATCTGCTTGTGCAATGAGAATAATAATTAATGATCGAATCAAATTCAATACAATTGATGAAAACCCTATTTTTCAAACTTACATGCTTGAAATCATAATTAACAAAAGAATGTCTGGGTAGGTGACACATACACAAGGCATTATTCATGATAACCAAGGAAATTATAACAATGAATATATAATATATAGTAAACAAACAAATCAAATGATAACATGAACAAAGAGTTAAAAGAAACTATTCCGTGATTTAAGAGGACAATATATATATATATATAAATGATGCATGATCAAATTATTTCATGAAATTAGCGAGTACATACCTAGGGTGCTGAGTGTTCTTGACAACCTTCTGGCCATACTTCCTCCACTTGTAACCGTCGTCCAACACATCGACATCGCTCATGGTCTTAAAGCAAAACCTCGGCTCTCTTATCTTTCTCCTCACCTTCGCCTTCTTCATCTTCATCGCGGCGATGCCAAGGTGGTGATTGTGATGATGATGATGATGATGATAATCGGCTCCTGATCCACCACCACTTATTCTCTTATTACTCCCCATGCAACTACCATGATCTGTCATTGCTTCTCCCCATGGCCTGATGACCAACATGACATTTCATTCAAAATTAAGTTAAAGAATGAGATCAAACAAAACACACATATCAAAACTCTCCACTAAAGATCTATGTATATAGAAAGAGAGATCTGAAAAGAATAATTGATTCTGCATGATGAACTTAATTTTTTTTTTTGATAACTGATTGTCACATTGGGCTGGTAGCTAGTGGAAATTCTAATTAACATGTGAATTATATATATATAAAAATAAAAAAAAAGATCTAGCTAGGTTTTATTTTTTTTAGAGGAAGATCTAGCTAGGTTATTTGTTCATCACCTTAATTGTCTCTCTTCTTCGATTTATAGGTCATTGAAACTTTACAAAAAAAAAAACTAACAATCTAGCTAGGTTTTATTATAAAATAAATAAAGTATACATAGCACCATATATATAATCTACCAAAAAAAAAAAAAAAAAGTATAGTACCATATATCATGAGAAGCAGTGGGGGATCTATGCAGTACTGAAGGAGCTTCAAATTCACCCAGTTTAAAAGAAGTGCTGACATGATCTGTGTCCTTGGAAGCTAATGAAGAAGAATTAGAGAGGTTGTTATTATTGTCACTACCAGCTGACGAAGATCCAAGTAGTGGAACTCTAAGAGATTGATGAAGATGATGATAATGAAGTGATGAAAACAAGGCCCAATTGGGATGTGGTGCCTGAAAACCCATGTGTGGATCTTCAAATAAGCTCTGATTAAGCATGACTTGGTGGGAGAAGGACATGATATGTATCTATCTATCTGTCTTATCTATATTTGTATGTGTGTGAGAGTGAGATATGTATATATATATATATATAGCTAGCTATTTGAAGAAACTATCTAGAATTGAAGATCAAAAGTGGGGATGAGAGAAGCTTAAGCAGTTTGGTGAAAGAAAGTGAGTCTCTCTTTAGCTTCTATATGTGAAAGTACTATTCCAAGGTAGCCCTAGTTTTGTGAGAGAATAAACAAGAGACGACAACAAGAACAACAACCAACATACACTTAATTATGGAAAATGAGAGGGGACGCTGCCAGAGAAGTAGTGGAACTGCTGACATGCTCCTACTCTCTCTGTAGTACACGTTCCTTTAACTTTTTGGCTCATAAAAAACAAAAGAGAATTTAAATGTACTTTGTAGAAAATATTTAATTTGGTTGGTTTTGCACCATTTTTAATATATATACATGCATGCTGCATAATTTGTAATTAATTAGAAATAAAGCATGGATTCATTTTGATGAGCATGGGGATTCGTAACTCATGCATGCATATCACTTAGTGTGTGTGTATATACATACCCTAGTCGTTTCTGCGCTTTGCGCATTGTAATTGAAACTATACAATAAAAAATTTATTAAATTATTTTACATTCTTAACTAAGTGTCAACATCGATATCTTTGGATGATATTATGACTATATAATTTGCCTCATATTAAAAATCACACTAGTAAAGGTAAACATTTGGACTTCCCGTTTAAGTGTTGAATTCAAAACAACACCATATTTTTAGTAAAGGTAAAAAAAGTAAAAGTAAAGAAAAAAATCGAAATGAAGGCACTACGTAGAATTGTACTTTTTTTTTTTTCTTCTAATTCTTTGTAGGGGGGAAGAAAAAAAAAACCGAGTGGATTGCAAAAAGAATGGATGAGAGGTGAAATTTATAAGGGGAATAGAATTTGCACTACGCTCCATTCCATATACATGTTCTTGGTTTCAAAAAACTTGCACTATACTCCATTCCATGTATTTGCATATGGTTTCGAGTTGAACGTATTCATTATATTAATCCACATTCGTTGATTCGTTGATAAGATAATAATTATTAATTATTAATAAATGCACGCATAATATATAATTATATCTCTTGGAACAACAAATAATAAAAATAAATAAATAGCAAAAAATTAAGAAAAATAGAAAATTGGATTGATGAGAGAAGGTAGCTTCTTAACTTTCTCTCTCCTCCAATCTGACTTATATATATAGGAAATTAATTATAAATGAGGTTCCATGACATGGATTTTTTTGTGTTATATCTCACCCTACAAAATCAAAATATATTCATTCACAAAATTAATTAATATTGGAATCAATTAAATTAACGCATGACATATATATAACTGGTCTTAATGAATTTTGAGACGATATATAGAAAAATGTTTGCACGTTTTCAGGCATCAGATGGAATCTCAATGTTGAATCGACCATATGGTTGTGATATTAATATAAATCATGCTGAAATCCTCATTTATGAAATCGACTATTGGAAGTTACTAACATGGAAATTAATTGGAGCTTATCTTTCAATTATTATGAGTGTAATTGTCTCTGGTAGCATCGGATGATAGATTTATAATTAGTTGGTCTTCATTAATGTTCTTGTACTTCAATATCCCAATAAATAAAGAGAAGAGCTACTCCATTGCTTTTTCTTTTGCTTATTTATGATTACATTTTCTTAAAGGTGGAAGATGATCATGACTGAATTTTATTATGTTGTAATTATATAAAGACCACTTGAAAAGCCATTCAATTACCAAAAAGAAAAAGGAAAGGCAATATTATAATCAAATCCAGACTCTTAATTCAAATTCAAATTTCTGAACTTAATTTGATACTTCAGGATGTACTACCATTGTTATTTATATTTTTATGATTATCTAGCTATACATATTAAATAGGGCGGTTATTTGCATTTTTCTCCTACATGACTTCTCTTATATCCACAATTATATCATTCATTTTGAAGCCCTTTAACCGATGCGAGACGATACATATTTGGTCCACTTCTAGCATAAATTATATATGCAAGTCTTCTTCAAAAAAGAAAGAGATAGAAAATTTGAAATATAGATTTTGCAACATTTTATTTTTGTAATCAAATATAAAGAATAGCTACAAAAATCATGAGTCGCAGCATACAAGATATATATATATATATATATATATATATATAGTACTAATTATTCTGATCATTAATGTTGAGTAAATTTTGGGCCATATCATGGTTAATCAGTAAGTTAAAAAGACCAATCTCAATTAATTAATCTCTAGGATGATTCTCCTTTGGATGATAGTATCAATCAAAGCAACCACAATGATGGTTTCATGTATTAAAAGAAAAAAATGAAAAGGGTGATGATGCATAAGTTCAGATGAGTACAGAATAATGGAAGAGACAAAGCTGCTATAGCAACACTACACACTCCCCAAATGTATATGTGAGACCTACAGAAAAAAATAAATAAATAAATAAATCAAAATATATAAAAAACATGCCCATCAATCCTTTCATTCACCATAGGGTTTCTTTACTTTTGGGCACCCTAAATATCACGCAATGATGATGAATCTTTGGTGCAAATCTCCACCTCTCTCTCTATCTACCTCTTCAGCGGTGAAGATACATTAGCATCATTGTTGAAAGTGGGACCTGTTGACTTTGTTAAAAGCTCTTCACCTTTTTCATCCCAGCTTTCTTTTTCCTTTCTCTAATCCACCCTTAATTAATTTGCTGTTGTCATACCAAATTAATACCAAATTAAATCCACGTACGTATTATAACTTTATATTCGCGAGTGTATAAACATTTTAATTAATCTCTCTCTACTTAAGCTTCGATAGGGGCCACTCTAGGTGAGCTAGCGAGGTGATGCGTCACTAACACTAATTAACTTATTGATTCAGCCAAGTTAATTAATAATTAACATTTGAAGGGCTGGCGGATAATGCTTAATTAACTGCTTATTTATTCGAGTTTTTTTTTTCGTTTTTTTTTTTTTTTTTTTTTTTTTTTTTTTTTTTTTTTTTACTATATGTTCCTTGCATAGTTGCATGTCTACAGCCTTTTCTTTTGGTCTAAAAATAATTTATTTTCATGAGTTTTTTTTTTTTTTTTTTTCTAAAAAAAGCCTGTTACATATATATCTATATTACAAGTATATTATTAATAACAAGAATGGCCCTTCTCATGATCATGCATCTAGTTCAAATTTTATGCGCGTTGATCTTCTCACCTTTTACATGACCAAAATGGTTAAACTTGGATTCGATGATCATCAACATTGGTATCTCATCAAAGCACTTTTTACTTTCTCTTTTGAGAGAAAAATTGACATCTCAAAAGCTAGATATTGAATGTATATAGTAGGAACTGGTGTCTGGGGGCAATGCCTAGCGAGCTATAGTTAATTAGCTTAATTAATTAAATTTTGGTGAACTGGTATAAATATTGCATTTGTTTCTATCTATCTAAATTCCATATTTTAGTCTTTAATTACTTCTTGGGAGGGCCTAGAGCAAACAAAATGCTAATTTATTTTGGATTGATTGGGCAATTTGATTTGGTCGGCATGTATGCAATTAATTTATGATGCAAAATGGGTTTGGAGAATGATGTCCAGTGTCACTTTTAACTAATGAAGCAATGGTATGCTTTTAAAGAATTGACCTCAACTTTACCTACCAATTTTAATTGGTTTTCAAGAATCATTTTAAATGAAACTTCCTTTTGTAGTTTTTTTTTTTCTTGTTTTTGTTTTTGTTTTCGTGAATTAAACTTTTTTTCATAATGCATGTGTTCGCAATTAGGTGGTTTAGTTTTAATTATAATTCCATTGACATGAGAAATTATTTTAGTTCCCATTGTAGAATTATCTCTATATTATATTATATTATATTATATTATATTATATATAAAAGTTTTTTCATAATGCATGTGTGCGCGAGCCCGTGGATCTCCGCCGATAGTATCCTCAACTTAACCACCTTTCAACTCATAGATGCGGAGTTTTAACTCAAAAAGTCTCGATACTATTTAAGGGAAGATCATGATCGCTTATATATATATTTCATTATGAAATTTCAATTATCCGATGTGGGACTATTATTTCAGTCCACACATCTCAACAAAAATATAAATTCATGTGCCTGTTTGAGGGTGATAAGAAGTTGATTTCTTATAAATATATATAAATATATATATATATATATATATATATAAATTCTCTCTTCAAAAATTTAAAAAATCTAACTTATATAAAATGAAAGAATTGTGTATTACGTATAAGTGTCATTTTCAACTATCAATGGAATGTACGTTCATTCCTCATTTTCTATGAATCTCTTTTCTAAATTTTTTTTTATTTGTTCGAAAACATTCTTTTAACTTGGGAGGACTACGATGACATATTTGCACGCGCAAACATTCTTTTAACTTTTTTACTCATTCTACTTAATTAAACATTTTCAATGAGATGGACGATACATATTTGCTAAAATGTAATGTTTGAAAAGTCGTGGATTTGACTCAGGTTAAAGTCAAATTTTTATTACATTTTCTCTCATCTCCTGTACAAGCAGTAAAAAACACGCAATATATGAAGTTGTTAATTTACACAAAAACCCTCTAATAATCTAGTTTAATTAGCTCTTAATCTTTTTTGAGGCCCAAACAGGCTTTAACTATATAGTATATCAGAACTCAAAAGTCATACCCACCCACTACTAATTGCATGAGTTCAAATTTGTCTTTCTCCATTAACTATTTATTCTGGTTCATTAACTGACTTCACGTTTAATTGGGTGCCTAGAGGTTACTTAATTATGACTCGTGCGTTAAAATGGATTTTACTGTTTTTTCTTGATAAGATCTGCTAAGTTTTACGAACTTATTGCATGAGTATCCTCGCCATGCAGGCACACAGACTCAATAGTAAAACTTTTTTTTTTCGAAGTAGAATGTAAATAGTAAATTAAAGATTACTGCTGTTACTAATTTTGGGAATTAGTTTAATTAATTCATTTTTTCGGGGGAATTGCGTGTGATAAGCGTGTGCATGATGTCACGTTGAGGCAATACAGTTTACATCAGCTAGCTATATATATATATATATACAGTAATACAGAGAAAGATTACTATACTGTTATTTTTTCAAACACAAAAGAAAAAATAATGGGACGGCGTTGTTGGGTCCCGGTGCATGACAAACTTCATCATTTCATTTCTTGTCTCTATGTATGGGTGACTCTCTATGCCCAACCCCCGACCCATCTCATTTTCTTTATTTTTGTTCTTTTTTGCTCCCTCGTTTACATAGGTACGTAGCTAGTTTTTCTTTTGGCCTAACTTATATATATATATATATATAGTTAATTTTTTTGGGCATTAATTTTAATTAACTTTTTAAAAATATATATACTTATTTATTTACAAATTGAAGAAACTCGATAAGTAGGGTTAGATCGAAGCTAATTTAATTGAGACGCATTAATTAAACACTAATATAGTTGACCCCGATTAATTTTAAAATTGAGGCTATATATATTGTTGTTGTATGTATATATATACTTATTTATTAATGAATTAAGATCTCGACATTATTTAAAAAAATATATATTGTTTCTCTATCGATCGCCTTTGTACATGTCTATATATATATATATATATATATATATATATTTTTTTAGAAAAGTACATATATATGATTGGCTGTGAAATAAATAAAATCTCGTTTTTATCAAGGAAAAAAATGTTAGATAGAAGTTCTACTTAATTTGTGGGCCTTAGTGGTTAAAAAATAACCCATGGAATTTGTCTTGTAGATTTGTGCATCATCATGAGATATCTGCCTCAAATCATGCAATTAGAAACACGTGATAATTACATTTTATGTTTTGTTAATAGCCATGAGACATTTTCGGTGCACACTATAGCCAAAAAAAGAAGAAGAGAGAATGCACATCAACAATCAAGTACTGGATGGCCAATAGTTAAATATTAAGTATGAGGCCACTCGAGTAAAAGGTCGTCTAGGAGTTCAAACCTCGTGTATAGCGGGTAAGTTGCGGTTTATTTAATTCTAATAAAAAAAATTACAACAAATTCACCTAACATTTTATACATAGCATAATAGGGTAATAGCATTCATGGCATTGTAGGAGAAATTTTATCAAGTAAAAGAAAAAAAAGATGAAGTCGTCGGATCGATGTTGACGAGGATATATATATGTAAGCGTTGTCTAAAGGAAGATACTATAATGACGACAATAATGTCACATCACAAAACACATTGACTCTACAAGAGCCTTTTATACGTTCTCGACTCACATGTTAAATATCGAAATTTGTGTATACCTATATTTTAAAGTTCATATAAATAGATCTTGTGAACCGATGTGTCTTGCGGTACGACATGATCTTGTCATCCTCAAACTTCTCCTGTCTATATGTGTTTGTATTGGGTCACCTGTAAAATTCTATGGAATGATTGCACCTCCACTTTGTTCTGTCCTCTGCTCTCTTTCTCTCTCCAACACACAGTACTGCCATGGACACACACACACACGCTCTGCTGAGAAATGCTCAGAGAAGCGCCACACATATATATTCTCTCTTGTCGAGACGAGACTACAACTAATTTAATTCTCACTACTCTCTAGATATATGGAAGTCACAGTTGTACGGCAACTACTAGCTAGTTAATGATCGATGTTACATATATTCTCTTTGCCATAAATCCATCCCTGTCTGACTACTGGGACTGGCTGTGCTTGTTCATATCTCTCTAGCTCTCACGGGTAAGCTAATTAACTAGCTAGCTACCTAGAAAATCTACGAGAATATATTGATAACCGAGTTGAGTTCAAATCGATTCGTTCAAAAAGACTGTTTCATCATCATCATCATCATCATCATCATCATCTTCTGGCCTGTGACATAAATATTCCCTTCATCTCGGCAAAGTAAATCTACATTATCATCAAAAAGAGTTTTTTTTTTTTTTTTTTTTTTTTTTTTGATAGGAAACGAGAATTTATTTTGGTATAGCCAAAATAATATTAACAACTCGAAACAATGTGTTTCTCTAAAAATAAAATCGAACAAAACTCTATCGGTCCCTCTAAAATACATCAGTCCCCTACATTAGGTCGAGTCAATATTGTAAACTCGTCATAATGTGGTGTCGTACTTTCACCGAACCAACTATGTTGGACCAGCGATCGTATGACTGGGAGTACGAAAGTGTGAAAATAAAATTACATCCTCTTCCGCCATGCAACTTCCGTCAACCATCATTGTTATTGCACATTAATCAATCACTCTGCATCCTATATGCTATCAATCCAAGCCCCTGATCTTAATTAAATTCCACATCCAGTTCTCAAAATCTTTGCTGTTTTTCAACCAATCTTCAACATTTCTTTTAATGTTTTCATTGAAATGCTCCCAACCACTCTCATTGTCATTAAAGAGTCTATTGTTTCTTTCCATCCACACCCCCTATCAATGCCGAAATCGCCATTCTCCAAAGGATCAAAAAGAGTTTTTTTAGTTGGCATGTCTATCTATCCTACGTAGGTGTCCCAAGCCGTGGAGCCACATGCAACTACATACATAGCCTTGTATATGTGTCCCCTTATGCGAATAGTTGGTCACTTAAAAATTTATAGAAATACTTAGACTCGCCCACCCTTCATTTTTTTTTATAGGAAATAAATAAACTTTACACCTACCAAGGTTTGAAGTTTGAACCCACGACCTATTACTTTCAAATTTCATATCAAATTATTGAGTCGCCCGATTGGTTGATAGCCCTCAAAATAATGCTCAAACTACCCTCAATCCAGACAGGGGAGCTTGAATGTCCTGGTTTCGCCCCTGCGTGTACCCCGATCCGCATCCCATTGGAGATGTCTTTCTAAAAAATAACATTTGCTTTTCGTCCCATTACCAAGTTGAAACAAAAACTCTTAAAATGTATAGAGTTGTGAGAGGCATCGGTCAGCCATTACCAAACCATGAGGCCTGGAAAACTATTCGCTTCTGTTATGGCCAACTGAACTCTATTAATCATTAATTAACATCTCCACGAATAAAGTGTTGCTTAAACAGTTACACATAAAAACTTAAAAAAAAAAAAATTTTTTTTTTTTTTTTACTATAAACGTTTTATCAATATTCTTAAGTTATTAATCCAAAAAAATTAATTCCAACATGGTATGGACAATGTAATGAGTGTGTGGACCTCTCATTGAGGGCAATTTCTTTTACACCAACAATGGGTGGCACAGATTTTTAGTGCTAGCTGGTAGAGATAACTCTATTATTGGGAATGCACTAGCTTGGGGGATCCAAAAACTGCACAAATTGATTAATTAGAGAATGAGTTAACAACAAATCATTGAAACACACTTACTTTTTAATTATATATTTAGTAGAGAGCCCCACACATATATATGAACTCAACCCTGTAATTCTAGTTTATTTGAGTTAAATGTAGGACCTATGGCACCAAATCCATAAAGTCATTGAAATCAATTACAATGTTCCCCACTATCTGTTACCATTTTAATTTTGTTTTAACTTTTGTTAATAATTGAGAAAACTCAAAAGGTTATCAACTTTACATTTTTAAGGACTAATGAAAGTCTTTCTTTTTGACATTATAAGCTAGCACAAGTACCCAACCCATTTTTTCCAGTACTCACTGTTGATCCACCATGCAGTTTCTTATGATTAGCTACATGTGTATTGTATATGTTTTCTCTTTTGCTTTTTGGCTTTCTCGATCGCTTGATTAAATGAATCTGCGTTTCGGTATGCGTGAAACAATGGGCTACTTCATGTATGTATATATGTGTATCATTATTAATTTCCCTCCAATTATTAGTACTAATAAAGTACAACTTTATAATACTAATAATATTGATTATGATCAATAGCGAATGCCAAAAAATGTCACGTCGGGTTAATTTTGGGCCTGGGCTTTCCTGATAGAGTTTGCTCAAGAAGGCTCTTTGGGCCTTTCACTAGTAGCCCATCACCCAATTGCGAACCTCTACTTTCCTTAACACTTGATCGGCATCCATCTGAGAGGGCTTTCTCACCGGGAAAACAATCTTAAAGGTAAAATGCTAGAGTGTTGTGCCTTGATTTATTTTGAAGGAGATTCTGCAATACGTGTTTCTTAATTTGTGACATTAGATTCATCTAATTTGAGAGGTCTCAAGCTCATTTACTCAAACCTGGATTATAGATGAGGATTGGTTGATAACTCATTTCATTACATTAAATCGAGAGCAGTTGAAAATTTTACTTTATATAGTTGACACTAACTAATTTGGGGTTAATTTTTTTTTTTCTTTTGGGTGATTAAGGCTTTGTTGTCGTTGTTGTTTAACTCGTGTATTTTTCGTTTTATGTATTCTTTTCAAAAATTAAAATTTCCTTTGCCTAGTTTATCAACTGCATTCTTCTATTTGTGGAATATTTTCGATCAAATGATATGACTTAAATGAACTTAAGTAACCGTTAATAAATAGTGACAGATAGGTTCGACATAGGCAGTATAAAATAAAAGAGCATCAAACACATAGGCCTTTGATTTTCTTATTTTTTATTTTTTCGGTACAATGGGCCTTTGTTTTGATAAATGACTCCATCATGATTTAAATTTGAGTCCTCTCCCAACCTTCCATTTGACACCGTCTCTCGACTCTCTCCGAATATATTTTGGCAACTATAAACCCTTCTATTAGGGGATGCTAGTGATTTGAATTCTCATCGATCATCAATCCGTTTCACATGTGGCTTAGTTATCGAGATCAGTAAAAGTGCATCTCAGCATATCAAATGTAAGTTCGAACCTTCAATACTTTAATTAAGACAAAATTTATCTTTTGTTATCTGAACTTTCAAGTTTTTATGCGTTTAGTCCATCAACTTTTAAAACCACACATTTGGTCCCTCAACTTTTGAAAAAGTCCAAATTTAATCATTCCGTTAGTATGGTCGTTATGTTCGCTGACGTGACTAACTGAACTGGCAAAGCGGCTGGTTTTTTTGCTGAACCGATTGGTTATATATAAACATAACCGATTCTTTATGAACCAAAAAAAAAAAAAAAAACCTTGATCTAACTCCCAAAACTTGTTTAAAAAAAAAGTGCACAACCCTCTTTGTTCTTGTTCGTTCGTGCTCCTCACCATTCTCTCTCTATCTACATCACAACACTTACAAGTGACAACACATCAATTGATGAAATCCCAACAAAACAAAAGAGTTGAATCATCTGCGAGAGAGAAGAGAGTGAGAATTTTTTTTCCTTTTTTTTTGGTTCACAAACAACCGGTTCGGTTTAGATACAAATAAGCGGTTCAGCAAAAACCCAGCCACTTGACCGGTTTAGTTAGCCACATCAGGGGACTTAACGGTCCACTTAACAAAAGGACTAACTTTCACTTTTTTAAAAGTTTAGGGACCAAAAAGAGGTTTTACGAGGTTTCTTTACGATTACGAGTTGACTCTGCGTTTCAATTCGATGTTCAATGGAATCTGAATCAGAAAAAATCGAATCGAAACGAAACGAAGCGAAGCTCCATTGATTTTCCAGTTCGTCAATGGAGTTCTTTTCTTCGTCTTCGTACGTTCTTCTCCTCCTCTTCGCCGTGGCATTGATTTGCGTAGATCCCGTTGTTGGCAGAGGAGGAGAACGAAGTCCCGATCTTTCAGGTATTCTTCTTTGATGGATCCGAAGAACTGTTTAGGTTTCAATTTTACTGGTTCAACTGTTGTTCTAGATCTGTTTCTTTGGATGCAATTGGGGATTTCAGCAAGGAAGGACAGTAATTAGGTTCAATTTCAACAAATTCTGGTGGTTTGTGTCTTCTTCGATTCTTAGACCGAGTTTTGATGTCTGAATTAGGGTTTAGGGAAGCTGATGTGTTTTCCGGCAGGAGCTTGTCCTCGGAGACTCGGCTGGAGACTCAGCCTTCAGTTAGGTACTGTAAAATTTCTGTAAAGTTTCTTCCTTTCCTTTTCCACCTCTTTTGATGGCGCAATTTACTTGATATAGCTTTGTAAGGACAAAATTGTTAAGTAGCAGTTATGTAAAAGGTGTTCTGAGCATCAACAGCGCATTGTTGTCGCGGGAAGTGTAAAACTTGTATAGTTTTTGCCACAAAACAATCCATGGCCCTCTGCAATTGAATTTTGAGGTGAATGTTGAAGATTTAAGCCAGCTAGTTTGTTAGTCCCTATCAAACTGAGTGAAATAGAGTTATAAGAATGTCAGTGTTTAAAATTTTAGATAGTGTACCATTAAAGGACAAAATCTTGAACAAAAAATGCGAAAAAGGTGAATGTTTCTAGTGGTTAGAATTGATAAAGATTGTTTGGACGCACGTCTCGCAGTCCAACATGCACCACTTGAGTTACCATGGAAATACGAATCCCAAAAAGGAAGGAAATGAAGTAAAAATTGGAAGAAAGGGCAATCAAGTTTGCTTGGTGATTGTATGCATGTTTGATCCTGATCTGCAAGGATTAGACCTGGTTGGCTCCTTGACTCATCAATGTGAGAAGAAGAGAGAGAGAGAGAGAGAACAAGAATAATACTCTAATGGAAGTTCTAAAAAATATGCTTGGGCCGCTAATGCCAAGATGAATGTGGTATGGGATAGAGTAGGGTAGATACTCATTACTCATGTGGTTGGGAAAATTGTTCTGTTGATTGAAGTCAAATTATGTTTTTTGGAGTTAAAAAGTTTGATATGTACAATGTAGTGCTGAAATGGCCCGTGGATATATGACTAACTCTGACCTTGAGGATGCCATGAAGCAGTTCGTTACAAGATGTAGTCATATTTCAAGAATGTACAGGTAATTCTCAATGAAACCTTAGCCGTTCTATTTGTATTTTAACTAAGTGGGAGTGTGGGTGTATTGACACGTGCTTTGTTTCTCTCCTTGAGGGATTGTTTGAACGATTAATCAGTATTGGAAAGAGTGTCAATGGGATTCCATTGGTATGTGATTCATTACTTCATTTGTATTCATGCTTCAAGTGTTAGTACGTTGCACCCTGCTGGGAAATGCTTGTCAAATGTTGTGCTTGCAACCATGAACATTTTACTTTTAATTTCTGCAGTGGGTGATGGAAATCTCAGACAAGCCAGGGCACAGAGAAGCTGAACCTGCATTTAAGGTCCCTGATTTTCCTATATTCTGAACTTATTTTAGGTTAGGAGCAGATGGATGTTTGAACTAGAAGATTTGCTTGTGAACTTACAAGCCTTTGTGATTCTATTACCAATTCTCTGTGTAGGTCATTTCTGAATTTTGTTCCATGATTAGTTGTCACTTCCCTGTTAAACTAAGTGAAATTCTATAAGACCACTATTAGGCTAACTACGCTTTATAGGTGTGAATGTTAGGCGGTAAAGAAACAACACATACATAAAATGAGTGTACCAGAGATAAAAATGATAAGGTGGAGTTGTGGTAAAACTTGTAAAGATAGATTAAGAATTACTGAGCTTCAAAGAAAAAGTTGGGAGACCACCAATAGATGCAAAAATTATGGAAGGGCAGTGGTTTGGACACATCCAAAGAAAAACAACTTGCAAATGCCTCAAATATAAAATTGATGAGATCTCAAATGGAAGAACACTTTGATTTATCTAAAATGAGCAGTTACAAGGAAACAAGATCACAAACATGACAAAGACACTCGAGAGGTCTATTAGCTCTCCAATTCTCAATCAAGAGACTAAACTATTCAGACCCTCCACAATACACCACACTCTTATTTATACTCTTCATCTACAACTAGAAAAAAAGTACTACAATACTATCAGATTACTTAAATGACCTTAAACCTTAGTTTGATACTTATCAAAAACTCGACAATTCGATAGCATAGAGGTAGACCTAAGATACCTAAATGCATTAGAATTGAAGCATTTAAAGGATTAGGAAAGCACATCATCAACTGCTTCAAAACTTTAATCGCGCTGAGTATAATTCTTTTACGTTATAGAATGTATGTTAGTCTCGCCCGATTATCGAAGTTGGGGGACTTGCCACCTTGTTGCCAACTCTGTTTAGTTTAGTTCAATTCTTTTACGTGGTAGAAGTTGGCCGCCTCTACAGTCCAATGGAGCATTAAAGAGAATGTATCTATTTTCTTTTCCCATGTGGTATCCGACACCAACCGACTAATCCATGCTCAAGCATTGTCAGGCGACTCAGGCCCTTACGGGGTGGTCTCCCAACCCAATTTTTCTCATTCAAGACTCAAACTTGATACCTCGCATAAGAGGAACCGAGTCCAGACCAACCAGTTGTTGGCGAGGCATCCAAACATGTATAAATTTGAAGGATGATTGATGTCTTATGTGACGGCCCCAGTTCCCGAATCCTAAATTGGGCCCCGCCCGACCTAGACTTACATGGACCCCCGAGCCCGTCTCGCTGAGTCACGCGAGCCTAGTCAACCTTCCTTTATCATTTACCTAATCAATTAGTGAGTTATCATAGTTTTAGCGGAAGCAATTAAACCTCAAACTAACTGAAAAACCTCAAAGACACCAGTTAAGACAACCTAGAGTGTGGAAACCCCGAATATGTATATCATCATCAATGAACATTCAGAGGAGAGTAAATACAATATATACATGCCCAAAATCTCTCAAAAACCCAACTCCCAGTGTTTTAAAACAAGTATATCTAATAATACAAAAGAATCACCAATGCTAGACAAGTGGTAGGAACTGCTCCGGTATCCTCAAATAATATCTCATAGCTGTGGAGCCTTCCCCTTGCTAGACTGTGGATCTGCACTCCGTCAAATACAAGAATGACGAGCCCAGGTAAGTAATGCCAAACAGGACATATATACAACATTTCGAAATAAATAAATCAGTCTAATTCATGCAGATAGAAAGAAAAGAACAGGGAACACATGAATATAAAAGACTGCAAATAGATCAATCGATAAGTGAGGGTCCGAAATACGAAAATCGAATAGCAAGGAGTCCCGACCAAAAGGTCGTTGAGTCGCGGCAAAAGCCCAGCAAACTCGGGTTTAGGACGAGACAGCCTACCAGCCCTAACCCTTGCGACTATGAGATATCCACAGACCCGGATATGTGCCCCCAACGTACACTCAATTGGGAGATATCAACGGCGTCCAGATAAGAGCTCATATCACAGATAAATAATAACCATGACTCACTTGTCAATGGACCACTCAACCAATAGAAATTTCAAAAGAAATGATGAACATAGCAATAACGACAAATTTAAAGCTCAAGAAATTACTGTAAAATTTCCTAGCTGGTTTACTTACCTGTATCCAAGCTAATACGCACTCAAATCGGCTCTGACACGCCTCCAAATCAGTACCCAATACCCGACACTAGTAAACTATGCCCCTAGCTAAAAGAACACCTTCTTCTCCACCAAAACTCCAATGGATCTCTCATCTCTTTCACCAAGTGCACACCAACAATCTCTTTTCTTTCTCTCCTCCTTCCTTGCCAAAACGATGTGAGTGAGTGAGAGTTTTGAGTTATATGTATTGGATAAAAATTGAACTATGACCACACATCCATTTGTGCACACATACCTCGAGGCATGTCAAAGGGACCACCTTTACTCAATTATTAACCCAAGTCATGCATAAATAACTCACAAGGTTTCTTGATGAGTTAATGCGTGTCTTGATGCACATCAAATGAACTTTGTTTTATTTCTCTAACTATATGTACATTAATGTTTATATTAAATGTGACCACATTAAGCCACTAAGCCACTTATAAATTCAACATTAGTCCAAAATAATTCAGCTTACCCCATATGCTGCTACCTCGGTCCCACGTCGACACGCGATTCGAGGTACGCCTCCGCTCGTCTCGACATCGATATGCCCCGCGTGTACCTTACCCGCACATTACCAAATTTAATTAATTTAACTTGTTCAATCTTTGGTCTAATAAATAATACAAGCATCAAACAAAAATAGCATACCTCGGTGTCGACTCCCGAGATTTGGACATGTGTATCACGACAAGTGGGTCCCATGTACGACCCTAAAATGACACGTGGCACGAGGTAGATTTTTAGAGTCGTTACATCTTATATTGTAATGTTTCGGTTTTACCTGTTCATACTTCATGACTGTTTCTTTCATATTGAATATATAAGCATTTTTTGCGCCTATTTCATTTAGGCATGTATCTCTTCATGCGTTTTGTGCCTTGACATCCTTGTGCACCAAGGGCTATTTGCAATTGAAGCATGATTTGCATCTTGCGACCTTGATAAAACCAACTCAATAATTGAGTATGTTTAAATTCTGAAACAATCTGAGAAGGTGTACCTGATAAAAAATCTGCTAGCGGCTACCTAATCTGCTGCAGAGAAGTTTTCTAAACAAGCTTGCTAGGTCTCTTGGTACCTTCAAATAGACAGCAATTACTTTCCAGCCAACTGCTTCATGGGATGGCTATGGTCACCATCAATGAATCATGAGATCTCCATCAATTCAGAAATATAACTAGGATTCTTGATAATTTTGCCTGACCGCCAATCCCTTTTCTCGTAATAATCTGAAATAAGTTATCTAAAAGAAGGGATGATCCTGTCATTATTCCTCCTGATCATCGTTTTCTCTCTCAAAAGCAAATGTGCAGTTAGCAGGTTGGACTGACTTCTAGAGAATCTTGTTATGTATAGGTTGTTTAATCCTTTATCCTAAATCATGACCAAAACTTTAATGCATCTACCTTTTATATGCGCTTTTATTTGTTATTACGATGCATTAATGCAGAATCGTTCAAGCTAATCAATTTGAATCGAGAAATACTAAAACAAAACAGTAAAGCAGCTTCTCTTTTTTCTAATGGAGACATCTTATGAATAAGCTATGCAGTCACTGGCCTGATAGTGAAGCATGTGAAATAAAATTGGACATAGAACTTGATTCAGAAATTAAGGTGTATGTGACTCTAGAGGTCGTATCCAAGTATTTTGCGTTCTTTCTCTCTTCAATTGAGAAGTTAGTTTACTTTACAAAGAATCAATAAATTTTGGAGTCAATGTCAATAGGGTACCAAAACGTACTTTTCAGAAGAATTATGCCTGCATCTTTGCTATCACAGGATACCTACACATGCCCTCTCTCTCACCTCCATCTCTTCCAATTCAGGCTAATAGGATGCAGTTTTCGGAGTGTAATATGATTTATGGATATTGCTCTCCATATTTCTCATTTGCCTCTTCTTTCATTATGAACCATGCCCTCAATGCTTTTTTTATCCTTAATTGCATTTAACTATTTTGTTTTCTTCATATGATGATATTGTCTCTTTTTTGTTTGTTTTGCTTTTCTTTATTTGTTTCCTTTGTTGCCTGTTTAGTTTGTTGTGTTTGTGATTTAATTTTTTTCAAAAAAACAAAATTTTGTTTGCTCTTGTTACATCTTTGGAGTACTAACTTCTCCGAAGTTCTTCCATGGAGCCTTCTATTTCTTTCTTTTGTACTTTTGGTCCATTGGCAATGCTGGAAGTGGAAGTAAAATTGACTGGTCTTGACCTTGCTAAATTTTGCAGTTTATTGGAAATGTCCATGGAGACGAGCCTGTTGGACGCGAATTACTGTTACTACTCGCAAACTGGTTGTGTGACAACTACATGAAGGATCCTTTGGTAATCTTCTTGCATGATAAATAATGCTCTTGTATTTTTTGCATCTCAATTGATGCCATGGTATCCTACTTCGAACAATTAGAAACACCTATCTTCATATTACCGGTATTCTTGTAATTGCTATACTTTGTTTGACTGGTCAAGATAAACGATGTATGCCTGTGTACTTATTTTCTTTTAGGAAAGTATTTTGTTTGATCTTTTGTTAACAATACAGCTGAGGAATCTGTTTTACATTTTATTCTCTTAATTGAATTGGGGGAAAAGGAGAAGTCTTGTAACTGGCAATGGCAAAGCATTATTTATGGATTGAAGCTATTCATTACTCATAAAAACTCATTTTGATTTTTAGTTTTTTATTGTTAATATCTCCATAGAGAATTTGGTCCTATTGGTTAATTTTTAAAAGCCTGTCCCATTATTAGCCAAAAACTCTGTAATTTTGGGCAGAATCACAATTTCTCATCCTTGGCCCGCTTCTTTTGAGTGGGGGCTCAGGAGTTCCACTAGAAACTTCACTCTTTGAGAGGAATCGGCTCCAATGTCCTATAGGTAAATTAGCACTGCACAATTGTTATCCAAAGATTCCATATTAGGCCTGCAGAAAACAAGCCAATATCTTATCCATCTGTTTGGAAAATCCTTTGTTTTCTTTGAATCCTTTCCTCTTTCTTTTTACTTTGTGGTTGGGGGAACTTGCATAGTTTTCTTTTAGCTTGTCTGCCTTTCTCTTGTTTCTTCTAGAACTGCTTGATTCTGCTTTACCTTGAACTGAGGCCATTTTCTTGTGGTCTATTTTGATGAGTGGTTCAGTCAGTGTCAACGAATAACATTTATTTATGTTTTTTTGTTCATATAGAAAACTTGACGTGCTAGAAATTGAAGGCATTGAACGTATTGGGGTAGACTCAAGATAACTAGGGATAAATTATAATAATGATAAAATATTCACCAGCAATATTAAATCGAGCTGAATGGAATTGTTGGATGCATGTAGCCGGCCCCAGCTGATTTGGCACATATGCTTTGTTGTTGGTGAAAAGATCTGCGTATCCATGATCTTAAAATAGTTGAGGACCTTTTCAAGGCGCCAACCTTCAATTGTCAACAACTGATTTTTCCAATGATTGGGTGCCATTGAAGATGATTTCTGTGACAAGAAGAATAGATTCGATTCACTCCACTCTTCGGATTTATGTGGTTAATCAGTTATAGTGTTGCTTTCATGATAGTTCTGTTACTTTGTTCAGTTCATCAACAATTTTGTATATGCTTTGTTTAAATTTTAAATAATGGGTAAGAAACAATGATGTATGAGTTAACAGCAAGAATTTATTTAAGTTCTTTTAAGTGAGGAACCTACATTTTCTGGAGATATGCTTTGAAGCATTTAGTTAAAGGCCTTCTATTCTATGCCATTTTTGTTGATGTATTATGATTTGGATTTCGCACTTAATCGAGCACAATGGAAAAATTTGATCCATGTAGCCGACCCCAGTTAATTTGGGACTTAGGCTATGTTGTCGTTGTTGTTGTTGTATTATGATTTGGATTTCACTTATTTAAGGAGATGCTTGTGCATGTACGTTTATCACCTGCATCGAATTCTCTCGTAATTTCTACGTTCTTTATGTTTACATTACTTGATTTTGGTTCCATAGATTTTCATTCAACCTATAATTCTGCATTATGTTTTGTATCATATAGGCCACACTGATTATTACAAAAGTCCACCTTCATATACTTCCAACAATGAATCCTGATGGCTTTTCCCTTAGAGTGCGTGGGAATGCGAACTATATCGACCTAAATCGTGATTTTCCTGACCAAGTGAGTTAAATGGACTTCTCCATCTATCATGTTGGCAAATTGATGTTTTTTTGTTTCTACATATTGATTGAGTAATTTCATTTCTATCATTGCTGGTTCCATTAGACTTCTCTGTTCTTAAGCAGCATGCCAACTGACATAATTGCACATAGTTTTTTCCTATGAATAATGATGAAGAGGCACGTCAGCCTGAAACTAAGGCTATCATGCATTGGTTGAAAGAGTATCATTTTACAGCATCGGCAAGTCTGCATGGGGTAAGGCTTCTTTTTATTTGTATTACGTAGTTATGTAGTCTGAGATCCGTTGTATTTGTTACTTTGCTCTGTGATTTTCTTAAAGTATCTCCAGTCCTCATGCATACTATTTCGAAAATATTTCCCTTACGCATGATAAAATTTTGAAGCTTTCTTTCTATCATTCATATTATTTTTGTGACTTCGTACAATCTCCATTTTGTCATTGCTTTTTTTTCTTTTGTGCTCATGGTTTCAATTGGTGTTACATATTGTTTTACTTAACATTATACACTGTGAGGATGAAAAAATGAACAGAGGTGAAGTTATCTGAAGCTTAGTTTTATGTTGCAACTTGCATGAATTCATGATCTTATAGTTGGAAACCTAGGTGGAAAATAGAATCTACTATCATTCCTGAAATAAACCTGGTGGCTTATCTCAGAAAATTCCCCATTTCCAGTAAATTCTCTGTAATTTTCTTTAATCAAACTTTTCTGTCTCTTTCCAATCTGGTTATTGCTTGTTTACTTACTATTTGGTACTTACGACTTACGAGAGTAAACCAGTTAGTGGAGCTTTATCTTACAGTTGCTTAATGATTGATTTACATTTCTGACTTCAATTGTGAAGAGTCTGATTTTATTTGCAATGAATGCCTTCTTTGTAGATTATGTATCCTCATTGAACAAATCTCCCAGAATTTATTTTCGTAATTCGTACATACAAGTACATTGTGAGCAACAGTTTCAATATTTAAGTTTGCTTTTTGAGATTATTTTATATTTATTATTAAAAGTTTACAAGAGATTATTTTATGAAGCGGCAAAGAGGTGATGTATACATTGGACAATTATGACTGCAAGGGGCATCATCTGTGCAGTCTACTCTACTAAGCACTTTGAGCTCATGGTATCTAGGCACTTGGCTAGGCGGCGAAAGGGCTTCTGACTAAGTGTATTGAAGTCTGAGATATTTTGATATAAAAAAAACTAATATAAAATCCCACAGAGCCCATTCAAAATCTTTTTTTTTTCCTTGAAAATAGGGGTCCCTAGACCCCAGTTGTCTTGTGTCTTCCTTCAGCAATGAGTTGGACAAGGTAGTCCATTTTGTTGCCCTGTACTTTTATGCCTTCTTTAGCTCATGCATAGTTGTAGTATCTGTTTTTCTACTTACGCAATAATTTTATTTTCTTCTTCTTTGTTAATAGAAAATGGATCCTTAATGAACATTTCTTTTACAGGGGGCGCTAGTCGCAAATTATCCATGGGATGGCTCTCAAAGTAAAAGGTAATTTGTTCGGCTACATGTATGCCCTCAACTATTGCTTTATAACTCCTATTTCCATTTAATGGCACTAAATATATTTTATACTTTTAATATGATTCTTCTGATACTGATAGATCAATTAAGCTATTAGCATGTTAAATTCTAGTACCTACTTCGGTTGAGTATTCCGGGCCCATTATTCTTCTTAATGATTTTCACCATTTCTTTCATATACTCAGAAATCATCAAGTTATTGTCAGATATTTAGAACAAATATGGAGGCTTTTACCATGCTGATTTCTGCATGATTTCTGATCTTGTGTTTGATGATGCCACTGTAATCTATGGCTTGCTTTTCTCTAAGAATAGGCATGGAGCAATGCCAAGGCAGAAATGATTTAGAAAGTGGTAACTCCCCTGAATCGATGCAACGAGGGGGTCGCCTCGGTAACCTTTATTGATGAGAAACAAGAACAAATTACACCGTAAAGATCACCCTAAACCCAGAGACACAAGAGACTCTCTTATGCTCACCCAGACCTCAATGGCCTCCCAAATTAAAATCTCTTCAATACCTACTCGTCAGGACAATACATCACATTTACTGACTCAGACTCACACACACCCCATCCTACGTGCTCTCACGCGTGACTTGACACGGACGACTCTAAACCAGATGCGGGACCCACTGCTGAACTAACTCTGCATATTTGTAGCTGGAACCGATCCAATGCTCCTTAGCTTCTTTCTTTGGTAGACCTTCAACTTGGGCCTGAGAGCCCCTTGTTGGGCTGGGCTGCTATCAATACTCACCCCCCCCCGAACAATCACCTTGTCCTCAAGATGGAAGGCCGGGAAAGACGTCTGGATGTGCTTGACGAGCACCCAGGAGGCGTCTGACTCAGGTAGGGACAACCACTTGATCAAGACCTCAGGTCCAGCAAACAAGCATCGGTACGAAAGAACCAACTCAGGTTCGACAGCAACCACGACGGAATCCGAACCCATGGGGGGGGGTAGGAGAATCAGGGAGAGGACCAACAAAATTTCTTCAATTGTGAGACATGGAACACAGGATGCAGGGATGCAGACGGGGCCAGCTCGAGCCTGTATGCGATTGCGCTAATACGAGCCAACACCTTATAGGGACTGAAAAATACAAAATCATCCACCTCGCGACGGCCAAGATCCGCGCGCTGTTTCATCCTGTTTTGGGCAGCAAATAACTGCTCATGTAATTCCTGCAACACATGATCACGGGAACAGAGTGTGACGGCCCTAGTTTCCCACAAACTGAGCCCCGCCCGGCCTAAGCCCATGTGGACCCCCGAGCCAGTCTCGCAAGGTCAACGCAGGCCTAGTCAGCCTTCCGACCCATCCATATAAGTAAATTCGTAATATTAAGTCGAGTTATTTGTATTTTTTTTTTCAATTTTTACAAGTTAGGGGAAGCAATTAATACGTTAAATAACTCAGAATAAAGTAAAAGAGTCGGACATCCTAAATGTGAAACCCTGTAAACATGTACATTCATGTATATCTTGTGTTAAGTGTTATAACTAAGCAAAAATGATATACAAGTCATGTGTATCTCTCAACCCAAACAAGTATCTCAAGTGTGATGACAACATATATAAGTAATACAAAAAGTCAAAAAAAAAAAAACCTACAAAAGTGTGCGGAGGAGGGCCCGCTCCGATATCCTCAGAGTAGATCGCCAAGTGTCGGCGTCTTGCCCTTGCTCGGCTGCGGATCTGCACTCGGTCAAACACAAGAATGCCGAGTCCAGTAAGTAAAAATCAGTAGGATCTAAACAGTAATTCAAAATAAATAAAGCAATCTAAAAGTCATGCGGATAGAAAGAAAGCTATATGGAATGCATGATAATAAGACTGTAAAAATGAAAGTACAACGAGAAATGAGTGTCAAAGGAAATAATAGAGAGGTGCCCAAGTAGTCCAAGACCACCGAGTGCGGGTGCCACAGGGTCGGGGTCATAGAGTCGCGGCAACGCCAAGCAGACTCAGGTCCTAGGACGCGGCGTCGCCTGCTGTACCTAGACCGTCGCGAATGAGGGATATCAACGGTGCCCCGGATAAAACACATCTCATTCCGAACAAATACTCAAGTGACTCGAGGTCATGGCCGCGGTTGCAAGCCGGTAACCACTCTAATCAGAGACACTCGTATGACTCACTTGGCCCTCTGACACTCATAAGTTGGTGGGAATTCCAAGAAAGGGACATACTATATCAATAAAATGTAAGCTCAAATGAACTACTGTGCATTTCCTAGCTGGTTTTACTTACCTCAAGCAATCGCAAATCATCCTCAAAACGTCATGCTCACGCCTCGAGATGCGCACCCGACACCCGACTAAGGCCTCCTAAGTCTTTGGTGTCCAATTATTAGGGGTGGGCAAACCGCGGTTTGGTGGTGAAAACCACCAAACCGTGACCAAACCGAGGGTCTACGGTTTGGTGATTTTCCAAACCACCACCAAACCGCGAATCACCAAAACCGCAACCAAACCGAACCGCGGTTTGCGCGGTTTGGCCTGGGTTTGGTTGCGGTTTTGGTGCGACCCATTTTCAAAAAAAAAAAAAAAAAAAATAGGTACGGCAATCCCAATTGAGATCGAACCTTGAATGAAGATCTGGCGAGCCCGAGAAGGAGATCTCGAGCAAAAACCCCACCCAATCGACTCTTGGAAGAGTTCAATTTGGCTTGTAGAGCTTCAAAGTTCAATGATCATCACTCATCGGTCATCACATTCATAACATCATAATAAAGTTCAAGTTGTGTATCAAGGAAACAGGAGATTGAAATGCGATTGAAAGGGATTTGGATTAAATAATCCCCCATTCGGACATTTATTCAAACCAATCTCCAATCCCGTGCGGGATGTATAACATTTTATATGTATGAAGTGATTGAGAGTTCCCGCCACGCGCAAGGCGTCGATCGATATAGGGGTTCTCTTGTAGCACCCACAACAGTCCATTAAACAATCAACAACAACAACAACAACAACAACAACAACGAGAGCGATCAAGAACACATAAAACAGTCCATTAAACAATCAACAACAACAACAACAACAACAACAGAGAGAGAGCGATCAAGAACACAAAGAGAGCGATAGAGAGAGAGAGAGAGAGAGTTGCGTAGGATGGAAGGTGCTCCACTCACAGTGCGAACTCGACGTGTGATGGGTGACGTTACCGCTGGAGGTCTCCAAGTTTGGCGCGAACTCGGCGGCGGCGGCGGCAAGCAGAATCGGCGGCGTGCAACAAAGGGGCAACGGCGGCGGCGGCGGGTTTGGTGTGAACGCGCGACGATCGATCGATCTCGAGCGGCGAGGCAGGCTGTGGACCAGGGGGACGACGGAAGGCTCGGCGAGAGATCGGGATTCAACGAGCGGCGAGTAATACGAAAGCGAAGAGAGAGAGGAGACGACGAGTGAGCGAAGAGAGAGAGAGACGGCGAGTGAGCGGCGAGAGCGATAGAGAGAGAGACGGGAGTGACGAGTGAGAGAAGAGAGACGGAGCGGCGAGGAGGAGATGGGAGTGACGGTGACGAGTGAGAGAAATAGATGTGTTTTTTTTTGTGTTTTAGGGTTTTGGACTTGTATTTACCAAAATACCATCGGTTTGGTTAAACCGCGGTTTTCCCGAAATGAAAACCGCGACCAAACCGCGGAATCGCGGTTTGGTCGTTTTCCAAACCGCGACCAAACCGCGAGCTTTAAAAACCAGACCAAACCGCGCGGTTTGGTCGGTTTGGGCGGTTTGGGCGGTTTTTCAAAAACCGCTGCCCACCCCTACCAATTATACCATTATAATTATTTTAGAGTCACATTAAGTGAATTTATAATATGGGACCACACTTTGTAATTTTATTTTTAAAAAAATTGATTTTTAACACACTTTTTGAATTATACCGGGGTGCCAAATGCCTGAAAAAGCCTCGAAACTCATTTTTCTAGCTTTTCCCTAATTTTTCATATTTTTTTGGAATTTTCTGAATTTTCCATAATTTTTATCTATTTTCTGTGATTTATTTTATTTAAAAAATCTGTTTTATTTAATTTTTAAATTAATTATTATTATTTAATGGGTTGCGCCCAGGTCGACCCGACCCGGTCCAACCGGACTCGGGTCGGTCTGACCCGGTCCGCTTGGGTCAGGGTCGGCCCGACCCGACCCACATGGGGGTAGCCAGGCTCGACCTCCTGGCTACCCCCCTTCCCTGTTCGTGAAGAACGAACATAGTGCATTTGCTCTCTGTTCGTTCTTCAATTTTTTTTTTTTTTTTTTTTTTTTTTTTTTTTAACAACATAACAACCACTAACAACAACTATCAACAACACTAAAACAATCACCTATAAAAACAATCTAACCACCATTAGAACAACAACATTAACACCATCACCGTTAACCCATTCTCATGAAAACTTTCATAAATCAAATGAGCAAAACCTTACCTATGTGTGCACTACTTGATGCTTTGCTCCAACTAATTTGAGAAATAGCAAGCTCTCCTCCAATTCCTCTAGCTTTTTTCTCAAATCTTAAACACCTTCTCTTGCTCTCAACTCTTCAACTACAAACTCTTTTTTTTTTTTTTTGGGGTTAGAGAAGGAGAGAAAGAAGAGAAAACATGAGAGAGAGGGAGAAATGAGAGTGAGCGTGTGTGAGATGAGTGGTTGCCCTCATTTCAAGGGAGTTAAGTGGGTGTGTCAAGCCACCATGAAGAGAGAGAAAGGTGGGGTGTGTATTATCTAAATCATTGCCTACACCATATGCACGCGTTACGTGCACCCCGCGACCTCTCACACTCTCTTCACTACGCACGCACATTGTGACCAATACAACAACATAGCCTCAGTCCCTAATTAACTGGGGTCGGCTACATGGATCAAACTTTTCCATTGTGCTTGATTAAGTGCAATTGATGGTGAGCTTTTCAAACCATTCAAATCCCTCTTAATTAATGCATTCCATGTTAACTTTGGTTTGCCCCTACCTCGTCGAATTTCTACAGTTTTTATTGAGTCAAGTTTTCTAGTTGGGGCACAATACGACCAATAAAAATATTAATTGGTGCGATGCGAATTAATTAATAATACAACCAATTTAACACACATTACACAAAAATAAATGTTTATACCTCGATTGACGTGCCCTGGACTTATCGACGGTGTCCACGTGGGTCCGAATCACGGGTCCTAACCTCAGTGTCGACTCCTGAGGGTTGACCGAGTGTGCCACATCACGACAGGTCCAGGTCACCAACCTGAGATGCCACGTGGTACGGGTTAAAATTTTAGGGTCGTTACACAGAACATCGCATCAAGGTTCGAGGAAGGGGCCAGAGAGCTCGAACCGTGACGAAGCAGCGTCGGAGGGTCACGCCCATAAACAACCTTAAAAGGAGAACAAGTAAGAGAGGTGTGGAAAGAGGTATTGTATCAATATTTCGCCCAGTGCAGCCAATCCGACCATTCTTTAGGTCGTTGAGAAATGAAGCAGCGAAGGTACTTCTCTAAACACCTATTCACTACTTCCGTCTGCCCGTCGCTTTGGGGATGGTACGTGGTGCTCCGGTTTAGCTGTGTATGTTTAAGATGAAATAACTCTCACAGGAAATGACTAAGGAACACCTTGATCTCGATCAGAAACAATGCTCGCCGGAAAACCATGAAGTTTAACCACTCCTTTGATGAACAATTCAGCCACTGATTTGGCGGTAAAGGGGTGCTTCAAGGGCAAAAAATGCGCATACTTACTCAGCCTATCGACCACCACCAATATTGAATTAAAACCACGAGAGGGAGGAAGTCCTTCCACAAAATCCATGGGAATATCATTCCACACTGCCACAGGGATAGGGAGCGGTGGGAGGAGACCACCCGAAGCCATAGTTTCATACTTGTTACGTTGGCATACCTGATAAGCCTCGACGAAGGATTTCACATCTTGTTTCATGCCCACCTAGTACAGCTCGATCGAGACACGCTTGTAGGTTTTTAGAAAGCCACCGTGGCCGCCCACCGGACTGGAATGAAATTCAGATGAGTTGTTTGAGGCTTGATGATGCAGAGAGAACCACCCGATTGCAATAACGTAATCGGCCACGGACCATCGACCAATTAGGCTTAGCAGACGCATCTGCTGAAACAACTGTTGTGATTGGACTAAGGACCGGGTCCGCTGCCACCTCCGAAGTGATTACCGAGTCATCCATGAAGGACACAATGGACATGGATTGACATTCAACAGGAATGGGGAACCGAGATAGGGCATTCGCGATGACATTAGAGTGGCCCGACTTGTAATGGATGTCGAAATGGAACCCTAACAATTTGACCAGCCACCGATGGTATTCGGGAGCAACCACCCTTTGTTCTAGGAGAAATTTTAAACTCCGTTGATCAGTTCGGACCAAGAAATGTCGACCCGATAGATAGCGTTGCCACTTTTGGATGGCAAGCACTATTGCCATGAGCTCTCTCTCATATGCTGATTTGCTGCGAGCTCGTGGTGATGGAGCCTGGCTGAAGAATGCGATTGGCTGATCGCACTGGGACAGGACAACCCCTACCCCAATGCCAAATGCATCAGTCTCAATAATAAATAGCTCCTCAAAATCTGGCAGTGCTAAAATAGCCTGTCACATCATATCTCAAGTCGATGAGATATGATGTGACCCAAGTACTCCAGATTTGACCTGACAAAACAACATTTCTTGAAATTAATAAAAAGGGAATTAGATTGGAGAATGGAAAGGACCTGTTAAAGGTGTTGGCAGTGGTCACTCATCGACTTGCTATACACTAGAATGTCATAAAAAACACTAGTACTGAGCGGCGTAACTGACCGTGACCGCAAGTGTACGACAATCGTCAAAATAATAGTGGCACCAACTCGTGTTGGTGCCAGGTATATCGTATCCACAAGGACGGTTAAAAGCTAATTTTTAACCCAACTAAGGCATAGAGTTAGACACTTTGATTTTGGTTTTGTAAATGAAAATTACTAACTAAATTAATCTAACTAATTGCAAGTAATTAAAAGTGGTCTTAAGCTATGGAGAGAACGTCATAGGGAATCTAATTCACCTAAGTTGTATCCTTCAAGTCCAATGTAATTAGAAAGTCTCTCAATTCGTGTGATGATAGGCGAAATTCCTAAAATTCACTCCATCCCGAGGTCTCGGTGATGGAGATTCTAGCGTCTCACTTGGACTTCGCTGGTTGGCGTGAATAGCGTAAGAGAGAAGCCGCATTAAGCACCAATTTCATTGCCTCCCTTGTCAATGACCATCGGTCAATGCACCATATGTTCTAAGGTTGTGTTTCCCCAAATCCGGGTCCAAGAGCCCCAATGGTCGTGGTGACTCTCTAACCCTAAGTTCTACACCTACTTGATCAAGTTAAGTATAGCATAGCACACAAGAATACACAAATCAACACGTTGAATTGAGAGAAAAAACACATTCACATTGAAATCAAAAGGAATCCAACTTGTGGTCCAAAGACCCTTAGAACAAAAGGGATTACCCCATAAGTTGGTTCAATACAACACAAAACATGATGGAAATGCAAGAAATCATGAATTCAAACCTAGAGTTGAGAAGAAATCCAAGATTCAAAACTCAATCTTCAAGCCTCCACAAGTTTCTCTTCAAGTTCTCCCAAAGCAAAAGATGTTCATTTTATCTCTAACACCCCTATATGTAGTCTAGGGGTATTTTGGTCCAACAAAGTAGGCACAAAACCCTAAAAAATTCCAAAAAGGACTCTGGCTGACGGCGACGCCGAGCATGGCGCCGTATTCTGGTAAAAATGGCTTGAGTGGCGCCATGGCGCTGAGGTGGGCGCTACGGCGCAGTGCTCAGGGCCACTTAAAGTCTTGGACTTGCGCTGTGGCACCAAGTCCGGCGCATGGCGCCAAGAACAGGAGCTTGGGCTCCACAACGCTGCAGGAGGCGCTACAGCGCCAAGAGGGGCGCTGGGGTGGGCGCCACGACGCCAAGTGAGGCGCCGTGGCGCTAGAACCAGGAGCTTCGCTTACTTTTCTCTTCCTTTGCTCTCTAGCCTCGCTCCACCCGATTTCGCTCCATTGCGTTGTCCCTTGAACCTACTACACCCAAAAATGCACAAAATAAGTCTCCAATCATCATTTATTTTCCTTTATTATTAATCAAGTCCTACTTAACACAATCGAAACCATGCTAAGGATAAATAACAACCCTTTAAAAATGGAATTCATCAAGGATTGGAATGTTGCTGGAGCATTCGACAGCTTGAAGGGCATCACTAAGAACTCATAGTGCCCTCATGAGTTCAAAAAGCAGTTTTGGGGACATCCTTGGATTGAACACGAATTTTGATGGTAACCCGAGCAAAGATCCAGATTAGAGAAATAACAAGCCCCATGAAGTTCATCCAGTAATTAGTCGATGTTGGGGATGGGAAAGCGGTCCAGAACTGTTGCCGAATTCAGGGCTCTATAGTCTACATAGAAACGCTAGCTGGCGTCCTTCACGAGTAGAACATGACTGGAGAAGGGGCTATTGCTAGGTTGAATATTGTAACATCTCAGAGACCATATTTTCAATTTCGGATTTTTGGATGTGTGGATACCTGTAGGAACGCACTCAGACTGGTTCAGTGCCATCCTTAAGGGCAATAGCGTGATCGCAATCACGAGGAGGAGGGAGGCCTGAGGGGGCAGCAAATAGGGTCGCAAACGAATCCAAAATAGTATGTACACAAGGTTCGAGCAATGGGGCAGTAGCAGCTGAACCCGTAGCGGATACATGAAGACACTCCACATGGAAACAACCCATTACATCATCCAGGGAACTTTGGAGAACTTTGCAAGAAACAATGGCACGATGCAGTGTAGGATCCCCACGCAAGACCACTGGTTTTCCCTCCAACTGGAAGGACGTAGTAAGATTCGACCAATCATTAGTTGTGATGCCCAGTGAGTTCAGCCAAGCCATATCCAAAATCAGGTCAGAACTTCGCATTCCAATGGGGAAAGAATCCGGGCAGGAACGTCGTTCATTGCATGAGCGGATAGCTCCAATGTGACCATCTCAGGTGATTGTTCCTCTGTACTTTCCTCTGGGGACCCCAAAGACTCCTCGTCATTGTCATCACGCACCAACATGACATTCAGAACCTTTGGGTTACAGCGGTAACCGACGAACCACTTTTCATCGCACCTGTAACACAATCCCAACTTCCTTCGAGCCTGGGCCTCGGACTCGGTAAGGCGTTTGAATTTGGGGGAGAAATGGTAGGCGTAGCTGCTGTGGATGAGGTTAGTCTAGAGGATCCTGACATAGCTGGGCTTGTTTTGGTTGTTGGGCCCACAGTGGGATTTGTTTTCCCTGGTATAGATGAAACACTTTGAGTATGCCCGGGGAGTGTATGAGACACCCATCCAGAAGAACGGGCTTCGGCCTTGTTAGTTGCTCCAAGGGTAACATGCCCTTTTACACTTTGGGCCAGCCTAAGCCCATCGCCCTCCTCAAGATTCTTCTCTAAGCTCTCGGCCCGCTCCGCCACCGCCCTCAACGACACCAGCTGATTTACCATCAACTCCAGCCGTAGATGATCCTTAAGTCCATTGATGAACACCGCCGTCTTGTAAGACTCAGACAACCCCGGCAGATGGAGTGAAAGAAGCTCAAAACGCTTCCTATATTCGGCCACAGACGTTTCTTGCTTAACATAGAAGAACTGTTGGCAGAGGTGATTTGGATCAGCCTCCGTAAATCCCCATGCCAGCTGAGCTCATAGATCTTGCCAACTTTCAAATGGCTTTATCATTTCCTCCATTTGTAGCAAGATCTGGGCTGCTCCAACCAAGCAGATCCGAGCGGCGCGAAGCTTTGATACCTCCGGCATATCATGCAACGTGAAGTAGTGCTCGGCCTGGTTCAACCACACAATCAGATCTTCACCGTCACATGTGGGAATTTTTATCTCACGCACTTCAAGTCCGGATCCGTAAGGAACGACAACGCGATCTGAACTATACTCTATCGCCGATTCAGCTCCCAACCCCAGATCTGGTGGATCTGGACGTTTCGCCCCACTGGTCTCTCCAATATGATGAGATCCGCCGCCCAACGATTTTTGCTGATGCAGAAGAGCATCCATCTTCTGTGACAGAGCCAAAAATTGTGTCTCCATGGTGGATCGTTGCGAATCCATTGCAAATCGCAACTCGCCCATCAACATCTCCGTCTTCCTGAGTTCAGCCTCTAGCACCTCCACTTTGTTATCGCCTTTTGGTGCCATGGATGATTCTCGCTCTGATACCAATTGGTAACTCCCTGAATTGATGTAACGAGGGGGTCGCCTCGGTAACCTTTATTGATGAGAAACAAGAACAAATTGCACCGCAGAGAGCACCCTAAACCCAGAGACACAAGTGACTCTCTTGTGCTCACCCAGACCTCAATGGCCTCCCAAATTAGAATCTCTTCAATACCTACTCATCAGGATAGTACATCACATATATTGAATCAGACTCACACACACCCCATCCTACGTCCTCTCATGCGTGACTTGACACGGACGACTCTAAACCAGATGCGGGACCCACTGCTGAACTAACTTTGCATATTTGCAGCTGGAACTGATCCAATGCTCCTCAGCTTCTTTCTTTGTTAGACCTTCAACTTGGGCCTGGGAGCCCCTTGTTGGGCTGGGCTGGGCTGCTATCAGAAAGCTGTCATATAGATACGAAAGATTTGTTGAGTTCTTACCTTGTCTATATATCATGGCCTGGCCTTGTGTTCTTTTGTTTTCGTTCAGATTTCTGAGAGTCTGAAGGTTTGGTTTCTTGAGTTCAACTGGAGATGTAATCAGGCTTAACAGAGCAGTATGAAACTAATATGACCTAATTTTGTGTTCCAGTAGTGTGGCTTGTTCCTCTTGGTATGCAAATTTGCCCCAATTTTTGACCTCATGGTGGTTTGTTGCATATAGATGTACAATCTAATGGTGCCGGTTAGGATAAGCTTTTTGTCTTTTTCTCACGTCACAATAGCCATAAAAGAAATAGAAGGAAAGAAATTGGGCAGATGGATAAGGAATGACTTACGATAGAAGAAGCTCTCACTTTGAGGATGTACCATAATATCTTTATCAGTAGTTTTAGAGCATTGATGTTAGTTCTTACTATTATGCTAAATTATTAAGTTGTCATCATACTCGCCTTGCTGTGGATTAATTTCAGGAGAGAGTACTATGCCTGTCCTGATGATAAAGCATTCCAGTACATGGCAAGCTTGTACAGTCATTCTCACTACAACATGTCTTTGGGCAAAGAATTCCAAGAGGGAATTACAAATGGTGCTGCTTGGTAAGATGAAATCTTTGCTTTATTCCACAATTTCTCCTTTTATTTTTGTTTATACCTTTCAATGTTTGCTAGTGATTAATTTTCCAACAACTAATAGAGAGACTTGCTCCTGTAACATCCCGAGCTAGTTTCTTATAGTTTAACAAAAACCATGTTAAGGTTTCACTAAGTATTGTATTTATTATTTCTTCTTTTTCTTGTTCTTCCTTCTGTTTAACTGCTTTATAAAATTTAGAAACTTTTATTGTAGTTTACCCTTGTATCGTGGCATGCAAGCAAGATTGTAATCACATTCAGGGATTTCTTTTTAAACTAACTCTAAAGGTTCCTTTCATGCATTTTACTATTAAAACTTTAGAATCTCACAAGTTTGGTATTGCCTGTTTCTCTTTTATCTCATTCTTCCTTTTTTTTTTTTATTGAAGCTTAAAATTATAAAGTTTAGAAACATTAATTGTAGGTATCCCATATATGGTGGCATGCAAGATTGGAATTACATTCATGGTGGTTGCTTTGAATTGACTTTGGAGATTAGTGATGTAAAGTGGCCTGATGCCAAAGAGGTTTGATCTTGTTTGCTTTCCTCCATTTCGATACTATTTTGTGTTAGTTGTACCCTTGCCGATGCTGCTGCTTTTGAATGAAGATGGCATTGGTTGTTAGAATTTTGATCCAGTTCTGATAACCTTGCAATTTATGGTGCTACTTGAAAGGAATTTATAGTTCGATTGTGCCTAATATAATTATAAAGTAGAAAAAAAGAACGTCACTGATGCTTTTAAGATAGTTATGCCTCCAAATTAGAAACGTTTTTCTGCATGTTTTTGTTTTAAAATCTTGTGTAATAATTTCCTTATTGATTATATTGCTTTTGAGTCATAGGTTCTAACCTAAGCATTTACCTGTCCGCTATTTATGATTTTTGAGGTAAAACCGTAGAAGTAACTTATCTGCTAAAAATGATCATTAGAAATATGTTTTTCATCATATTCTAGGGTAGTATAAGGTAGTTTATGGACTAACAATTATTATGTATTACTTCCACAGAGTTCCACTGCTGCTAATTTGAAGTTGTTATATTGTCTTGATCATGGAATGGAAATTTTGAAAAACTTTTATAGCTTTAATTTTTTTTTTTTTTTTAAAGAGATACACCCAGCACACATGTATTGTTATTGATATATCATACAAGTAGTGGCCCATCTTTTCATAGTAGTACTTGAAACACAAGAGACCCTAAATATTGCCATGATGTGAATTAGACTAAGTGGTTTGGAAGTACAATATGGCGGTCGGAAGAACATAGCAGTTGTATTTAACAAACTGACACATTTCGCAGAAAAAAATAGTTATTTTGAAATATGGACAACAACGAATACCTTAAGTACAAAAAAAATGGATGACCTAGTCAACAATGCAGAAGGGCTGTTTGTTGCTTTTTCTAAAAGAGGTGAAATTCGGGCTGCAGCTTGAACATGACCATTATTGAAATGTTAGTCTTAAATATACTAAAGACTGAGAATTTTGCCACAAAACTTAAATGTTTTGCTAAGTTTTTTTGTTGAAAGAAGATTGCAAAATAAACTAGGAACACGGAGAACTGCTTCAAGAATATTCTAGATAGTACTAACTCTTGCAACTGCTCAAATAGATCCATACTCAATATTAAATTTAGTGTAGAGTCTAGGAACATCTGTTTTAAATAATTACTTGCACTTAATCATATGGTCGGTAACCCTGGAATAAACAATTCTTGCTCACATTTGTTTGTCGTACAACCAAATGCTGATAATGTCTAACCTTGTTGTAACACAAGAGAAGTGGAGGATGTAAATTTAGTGCTGAGTTTTTCCGTTTTCTCTGATTTCAACACAGTGTTTTTTTAATTCTAACTCTGATTTCAACATGTTATCCACTACATTGAAACCATTTTCATAGATCATTAGAAATGATTTGGAACCTAAGTTTCCTGCCAGAATTTTTGGTGTGATGTGGTTTTGATCAATGTTCATAACCGCCATTTTTTTTGTTGGAGCAAGAATCTCTGGTGTTTGATCTCCCAGTCCCATCTCATTTACGGCGTTCCTCTCATCACCCATACTTGTGCCAGTCATTGCTGTTTTGGCCATGTCTCTTTTGTTACCATATAACCTAGTAAAAGGGGAGAAAGAATGATAATTGTTGATTCACAACTATGTAATTGCAAGGTACCCCCTTATAATTTATTACCATATTACTGACTTCCTAAATATGTGCACAGATATGTGGTAAGCTTTTACCTTATATGCATAGATGTACATGTTACCTAACATGACATATCATGGATACAGTGTAATCTTTTATTGTATATGAATAATTAGATGATGGTATTTTTCTAGTCAGGTAGCAAGACAATCAATGATCTTTTGGTTCTAGTTCTTTAATCATGACGTGTATGGTGGAGATAGTAAGGAGTAAGGACAGATAAATTCTTATATATTTGGGCTTTTGACGGAACTTGTTTAGTTTGTTAACTCTCAGTTTTTTAGAGTTATTTTTTTCCCAGTACATATTACATTTGGCTCAAATTATTCAATTATTTCTCATTCACAGCTTCCAGCTCTGTGGGAGTACAACAGAATAAGCATGCTGAATCTTGTTGCAAGCCTTGTAAAGGTAAGCTTATGCCATACTATTTTTGTCTTATAGAACGATGCTAAAGCTCTTCGGTTAGCCTTCATTTCTAGCAAGGTATCCTTGTCATGCTTAGAGGTTGTTTTGCAGATGATGTAACGATCATCGATTGGCATACAAACTATCTTAATCTAAGAAAATTCCTGCAGTATTTTTAGTTTTCAGGGAAAGTAAACATGATCTGGTAAACAACAGAGAAACTCACCAAAATTTCTCATGCATTATTTGCACCATATGTTAACAACCATGTGCTAACTAGTAATATCTGTTCCCTGAAGTGATAAATAACATCATTGAAGTTGGTTTCTTTGGGATTAACCCATCAGCAAAGTGAAATTTGTAGATGTAGAAAGCAGTCTGGATATACGATGGGACGAGATGCGTGCATAACTCTCTTTCAACCTTCGCTGCAGCTTGTGGATTTCAAAAATTGATTATTCTACCTTAATCAAGTAGCGTCAGTCTTGTCATCATTCAATGGACAACAGTCCGCACTCCACTTAGAGATTTTTTTTTCCTTGGATGATCATATTTTCTGGTCACCTGCAAAGACGGTTTACAAATGCCCCCACTAGAAAACTTGACTCAATAGAAACTGTAGAAATTCGACGAGGTAGGAGTTGACCAAAGTTAACACGGGATGCATTAATTAGGAGGGATTTGAATGGTTTGGAAAGCTCACCATCAATTGCACTTAATCGAGCACAATGAAAAAGTTTGATCCATGTAGCCGACCCCAATTAATTTGGTACTGAGGCTACGTTGTTGTTGTTGTTGTTGTTGGATGATCATATTTTCTGCTTTGTTAATGTTGTAGATTTTCTTTATATTGAATATTACCTTTGACTAGGTATGCTTAGACTAATTCTTACATGTTTCAAATGCCATACACGGCCGTGACCTGAACTTCGTAGACAGGAGTGCATGGAAGGATTTTGTCCTCAGAAGATGGTGGAACTCTACCTGCATCTGTAGCAATTAAAGGAATCAATTACACTGTATGTACTCAACCATTACACGTACCTCATTAATGTGCATTGTTTTTTTCCCTACAAAAGAGATAATCTACTATTTATTTTATTTATTTATTTTTGCAAAGAAACATAATGACCATATTAATAAAAGACCGAATTACTACATACAAGATACAACAACAACAAAACCTCAATCCCAAATTGATGGACCAAATTACTAATTTACTACAGAAAACCAAGGAAAAAGAGAGACCAAAGAGGACATGGAGTCCTCGCCTACCATGTCAGCTCCTTCGAGTTAGTTTTTTATGGAGTTCTTTCTTGTCAATGGAAGTCCAAGGTTGTTCTTCAACAACACCAATCTTGAAGGTCTTGTAAACAATGAATGAAAGTGGGTTTATAACACCCTAAAAGGCCTATAGACATATGGCGGCAATGGCCCGACTTTTTTTAGTTTTTGGTATTTTCGTTTCACTCGATTGTCTTATAAAGGTCTCTTCTAATGTGTGAGCTTATTTTTGACCTCTTCAGGTAATAGCTGATCGAGCATTTGGAGATTACCATCGCATTCTCGCTCCGGGCGAGAAATATGAAGGTGAACACATTATTGAATTTTCTCTGAGTGAAAGATTTAAAATCTATGCACATATATTTTGTTAACCTGGTGGCGGGTACAACTGTGTCACTTCATCCCTCTCTTTGCTCAAAATTGCTTCAACTTTGCACGGCAAGCTTTTAGTTTTGTATGGTAGCTTTGAAAATTGAATTTTCTTAACTATAATAGCATTCGGTATCAGTGAACCACTTTTTTTTTTTTTTTTATTGTTCTTAAGTTGCTCTCTCTACTATTTGAAGAAATTATGTCAAAGAATCCTCATCTCTTTGCATATTGTTAATTGGACCATGCTATTGTAACCCAGAAAAGACACGCACTTGCTAGCGTTCCTTCGATGCGCATCAGGATGTGTGCATGCACACATCGACAAAAGTAAGGGACGCCAGCAAGTGCGTGTCTTTTGTGCATGTTGTTTCTGGGTTGTAAAAGCATTTTCCTTGTTAATTCGTTATGCTTTCTCCTTTTTCATATAGAAATTTTTGAAATTTTTGTCAAATATTCTCTTCACTGTGGTAATTTGACCTTAGCATAAGAATGTCATGGCCAACTACAGTTCTATATTCCCGATCAAATGTGAGGAGAATCCTTATTTTTAAAAAACCACCTGCTTAGTTTGTCTGGTTCAATAGAGCTCGCTTTTCCAGTTGGTGTCGTCAGAGTAACAGCGTCCAAATATTAGGATTACAACATCCAGCCATTGGTATTGGATTCTTCCATTATCAAGCGAGCCTCTTCCTGAAAAGATTCAGTTTGCTTTAGGAAAGTTTGTGATTCATATTTAAAATCAATTTTTCTTTATTTTCATTTTTCATGGTACTTCAATGAAATAGTAATGGTTCTGCTACTGCTTGTAGTTATGGCTACTGTCACTGGGTATCAATCAAAGACCACACGCATCCTGCTCGAAGATGATGAAGCCGTGAATGTGGATTTCGTTATGGATCCAGAAGGAGGTCGGCAGACAACTAAACAATTACCTGTAAATGTCAACTGCAACTGCAATTGCGACTGCGATAAGACGAAGTTTTACATTACTGGGCTTGAAGGATGGACTCATGTAGAGATGTCTCTTGTTGTGGCCGCAATATTGGCATGCCTTGGCATTCTATTTAAAAGAAGAACTCTGTTGAAACTCCTGAAACAAAGGCCGCTGTTAAGATCAAGAAGATCTGTAGGTGTATAGTAATTTGATTGTTACATAGGGAAATCAATACCAAAATTGCATTATGTCTTGTTACAATTTTTATTAGTCAAATATACACAAGGAATGCTCAAAAAGAAGAAGAGCACCTTAATTAGGATTAGTTCCAAATAGGACTACATTGCAATTGCATGCTTGGTTGAATTGATTTCAATTATGCTTACATATAAACATGCAAGGCGAACTAAATGTATTTTAGTTGTCATGAACACTAGAGCAAGTGACCTAACCATTAATTATTCAAATCAAATCAAACTGTATTTTAGTATTTTACCTGGCTTGATATGTCTGTTTGTGTAAGTTGATTATAATTAAGGCAAAACATATGTTTTTGGTCTTCGAACTTTGAGATTTTTATGCTTTTAGTCCCTGAACTTTTATTAGTGTACATTTGGTCTCTGAATTTTTTAGTGTTTTATGCTTTTGGTCATTGAACTTTAAGTGTTTTATGTTTTTGAGGGGAAATTAATTTTTTTCGGCTTTTGTTGGTCGATGTGAGTTGTTTAGCTTAGTAGTATAAACTACTTTACTCTTTTTGATCAGTCACATGTCACTTTTATTGCCCATATTGTTGAAATTTAACACTTTAAATGATGGAATAATTAAATGTAGATTTTTGTGAAAGTTCAAAGACCAAATGTGTAGCAGTAAAAGTTTAATAAAAAAACATAATGTTCAAAACCAAATGATGGGTTTTGCCTACAATTAATGATTAAATGCGTGGAAGACTCAATGCCATAATCAACTTTATCTTAATATCACTTTTCATTACACAACTAGATGTGAGCAAATGAAATATCTAAACAGTCAGGGGCCATGGCTCCCAAAGGCCACCACATTATTTCCCCAGAATCGAAAAAATGAGTTCTTAAAAAATAATGCTTTATCTGTTAAATAAAAAAATACTTTTACTAATCATATAACTAAATAATTAAGGCTACACTAATTAAATAACTAAATAGTTGATAAATAGTGTAATATAATGAGTATGTCTAAAATATGATACATCCATTATTTTAAGGCTACGGATGTTTTAAAACTCCTTCCTCGTGGATAGCTACACCTTAACTACGACACGATGGTAGTTAAGGCATAACATATATTACATATATTACACATGCGAGAAGAAAGTTTGAGTGTTGGAGATGACGTAATAAATGTTAGATCTTAGTTGATTTAGTCTAAGTCCTTTATGAACATTGGTAGAGTATAATCCAAGTTTATCATAGATCTTGAGAGTTGTGCTTCTACTATAACCGCTTAGATATATATGTCTGCCCTTCATTAACGTTGAAATTGCTCTAAAAGCTTTTTGATTGTTCCCTAACTACTCTTTATTTTTTTTTAAGGGAAAGTACGACTCTTCAATTTTAAAGCATTGATTTTCAATCACATCATACTCATTACAATTATTTGATAAGCTATTTGACACTTTAGCAATTGCTTTAGTTGGAAAGACTTAATAATTTAGTAGAAAAGTAGACCTAAATAAAGCTACTAAATATTTTTAGCATTATATTATATGGTCATCATGTAATCTTCAGTGGAAAAGTTGCGGTTGAGATGGTCTCGTCCACTTATCATTTCTTGAAATGACCTTCACTTAAATATGTCTAAGCCATACAATTTAATTAAATAACGCCATCCATCCATAACCTATAAAGTCCATAATTTAAATGCAAATAATACATTCTTAAATGTCATTTCTTTCTTTTTTGACATTCTTTTCAGTGCGTAATGAATGGATTAAGTTTTTTTGCCAAAAATAAAGAAAGGGTCGAAAATACGGGAAATAGAGGAATAAATTGCATGTTATGAATATTGCATCATACTTAGTTTGGATGTTTCATGTTTGCAATGTTAGGTTTGGCTCAGTTTTATGCCAAACTTTGAACCTGACTTATATATCCTAATTAAGTTCAATCTCCTGAGCAAAAAGTCCATGTGGTTCGATTATAATAGCAAACCTAATTTATTAGCGAACTTTGAGCCTGACTTATCCTAACTTGAAGAACACAATTTGATGCATAAATTATTGGTCTAAGTAAATCTTTAAATTAGGTGATGATTCGGCGATCGATATACTTTTAGGAAAATAAAATGCTAGTGTACCTCAACACGCACGCACCGTGATTTTATCATTGAGATGCACACGCACACTTGATGTGTATATATCACAGGGACGCTTTTAAATTTTTAATGCATATATTTACTGTACATTTATTAGGTAGTGCTCTCTTTTTTTTTTTTAGGAAAAAAATAATATTAGAGTGCTTTCGACATGCATTAAGATGTGACAAATACGTATAATCTACCTCATGGAGGTAAAGTATCAAAAAAAACTAATACAAAAATCAACTTTATGTTCTAATTGATATGTTGACTTTAAAAAAATAGTATACAATATCAACTTGATTTGTAGACAGATTCCAGTCATTAATTTAATAATAATGAAACATCAAAACAAGCCTGGGATCAAATTTTTATACAATCCATTTCAGTCTACTAACCAGCACCATAATGTTAATTCCAAAACTTAAAATAATGAAAATATTTTGTTCACTAGTTGCCGGATTTGGAATAATCACAATAATTCAAGTTGTATCATAAAAAAATAGTTCTTGTTCTTCATATATACTATATAGGTGAGTAATAATTTAATTAAAATGCCGTGAAAGAATGCACAACGGCTCCACATCCATAGTATTTACACTGGAGTTGTTGTGTATTTTGGCGTGTCATTCTAACATTTCTCCAAGTAAATAAACGGTAACTAAATTAGTTAGTCAAAATTTAGGCAGTGATGACATCAGCAGTACCATCTCCAGCTCATCCAATCTTTAATAAGTCAAAGTCAACTAAAAACATATCTTGATTTGGCGTGGACGGTGCTGTACGTTCGCTTCACACACACACTCTCTTATCGTGTCTCATCAGTGTCAAATTCAGCGTGTTTTGGTTTCCGAAGAAACCAAACCGCCACTCAACTGACTCCACGTGGCACACTACCGACCTTCGGATACGTGACTCCACGCGGATCATCTACGGCTTCCAAATCTCTATAAATACTCGCCCGCGCTGTCTTGCTCGCTCTCTCGGAAGAATCTTAGCTTCTCGTTCGAGATATTTCGGTTCATCAGTTGCGATTCTCGTGGCGATTTCTAGGGTTTTGAGTTCAAGAACCAGTTTGGATTGAAGACATTTTGTGGAATTCGGACTGGTTTTGGTTCTTGTTCACTGATCTTGAAAGCTTTTTCAGGTAATTCGACGAGTTCGTTTTGGTGTATTTGTGAAGAAATTTCGGTTCAATTGACTGAATTGCGTTATTGGATCTTGCGTGATTGAATTGTTGTCCTTTAGCGTGATTTGAGTCGGTTTAGGGCTTTTTTCTTCGAAGATCGAGTTCGTCTTTGAAGATAATGGATTGAGTTGTTGTTCTTGCTTTGTATTTGATTGTTTTCAGACTGGTTTTTGATGGCGATAAAGGACCGGATCCCGGCGGAGGCGAAGGAGATGTTGAGTGCTTTGGGATCTAAATGGGAGGATGTGATCGATCCGAAAGCGTTTCAAGTGAAGCCCTTGAGTGGAGCAATGACGAATGAGGTTTTTCAGATAAATTGGCCGACTGACAACGGGAAGGTGTGTAGGAAAGTTCTTGTGAGGATCTATGGTGGAGGTGTGGAGCTGTTTTTCGATAGGGAAAGTGAGATTCTGACTTTCCAGTATATGTCGCGGCATGAGCTGGGGCCACGCCTTCTAGGGCAGTTCAAGACTGGGCGGATCGAGGAGTTCATTCACGCAAGGGTATGTGACGGTATACCGTCTTCAATTCCAATTCAAAACTGAATTTTCGATGTGTTTTGTGAATGAATCTAGTATTGTGACTATTTTGAAGGTAAGATACATTATAACATTATTAACTTGATCATTCAATAAACTTTTAATCGAACATGGGAAGTATCAAATGTGTCAACAGTTGGAAAAAATTGGAAGCTTAATTTGGTATGCACTTTGGGTTTCAGATTCGCTAGGCTTCAAACTGCGGCACGCATTATTCAGGGAACACAATTCCAATCACCACTTAAATAAATATATATATATATATGATATAGGAGGCTTTTGTGTATGTGAACATATTGGGATTTATTATGCTTAAAGACAAGACACAAAGCGAGAGTAGGCATGCTGTGATTGATCTGGTCTCTTCATCGATCATGATAGTTGCTTTTTTGCAAATCATTACGACAAAATCCACATTATGACCGTGTTTTGAAAGTTCCTTTTCCATCATAGCAATTTCTACTTCCAATGTGTCTAAAGAAAAAAAAAAATCTTTAGCTTCTTAAGAGAACACATGTGCTTTTGGAAGCAAACAATTTAGAGAAATTAAAGTGAGTATGATTATTGATTGCTTATTAATTTTGCTGCTAAACAGAATTCCTAATTTTAAGTCAACACCTCAATCATGTTTTGAAGCACTTGCATTCCTTGGTCTAGGCATGTCAAGACATCAATCTTCAAAATCGTGATAAGATGGTTTTATTCATGCTATTCATCTGAGTTTCCTAACAAGTTATTCTAAATGTTTAGATATGCATGAATCTAACTCTTCTGTTCCGCTCGATTTAATGTAGTTGATGACATGTTTTCAGTCCTTTAACTTTTTTTTTTTTTTTTTTCCATGCTTACATAGTCCTTTAAATCCTTTCTAATATTTGCATCCCAAGTGATCTTAGATCCGATCTTGATATATATACTAGCTTTCTGGTATCATGAACTGGGTGGATGTTGACATAGAAGCATTTAATATTGCTACACCTTATGGTTTTTAGTTTCATATTCCTATGTTTGTTACTCATCCATAATGTTCTTAATGTCAACCACTCAACCATTACTTAACGTTTTCATAAGTTCAGTCATCAATGCTTTGCGGATTATGTAAAACTTTAGTTTATTACTTGTGAATATTGAAGTTAGTCATTTTCGTTCTCCATGTTTTATGTTAAGTTGCCAGTTAAGAATTTCCAGCTTAGTTGATAGCTGCTAGAATGAGTATGGAAAAAAAAAATTGCCGCTTATGATATTGTCTTTAGCTTATCATCTTTTCTTTTTCCTTGTTTTAATTTCAATGAGGAACTTCAGACACTGTCTGCATCTGACTTGCGTGATCCTGAAGTATCTGCTCTCATAGCTCGCAAATTGAAGGAGTTCCACAGCCTCGATATGGATGGTCCAAGGACTGAAGTGCTCTGGAATCGATTGAGGTGAATAGCGAGCTAAGAGTTCTGTTTAGCAGCAATGTTATTAAGCTATTGTCTTAATTCTGTTTTACCCTTCTTCAGAGACTGGCTCGGTACTGCCAAGGACTATTGTTCTCCTGAAGAAGCGGAAGAATTTTTCTTGGACTCATTGGAGGATGAACTTTCTATGCTGGAAAAGGAACTTTCAAAGTGTGGTCGTACTATAGGCTTTTGCCATAATGATTTGCAATATGGAAATATCATGATCGAGGATGAGACCAGATCAATCACTTTAATTGTGAGTCTCTTTTTCATTGTCTCGTTATTTTTAGGCCTAAATAAGGCTAGATTGTGCACAGATGTAAGACTCCTATTTAAGACTTATTGTATCTGAGTATCTCTTAAGCCGTAGATGGAATCGCATTTCTGCTAATGCATCTAAATTAGGCCTGCTGAATTAGAAACTGTCTAAATTGGTAATGCTGGAAAAGTGCCTACCCAATTAAGTGTCAAGGTTTTCTCCCTACTTTCTCACTCACCTGAATCAGAAGTGTGATAAGTGGCTACTTTCCTAACATTAATTAAATGGTTGTTTAGTTGTGCTTAGTACACCTTAACCTTGTCTATTACTTTCACGAGTAATATTCTTAAGGTTGTAGAATTTTCGTTCAAGCCAAAATAATTGACAAACCAGCCCTGCCTTATTTTACATTGTTAATCATGTGACTTGCTATGATTAAAAAATCTTGCCTGCCCTATTTCGCAGGACTATGAGTATGCAAGTTACAACCCTGTGGCTTATGATCTTGCAAATCATTTCTGTGAAATGGTTGCTGATTATCATTCTGCGACACCACATGTTCTAGACTTCAATAAGTTCCCAGGTAAGTTACTTATCTTCACTGCTTTGATCTTATTTTAAGTTCTTTTAGCACTTCTACAGCAATTTTACTGATTTTGAATCTGCTTCATTTCCCCAACTTATGCAACAGGTTTAGAGGAGCGCCAAAGATTTGTAGAAGCGTATTTGAGTTCTTCAGGTGTGTGGACTTTGAATCTATTCTCTACAAGTATTTTATGCCTTACAAGAACAGAGGTTTAGATTCTATAAATATATGCATTGACTTAGAATATATGGCAGCTTTGAATATGATGCACCCACTCACACACAAGGGTACACAACAAATCAAAATTTTAAGTACTAAAGAGAGGCTGATATGATATTGTGAAAGTTTTGTGTTTGGTCTTGCATGCAGTGCAACTTTGAGAAGCCTGAAATATGTAGTTGTCCTTCAATATGCATTTTTTTTGTCCAAGTAAAAGGTTATGCAGTTTGATTATATTAAGTCTGATAGCAACATATTACCAGATTTATAGGATACAACATTTGCATTGAATGATTGCTTAGGCTTTAAACATTTTAGACGAACTACCTCACAAAGGCTCTCCAGGACAGTTACAACTTACAAGATGATATATCTTATTGACGATGGCATGCAGCCACATACTCGAATACAGAAAAATAGAATGAAAGTTTCTTGTCTCCATTTATACAGTTATATAACTTATATTTGAATTATATTGGCATGGCAGGAATTTAAGTTTATGTTATGCATGCTATGTAAAACAGTTATTTAAGATTGAGAAATCGTACTAGGTCCTTTTGTTGATAATTTGGCCTCACATCTGATCTAACAGTTTCGCCCATACAACGAATGGAGGCATAGCATTAATAACTAAGTTTGGGTGTTGCAAGAAAGTTGGCAAGAGTGCTTTAGAATGAACTTACACCTTTTAAATGGCTTATGAACAAATCTATTGTTCTTCTAAGATAATGCGTAGTTAATTTTGTTAGTTCTCTCGCTGATAAATCCAACAGCAAACATTGATATTAATGAAACCGCTGAATTTCTTACCTTGTTATCAAGATATTCTAAGATTTTGACCTTATTTGAGTAAGATGTTCTGACTATCTCATCGATGGTTAGGTTATAAACCCAGTGACGAAGAGGTTCTGCAGCTAGTTGAAGAGGCGGAGAAGTACACAGTTGCAAGCCATCTCTATTGGGGATTATGGGGGATAATTTCGGTTAGCTTCATGTTCTCTTATTTCCATACACATAGTTCATTATCATTCTCAAGTAAAAATGTGTCATTTCTTTCGATGTTTCTAACACGGCCCTTTTTTACATTTCCTTTTTTTTTTTTTTTGGTTATTTACAGAAACATGTAAATGGAATTAACTTTGAGTTCATGGATTATGCAAGGCAGAGGTTAACGCAGTACCGGCTACGGAAGGCCAAGCTCTTAGGTTCTTCCTAAGTTCTGGAAACTGATAATGTCGATGCTCATGTTACTATCTGTACAATATGCAAACTGTTGTGTTCCCGACCGTCATTTTGTAAGTAGATTGGTAGATTGGACTTCGAATGAGCGCGGGTCCTCTCCTGAAGACATGTTGCTGTGCAGCCACGAGGTGCTATATCATAAAGCTCAAGTTGCTATCGAAGAAGTTGAGTTTGGGCAGGTTGCAAGTGATCATTCTGCTTTGGAAATTGAATGTTGTACTACTAGTCTCGAATAAAACTGCTTTGTTAAGATACTGTTAGAGTGTAATATAGTGAAGTGTACAAGTGAAAGAAAGTTTTTTTCCTCGATCAAAAAGGTGCCTAACTGGCTTTACTTGTAATATTAGTGAAAGCAATAAAGCATCACATGTAAGTTTACTTCTGTTGAGCTATGTAGCCTTTAAACTCTATATTGGCATTAGATTAGAAGTTTTAGTAAGTTAAGAGGGACACATGTTCTTTTGATGAAGATGATATGGTTAGCATAAAGTATATAAGTTTGGATCTCCCTCCAATTAGTAGGGAGGTCTTTTAAACTAAAATCCACACCTCTTATGAGTTGAAGATGATTAAGTTAAAGACAATATTGAATTGAATTGCAAACAAACTTGAGCCTACCGAGTGTTTTTTTTAAAAAATTTATTCGTAGATCAAGCAAATTCTATATCTGGTCCAGTTGAGGGGTGTGATGTATCGCAGTTTCTCTCTAATGTATTAGCAAAGATTCGAAATAAAATATACAACTCTTTTGGCGTAGAAACTATTTTTTTTTAATTAACTTTTATTACATTTTTTGCTTGGGGGTAGCACAAGCACCAGTGGTCTAGTGGTAGAATAGTACCCTGCCACGGTACAGACCCGGGTTCGATTCCCGGCTGGTGCACTTCCTGTCTTTTTATAGGACGACTTTTAATTTTGTTTTTGTGTGGCATGAAAATGTAAAATCCACTAATCACACTCCAATATCTGGTTTCTCTTTCTTTATGAATATAATTATTTTTTGGTTGGCTTCAAAAAAAAAATATCATTTTTGGTTAAAAGAGTATAATTTCAAAGTTGAACTGGTTCTTAACTTAAGTTGGTATGCTATTATAAGGTCATAGATGGGGGAGGTCAATTCGTACTTTGAACTTTCAACCAATAAAATGTGCTTCATTTTGTACTTTCAACGACAGCTACAAACTTATTTCGAAAGTTCTATAAAAGGCGTAAATCATCTATACATGATACATGTATACATAAATATGTTATTTCCCAAAGCACTACGAGCTACATAGATCGCGCAATGAAGAAAATAAGCTTGAGTGAGTAGAATATAGAAGAAGAGAATTTAAACCACCTCCAAGTTCATCAAATTAATGGTCTCATATATACTAATTAACGCTCCCACACAGAAGTGTCCTGCAACAATTTAGAAAGAAAAATCAGTTGGAACTTCATGATGAATCATGCATGAATTAATGGATGCATATACAAAGCAATGAAATGCGTATATTATATATACACTCGTGATAGTATGAGCAAAAGGAAGGGATGATGAACCTATATACCTCAGCGAACACGAGACTACTCATTCCGACATCAAATTCGACATCTTGTATGATACCCGAGTGTTCTAATTCTGCATCCGTGAATGTCAGCGCCTTTTGTAGCTTCTTGTGACTGAACACCTCAACCTCAGCCATGAAAATGGCGGTCACGGGTCGGTGATCCGAAAGAATGATCTCATTCCTCTTATAGTTCACTAGCCTCAGCCCCTTCCCCGATGAAAGAATGCGGTCGCACCTGTGTAATAACTTCAGTTATAATAAGTAGTTGTCATTTTCCTAATTGGAGCTTTACTAATTAAGTTGCACGCAGAACTCAAATCTTTCCTAGTATAACTCATCCTAAAATCCACTTTTATTTAGTTCATTACTTCTACCGATCAATCTTTCGAAACTATAAAAGTCTTCATTCGAACTTTAGGTGTCCTACATTTTTATTGGGATCAGTAACACAAATGATTTTCGAACTTTCTCTCATCCGCGAATCCTATGAAAATTGTGCATAAACAAATGAAAAGATAGAAAATTTGGCATAATAATTAACAAACAAGAGTGCACAGAAAATTGAGATGCTACCATGCAGGGGTACGTCTCCCCACTTTCGGATCATCTCCATAATACTTCTTTGAGTTGAGCTCATACTTGTACGTGGGCGAGAAGTTTAAGGTGCCTTCTTTCCATCCATCAAATGCACCGCCCTTTTTTAACTCTCTATGTAGCTGCCACAAAAATTGGAAAGGAAGTTAATATGCTCAGTATTAAAATTAAAGAACTCAACATTATCATCACATTTGTGGATTCAGACAAAGAACATGCATAGAGTTCAAGAATCGACTTGGTTAGAGTCTTATTTACCGTTTGAACGTGATTTTGTACAGCTCAAGGATGACCAAATGTAGACTAAAAATAACCAGGATCGTATATTATAGGACTCAAACATACCAATTTACTTTTGTTCATTTGCCAACACAGTCTAATAATCAAAGAGAAGGGGATGAGATCAACCACTTGTCAAGAAGAGTCATTAGAAATTCTTCATAGGGAAGCATTTTGGAAATGATATACTAGAAGTAATCCTAATTTCAAAGTATAATCTCACTCTAGCCTCGACGAATTTGGTTCAATACATACTGTGTTCCACTTAATCAAGCCATGAGAAAATTCAATATACCAATGTGCAGTGAAGATTTACAAAACTTGGAACACATTTTTCTTTGCAATATCTAAATTATGGAACTGCATGTACTGCAGAGAGAGATCATCTTAATTACCTGGTCCTTCTCAAACAACTTGAACCACTCTTTTCTGGAGATGAGCTCCCTTACTCTTTCGTACGATAAATTGATACGGTAGTTCAAATCTCCAAGCCATATAATTCTTCTGCAATGAGAGCAATGGTTCCTTGTTATTGTATAGAAAAAAAAAAAGTCGAAAAAAATGAAGAACATCCTAGTTAAAGAAAGACCAATGAGATGTCACTTTTGGTGAAGTTAATGTAATAATCGTCTGTACTAGCCCGACAAAGGACACACAAAATAAAGGCTTAAACTAGAATCGATTACCGTCACCATTCTATGACAAGGATTATCCATGAAAATGTTAACATACTTTGTTAAGAAAATTTAATTCCAAATGGAAGAAATATTCATGAATTCAAGCAGAAATTCTAATACTGACTTACTCATGGTCTAGAATAGTTTTGGCAAAGCCAATGCCAGAAACTGGATGAAAATGAGTCCTCCGATGTATATCATGGACATCTGCATTTCTTCGAAGCTCATCACCACTTTTTTCGCCTGATGATAGATGAGTACAGACGAAACAAAATAATGTTTGATATATGGACATGCTCACAGATACCGATCCCTGGACCAGATATAAACAAGATCTTACTATGAACAGATGCAATTGACACACTCAACATACTGTATAGAAAATCAGATTACATGACAGAAATAGTTGGTTCACAAACAGAAGGAGTACTACATGCTTTAGTGAAGAAAAAAATGTTACCTTGTTACCAATGTAGCCCATAGCACCTACACCAACAGTTGACACCTTCAAGTTCTGAATATGCTTCCGTAGGCTTCGTCGCACCCACACAGAGAGGAAGATCCCAACCATTTGTTTACTTACTATCCTAACATAAGGAGATCTTCTTTTACGATATATAATGGACTCTAAATCAATGTCGGTAAGAAAGGATATCTCTTCTGATCTCTTACTGTCATTCCTATTAGATGATCTAAATGAGTTGTATGTTCTAAAAGACTTGGTTGATTTAAAGGAATTTGATTTCTCCACAAAAACTTGAGGTAGCAAGTTCATTGGAGGTTCCGGCCAGCTCAAACCAACTCTTTCCGATCGACTAAGTGCTCTTGTTAACATTCCTTTTTTCGGGTCGGGTGATGGTTCTGAACTCTCCATTCCACCTTCAACGCGTAAGCAACTTAATCTATTTAATCTCTTAGGTGAAGAAAACTCCCTCAGTAAAACATTTTCTTTTCTTGATACCAAATTGGAGATATCACCAAAAGTAGAAGCTTTAGTAAACGAAACGTCACTTTTGCTTGCCGCGGTCTCATCATTCAACTCTTCAACATAATTAGGATCGTCGTTTGAGGGGTGGATTTCTTCGCCATCCCCTTCACTATCAGTTTCAAGCAATACTTCATCTTCAATATCTGGAAATTCGTCCAATGGTTGAAACCTCGATGGAGAAGGAGGATCACTATAGCTTTTAAACTTCTTTAGAGGCTGCTTTATGTTCAATGCTTTGCGAATAATATTTTCCCATTGCGGAACAGGCCTAGTGTCCTCCACACCAAATATGTTCCCAGCGTTTAGCGGCACAACCTCCTGAAAACTGCAACATAGCATCACCAAAATAAGGATCAAAATCAACAATGAATTTCTTGAAACAATTTCAATGATCAATTTAGTTACAAGAGTTACCCGAGGACATAGATATCGGCACACTCATCTGTACATAACCACTCATTGATGTCTAGACCATCCGGTGGCAGTTTCCCTCCAACATTCCAAGTTCCTACACAAATTCTACGTAGGCGGATACAATGATCAGACACTAGAAAATGATAATATCGTAAAATACTAACCTTTAAAAATGCAGCTATAACTTCTATAGTAGTAGTTTCAACTGCAACAAATAAGGCAGGAGCACATGAGAGACATGCCTGATTTCTTTGGTATCTATGTACTGAGATCGAAGAGTCTCCGAGTTCCGTCTTTGTAACTTAGGAATTGGCTCTGAGGAGATGCCTACACAAAAATGGCATATAGTTCAATCAACATGTACAGAAATATTTTTACAGCAAAATTTTTAATTAATAAGCTCAATTCAATGGAGTAAAATATATGATGAAAACACTCAACAAATTGAATATGTTTCGAGGCAACCACAGACGATTCGTACGAGAAAATGATCAAGAAAAAGATTCTCTCATATTCCAACCACTATTATTGTAATATTGCTGCTTAACTACCCATGTTCTGAGAATTAATTAATCGAGTCATAACAAAAGATGGAATCATCAGACAATCAGACACCGTTTTTTTCCAACCATCTAAGCAAGTTCAAATCAATTCCTGCACCCGAACCGCAAAAGCTTTTCTTCGAATTCAACAAACCATTCATCAAAACAAAAAACAATAGATAGTAACCATTTAGTACTCATCAAGCCAAGAACTAAAAAACCAAAACTATGGACAGTAACAAATTACCATTAGACCCTAATTGAGGGCCATCCCCTCTCCTCTCCCCATTGCTTGCCTGCCCTTTGTTCCTCTCAAAATCTATCAAAAAAAGAGTTTCAAAGAAAACCCACAAAAACTTGTCATTAAATCAACTACACCACAAGAACTAGAACTCTAATGAATCAACAAACAAAAGGGGTTGAGTGTTCATGGGTGCTCTTCAAATTCATCAACTCGAATGACCCCCACCTTCATCATCTGAATCAGACTGAGTGTCACCCTCATCAGGGTCAGCACCAAAATCAGACTCTTTGTTCCTGATGTTAAGCCACTTCCGCATTACAATTCTTGGCCAGAAAACCTGTGACAACATCACAAAACAGAGTTCACCTCCCCTGCCCACAACTTCAAAACCAAAATAGACATAGTGAACAGCAAAAATTGTTCAAACGAGTGCATTCCCACTACAAGAAAATCACCAAATCAAGTCAAATAGAAGACAAAAACAGAAACCCATATGAGAAAAACAAGGAACAGTACCTCTGATCGTCTTCTCGTGCTGTGCTTCATTGGTGTTGAAGAGATCAAAGAGAGGAGGACTAGTGCCTAGTGGGGTGGTTGATTTAGCTAGCTAGAGAGACAAAAAGGGTAGAAAGGCGTTGTTGATCTTGTTGTGCTTCTTTTGGTCGCATGTGACACTGAAACTGAACATTTGCAAATGTGTGACTTTAGGCTTGTTAAATTTTGTTCACCCAAAGAAGTCTACTTGATTAGATAAAGCAAAGATGACAAAAAAAAATCACATAAAATGAGATGGTTTTTGTTTTTACTATTGAGAATTTGAGAGGAGAAGTGAGAACGACATGTCGTTGGAATTTGGAAAGGTTGTTGGTTGGTTAAACAGCTGCCATGGTCGTCAGCTTCATTTAAAATATGTTACGTACGAGACCTCATAGTCATAGTGGATTGAGAATATTTGAGATATGTAGTGTATATTTCGATGTGGATCTGATGGACCTCCACCTGTGCAGAAAGGTTGCTATTTATTATTATTGTTTCCCCTTAAAAAAAAAAAAAAAAATTGTTTGACTCTATAAAGAAGGAACAAGTTTAGTGACTATCTTGTTATAAAACAAAGTTGAGTGATCAAAGTGATGTGAAAGATAAAGTTGAGTGACCGGGTGAAATTAATCCCAATTAACAACAACATTAATAGAATTAAATCAGTACAATCAGATCCTACAGATTTGGGGGCCCTAGGCGAAGTTCTAACACAGGTCCCTTAATTTTTGTACATGTATTAATGAAATGGCATGCGAGCATGATTGTGAATGGAAAAAAAAAATATCACACAAATATTAATTATATAATTTTTTTATGATTTTTTTTACATTTTTCTCCTGACTTGGGATACATCGACTAGGAGATAGAGAATTAAATAATTTGAACATTGGAAATCACGACGTCAATTGCACTAAATCGAGCGAATGAAAGAGTTTTATCCATGTTGCCGATTGGGATTAAGGTTATGTTGTTGTTGTTGTTGTTGTTGTTGTTTCTTTTGGACATACAAGTGATAGTAAATGATTTTTTTATTAGTCGAATTAGAAAGCAATTAGTAATACATGCGAAACCACATTTATTCTAGGGCATGATAAAGAACTACTCCACGTTAATTAGTGCTCACAATTCTAATTAATCCACAAATTAAAATAGATAAAATTAAAACCCTTGAAATCATAATCTTCAATTTTTTCGATCTACTTTGTTCAATTAAAGAGTGAGTGATTGATATGAAATAAAATGAAAGAATGTAAAAGCAAGTTTTGAATTTTGAAAAAATACATTTCTATTTTAATTTTGTCGAAAGTTTCTTAAACTACACTACATAAGTTATACGCATGGAAGTTCGTAATTTTATGTTTTTCAAAATTTTATATACTCTAATACTATTTTAAGTTTTTTCAAGGTTATAAAGTTTTTTTTACTCAATATATATATTTATATATATTATGAAAATTTAGAAAAAGTGGGGCCTCAAAAAAATGGGGGCCCCGAGCCATCACCTTATCTACTTGGGCATTGGTAAGCAAGGGTATTTTTGAAATTTATGAAAAATAAAGGTGGGGTATGTTTAGCAAAATCGGGGTATATGATCTTGAGTAATGATGAGGTTTTAAAATCGAGGAAATCTCATAGAAATGCGAGGTCCTTTTAGCCACTGCCAAAATAACTCATACAAAAATAAATAAAGAAAACTTCATCCAACAAAAAGAAAATCTTAAATAAATAAAAATAATTGTATATCTAAAATGATAAAGAACTACTCCACGTTAATTAGTGCTCACAATTCTAATTAATCCACAAATTAAAATAGATAAAATTAAAACCCTTGAAATCACAATCTTCAATTTTTTCGACCTACTTTGTTGAATTAAAGTGAGTGATTGATATGAAATAAAATGAAAGAATGTAAAAGCAAGTTTTTCAAAAACGATTTACACTGTCACTTATAAATGGCATGTTCCGTCCACGGAACGTCCTCGTCCTGGTCTTTTTAATTCGGCGAGGCAGCACGTGGTTGATGCATAGTCATTCGTGACCCCTCGAAAGAAACGGCCGTCACTGTCAACCGCGGTGGCAAATGGAAATGTGGTCCACAAAACAGTAAATAAATTTTACTATCTCATTCTGATAGACAAGGGAATTTCCTTTCGCAATATGCCTTTAACGCCTCTTAAACATGTCAAATGTTAGTGTTAGCTCGTAATTAAAGTCTAATCAAGCTAATTAATTACTATCATCAAGTTGGCATTAATTAAGCAAAGAACTGTAATTGACTGGTCCAATGCATCATAAGTACTTGTTGAAATAGAAGTGCCGACAGTCGATTCAAGCAATTTCTTTAGCGCACTAATAATTTATTTTGAGCATGCATTAGACTAATATATCCATTAGAAATAAATGCCAAATTAATCAAAGACCAGCCTTATTTAACACATGATTTATTTTTGCCTATTCGCAGCAAGTAATTAAATTAACAAAAAACTTATTCAGACTCAAACAACTTTTTACTTGTAGTTTAAAATACACAACTAAACCAAAAAACACAATTACCCTCATATTTAACACCAACACACATCAACACATTGACCTCCTCCATCCACCTCCACCACCACAGCTGCTCACGGCCGCCGACCGTCGCCACCGACATCACCTTCCACCACCGCCGGCGACCTCTCTCTCTCTCTCTCTCTCTCTCTCTCTTTTTTCTCTCTGGTCTCTTTGTGGCATGGAGGAGACCTCCTCCCCTTATCTCCCGATCGGGGTGGCCGGAAGGCCGTCCACTCCATGCCAAAGAGAGGGAAAAGAAAGGGAGGATGGTCGCCAGCGGTGATGGATGACGACGGTGCTACCGATGGCCGGTGATAACATCAACATCGGCGGCCGCGGCCGCGGCGACGCGGTGGTCGCAGCGGCGACAGTGGAAGCGGATTAAAGAATAGGTTATAGATTTGAATGAAGGGCATTGAAGTCTTTTTAGATGTTTAAATTCGGACTAAATGAGTCATTTTAGCACTACCCTTAAATTATTTAAACTCTTAACTGTCTGTTGAAAAGACTAAATCTTTAACAGTCCAAGCAAAGCATATAGTATAATATTGTTTTGAATGGATGTCTGTTAAGTTCGGTTGGTGATGTAGACTCTAATTTCATATGTTTTTTTTATAAGAAAGAAACAACTTTTGCACCTATCAAGGTTTGAACCCATGACCACTTACTTTTAAATCACATATCAAATAATTGGACCACCCAATTGGTTGGTACTCTAGTTTCATATGTTAAATCTAATTGGTAATGTAAACTCCAATTTCAAGAGCTTCAAACTTTAGCAGTAATTTAGACACTTTTTTTTTATAAGAAAGATAACAATTTGCCCCCCACTAAGGTTCAAATATGTGACCTCTTACTCTCAAAACACCACACGAAATTATTGGGTCATGCAATTAGTTGGTTACTAGTAATAGACACTTGACAATAGATAAGGATACGCGAGCGCGATGCCATAAATATTGACAAATCATATTTTGGTAAGGTTGTCGAAAGCTTTAGTAGTTTAATAATCCATTTTTTTGAAGCGCTTAATAATCCATTTGAGATTGAAATACGCCAATCGTAGTCCCTCCTAAAAAAATAAATTTATTTTTTAGAGGCAATAAAGAATAAATTTAATTAATTAATGTATAACAAAATGCAGATGGACTGCGATAAACTCAAATTACAGACTTGCTATGGTGTAGAGCCGACTGTAGTAACATACGACTGCAGACTGGCTACAGTGCAGACTCACAGCGGAAAAAGAAGATGAAAAAGAGAAGGAAAGATTATATTTTCTTTCTTTGTGTTTCTGAATACATACACTTCCTTTTATAATCTCATATGGGAGGGAAAGATTTAAATTACAATATCAATAGAAACACATCAGGATAAGAACATGGAAACAAATCAGGAGAGGATCTTCATCGATTGGTAATTGATGAGTTGGCTGAGGTGTCACGTAATAGCCCCTCGCAAGCTGGAGTATACATGTTTTATATGCCAGCTTGGATAAAAATGTATGAAAAACTGTAGGATGTGTAGCCTTGGTGAAGACATCAGCCAACTGATTTGCAGAACTGACTGACATGAGATGGATGAGACCAGCTTGATACCTCTCACGCACTAAATGACAATCAAGTTATATGTGTTTCGTATGTTCATGAAACACCGGATTTTTCGCAATGTGAAGGGCGGAAGCATTATAACAATAAAGTACAACTGCTGACAGTGAGGGACTTGAAGATCATCAAGGAGAAGATGTAGCCACTGAATTTCACAAGTAAAGGAGGCAAGTGCGCGATAATCAGCTTCAGAAGATGAGCGAGAAATTGTACTTTGCTTTTTGGATTTCCAAGAGATGATGGAGCCACCAAGGAACATACAATAACCAGAAACTGAACGTCGCGTTTCTAGGCATGTGGCCATGTGGCCCAATCAGAATCAGAAAAGCCTTTGAGCTTTAGATCATTCTTGGAAGGAAAGAAAAGACATTGCCCTGGAGCACTTTTGATGTAACGAAGCACACGGTGCGTAGCTTTAAGATGAATATCAGTAGGTTTGTCTAAAAATTGAGACAGTTGTTGAGTCGCATAAGAGATATCAGGACGACTAGTAGTCAAATAAAGAAGCTTCCCAATTAGACTTCAATATTGATGATTATCAGTCAATAGTTCACCGGCTGTAGCTGTTAGCGGATGTCCAACTATCATCGGTGACTTAGCTGGTTTACAATCTGTGAATCTAGTATCCTGCAAAATATAAAGAGCATATTTTCGCTGGCTAAGATTGATACCAGCAGATGTTTGATTGATCTCAAGACCGAAAAAATATTTGAGAGGCCCAAGATCCTTGATGCGGAAAGCACCATGGAGAAACGTCTTAATGCGTTATATCTCAGCCACATTATTTCCAGCAAGAATGACATCATCAACATACATGAGTAGTACAGTGAATTTACCATCAACATTATGAAAAAATAAGGACAGATTAGAGGGTGTTTGTTTATAACTTTGCTGCAGCAAGGCTTCAATCAGTTTGACATTCCACTGTTTACTAGCTTGCTTTAAGCTATATAGTGATTTTTGAATTCTGCAAACACGGTTCGGCTGATCGATATGGAACCCATCAAGCAACTTCATGTATACTTCATCTCCTAAGTCACCATAGAGGAAAACATTATTGATGTCCAGTTGTTATAAGGACCAATGCTTGGTTGCAGCAACTGCTAACAAGGTTCTGATGGTAGTCATCTTTGCGATTGGCGAAAAAGTTTCAAGATAGTTAATGTCATGCTGCTGAGTGAAACCTTTTACCACCAGCCGCGCTTTGTATCTCTCGATAGAGCCATCAGCTTTTGCGCTTCACTTTGTACACCCATTTATATCCAATGGCATGCTTGTTTTGGAGGGAGCTCAGTGATGCTCCATGTGGAATTATCCGCAAAGCTGCAATTTTTGCTTTCATGGCATCACGCCAACATCCATGCTGCGCAGCCACATGATAAGATAATGGTTCTTGGACAATGTCAAGTGAAACAGAGAAAGTATGATGCAAGCTATCAAGATTAGATGTGGAATATATGAATGATAAAGAGTGTGGAAATGTGTGCACCTGAGACCTTGACGTCGAGGGAACATTAGTTTGATTAAGAAGTGAATGGCTACAGTCATTGAGATAGGTTGGGACTTGCTTTGGTCGAGTAGAGCCTCTTGGATGTGCAGGATTAATAGGGCAACAGGCTGCTCTGGGTTCAATGAAGAGTCATTGGTGGCTGAAGGCTGAAGCTGAGTCACACATACGACTAATACGTGATTAAGTCCTATGGGGTTAGGATTTGGGCTTAATTACAAGATTAGGCCGGGCAGTGCCCTAGATTAAGGAAAGGGGTCGTCACACATACAACTGCAGACTAGCTGCAGTGCAGACTGACTGCGAAAGAAGAAGATTAAAAAGAGAAAAATAGATTATAGTTTCTTTCTTTGTGTCTATGAATAGATATATACCTTTTATAATCAAATATGGGAGGGAAAGATTTAAATTACAATAGCAATGGAAACAAATCAAAAATAAGATCATTGAAACAAATTAGGAGAGGATCGTAATTGATGAGCTGGCTGAGATGTCACGTAATATAATGCTTCAAAAAAATTTATTAATGCATATGATGATGGAGCATGGTTCAATAACAAATATACAAATCCACTAACCGAAAAAAAAAAAAAAAAAAAAAAAAAAAAAAACTAATATATAATCCAGAGTCTTAGGTCGCCCTCGCCATTATATTACAAAAAAAGTCAAGATTATGGCCAGTCCTTGGATGCCAAGTGGATTAATTTACGCAAATCCCTCCAACTTTCGCCCAACAATAGATAAAAAAAATAATTAAAAATAGTTTACTTAGTCGCACTAGTATTTGTTAATGCAGCATAATAATAATAATAATAATGTAGTTTGGCACCTTGTATCAACCGTGACCCGGCTCCCTACTTAAAAGTTATTGATTTAACATAGAAAACATAATATTGACTTTTAGCCATTATTAATTTAATTGAATTGTGCAGGCATGGATCATGATGAACAAGTGACGCTACTAAAGAACACGTGAACAAACAGCCCTAATGTACGCAATTATACCCGGGAAGGTAACATGTCCACATTGGTGGTTGGTGGCTACAAATATAAATATGTTTTGTTATTCTATATCTTAATTTCTGTAGAGTATACTCAATTCCCACATTTTGGTAATGTGTCGGTGGTAAGGCACCCTACATAGCATTCTTTTCTTTTATTTACTTAATACTCAATGTGAGACTATTTTTAATATATGGGTATTCTTTAGTTCTTTCTTTTTTTTTGATTTAGATTAGTCGAAAACTCAACAGACTACTCTGAGCTCGAGCCGGGTCGACTCACTAAGAGGCAAAGCTCTCGCAACGGCAATTTCTATGTTCGTAGAGTCTCGAACTCGAAAGTCTTCTTAAGCACGCTGGAGTGACCAACCACTTCAACGCACTAGCCGTTGGTTAACAACCCGGTATTCCATATTACAAAATCTAATACTTCACAAGAAACTTTGGGCCATGGAATAGGCCCAAACCCTAACACGGCATAATTCAAGACCATAATCCAATTTAAGCTTGAGTTTAATATAGCAAATTGAACAAAAGATGAAACAATTGATGCCTAAATTCAACACCTTCAAATCTAATCACAGAATTACCCAAAGCAACAAGAGAAGTTCGTTCATTCAGTTTCCTTTGCGCATTTCCCGCGAAGGAAATCATCGATGCGCCGCGTACCGAAAGGGAGCGATTTCTCGACCGCGGCGGAGGAATCGCTCTTCTGGGCCGTTGATGGGGGCGGAGAGGGCACCGGGAGCGAATCGAAGAGGAAATCGTTGGTGGGTCGATGCCTCTTCACCGCGACCCTCATGTGCTCCACCTTCACTGTCTTTTTTTTCTTCTCTGTTGCGACTTCCGATGATTTCTCCGCCAGAAATCGCAGGAACAGATCCGCGGAGATCGCGATGAGGGACATCGCTTCCGAGTTCACCGTCTTGATATCTTGGTCGAGCTTCACGATCTTCTTCACTCGCCCGATTGGAAATGCAGATCGGAGGGTCTCTGTGTTCTGCTCTTCTTCTTCTTCTTCTTCAGCCATGGTTGGGTTTTGAGATCAAAAGATTTGCTTTTATTCATTGCTTCGACAAAATTGCCATTCTGAATAGCTTTAATGACCCTTAAATCGCTCTCTGCTCTTTTAAGAAGTCAGGGGCAATTTCGTCTCTTCATATACTTTCCCGCCAGTACAAAACAAATTTCCCGCCACAAGATAAATTTTGCATTACTGAAGATAGTTGTTTTAGCCCCGTGACCAGCTACACTAACTAATCCGTGCTCAACCCAGTTTGTCTCATCCACGAGACTCCAAATTTAGACGAATGGAGTACCTTGCTACTATTTTAGTTCTTTAATCTCAACACTACTACTGTGAAGACTAGACCCTTCAGGAATTCCTAAAGGGGGGTCTTGACAAGAACAATTGTCAACTTTGTAGAGCTCCCATTCCTTGATTCCACATTTCTCTAAAGCAGAAACCAATCTTAACTTTTCTTTCTCATTTGGGTACTCCCCATCTGGACTCACTAACACTGCTCCTGTATAAGACTGCCCGGCAACCTCAGCGGCGCCGCTGTAATGAAACAACCCCCACCCAAGATCATCGGCTACATCCACAATTGTCCAAAACTCCTTTGAAACCACGCCGTTGTCCAAGACGCTGAAATTAAATGTGCCCGGGATTCGACCTCTCTTCACCCTATACAGACGCCGCCTCCACACCAACTTCCCTTCCAGTGTCATTACTTGGAAGACTGGCTCATACCAGAATGACCCTCTTGCCTTGCCTCTGTAGAAGAGCTGGTACTGGCATGGGAACTGGTCGTAGGCCGGGTTCTGCCCTGCAACAACTCGCCAACTCCAGTCCAATCTCCCTAACCATCCGACGAAGAGATCCTCGGCTGTTTCGTGATCCAAGTCGTTCCCTCGGAACTTGAACATGGGAGGCACATATGGTTTGTCTGGTATCTTTGCATCCAATTCAAGGCAATTGTGTTTCTGTAAAACACATAGAGAAAATGCTTCTAGGGATGGACTTTCATACGACGCAATACACCGATAGTTGCAGACCTGGTCGACTGGACTGCAGCGGTTCAAGCATTGGAGGGCTTTCCGGCAGTTGGGGTCTAAGAGGCAGTTCAATATCTGCGAGCCGCAATTCTTCACCATGCAATTTAGAGTTTTGAAGCCCTTTGATCTCAGGTTTTTGAGGGATGAAACAGGCCTTATGTAAGCATTGATGATTACCAATAAACAGAACCTTATGTCATCAGAATTGCGGCGATCCCATGCCTCGGAAACTGTCTGAACAACTTCATCAGTTGCATTGTCATTGTTTTTCTGCAGAATTCCAGTCACTTTGCTAAATAAGCTTCCCCTCGAGTCCGTGCCTACGACAGACCCTCCTAACTTGTTTTTGAGAGAAGGGGAGGAGTCAAAGCATATAATGTTTGGTACATTAGCGCCGCAGTTCTTCAGAATCCATTCGACGGAATCTGAATTGTTGACAGCAACAATCATCAAGATATCCGCATTGGATATTTCCCTCTGGAGATTTTTCACCATTGGATCATCGGAGGAGCCAAGGAGGCCATCGTTGAACACGCGCATTTCAAATGATTCGTCGATCCATTTCAGTCTCTTCGCCTGTGAACATCCACGAAATATGTATGTTACAAGAGGGAATCTGTAGGTAGTACTCTAGGCTTCATCCATATCGATGATGATTCGATAAGATGAGGCATTTTATAGAAGCATATATAAAAGGGTTTTATGATTGCTCCATGATTCAATTTTTCAACACAGACAAATTAGTTGACATAGCAGCCAGTGATCACCATAAATTCATAATCATGCTTGTCATCATGTTTACATCAATTAATCAACTCTAACTCGCACTATAATTATTTATGCAACAAAGGCAAGAACAAAACTCATGAGTTAGATTAAGCTATGAACATGGGCCCTTTTAATCAAAATGTGAAATGGAGGAACATAGAAAGCTCATTCAATTATGAAGCTGAATCACAAAAGTAAAAAAAAAAAAAAAAAAAAAAAAAAAAAACTTGTTTGATTTTGCCCAATTAATCCCACCCAACAATGAATGAATTGATAAGAACACAGAACACAAGTGAATGAAATAAATAAAATGCACTCACAGTGTGAAGCATGACCTCCTCCCATGGTGCCCCTTTTAGAGGGCTAATGCTCCCTTCTCCAACCAACCCCACAACTCTCACCTCCCTCTCCAGTTGAGATGCCAACAAAGAAGAAGACACAGCCTCATCACCACCACAGCTCACAATGGGGCTTTTGCCGTTGAGGGACAGCCGTGGAAGATGAGGTGAAGAGATGGTTTTGGAGATGGAAATTGATCTGGGCTTCTTGTTCTGGGGCCAACAACACCACCACCACCACCAAGTACGTGGACTTGGACTACTACTACTACTACTACTACTACTAGAGTGTTGAATTTGAAGAAGAAGAAGATAAGGATTGAGAGAGATTTGGGTAGCATAACAAGGCATGGCTGTTGCTGTTACCCACTTGAAAATGATGATGATGATGATGATGATGATGGGTGCACTGGAATTCTCTTCAATCCCACTCATACAAGTCTCCAGAATTTGCGATTAGAGCCTCTCGAGACCGATAACGCTCTTTTGGGAGACTATTAGCTAACGTTGCGTTTGGTGGGGGGATTTAAAATCAATTTTTTGTTTTTCAAGTTTCCCAAATGTTAATACTTAAGAATCTCCTCAATTCTTTTTTTTTTTTTTTTTTTTGTAATTAATTAGGACTCTAACATTCAGACAAAACGTAAGTTTTTCATGGACACAACATAAGTCTCCATTTCAATCTCCTAAATCATATCTCTTGTAATTGCAGGGCAGGATGTGTTTCATGTACAATAATTACGGTTAATCTTGAAACCACAATATAAAAAAGAAAAAGAAAACCCTCTTCAGACTTGTTCGCTAAAGGCACTCTTCTAATGATTTGAATATGATGCAATAAAATTTTCTTTGAAGGAGAGAATTAAGTAAAGATGTTTTAAACAATGACCACTATCATCTTTACTCCACGACGAGACCGCTGCAAAAGTTTCTTCATCAATGGTGATGGTTTTGCCCGCGTCTCTGCCATCTTTGAACTTCTTTGTTCTCAGTAATACATGTAGAGTCTACGCAGATATTAGTACATAACTTGAAGTTCACTGAAAAACAATGCCAGTACAACTCATCTCGCCAACTGAACTAAGAAATCAGTTTATTCAGGTAATTCCTTAATTGTTCAATGCTAGTACAGACCAAACATGCAAGGTAAGAGATAGCAGATACATTATTATAATGAACAATTCCCACATGGATCATGAAACTACAATGCTAAATTTCAGTGGAAGCGCGCTGCAATTACAACACTTACCGACAGAATCGAGAACACTTCAGTGTTTCAGGTGGTGCCTAAGTTGAACTTCCTTTAAACGAGCTTAAGGCACTTATTATATGTTCATAGATCTCAATCCCCCTAAGATACACAGTGTCCTTCAGGAACTGCAAAGAGAATCAGTGACAAGTATAAGAAACGAATCTCAAATGGGCGTATGCAAACTACAACAAGAAAGCATCAACCACAAATTCATTGCGGTCGGCTCCATGGATCAAACTCTTCCATTCTGCTCGACTTTAACGCATTAGATGGCGTGCTTTGAAAAAATGGATATATGCAAAGTAAAAATTTAAAACACACAAACACAAGGAGCTGACAAGTTAACGAACCTCGTTATGGTCATGAAGTAAGATTGGCGTATTTGTCATTGGTGAAAACCCAAGAGAGGAATTCCCCTCTGCCTCAGGAATCGTGCGTCAGTTGTAGAAGCCAAGATTTCTGGTTTAGCTAGTTTTCCTCCAGCAGCGACGATGGCATTGCTGAAAACCGACCACCATGGATTGGAATCATTGGTTGCAGTCATCAGAGGGCGCCCCTTGAAATCTCTTATAGGTCCCCTTTCACTTATCTTCCATATGACAGAAGGACGAGAGGGACATGGTTAGCTAAAGCTATCAACAACAACAACAACAACATAGCCTCAGTCCCAAATTAACTGGGGTCGGCTACATGGATCAAAGTTTTCCATTGTGCTCGATTAAGTGCAATTGATGGTTAGCTAAAGCTATCAATTTGAAAACTCATGTAAAGACTAAAAGATGGTATAGCAACAAAGGGTTTCGGCGCCACACAATGCACTGGTAGAAATTCATTGCTCGAGGCTGCATTATCAGTCTCAACTAGTGTTCTAAATGGAATGGACACTAAACCGCAAATGAAGCTAATACAATCGCCAATATCGAAAATTCAAGGACCCTAACAAAACCAAGCATATCTTTGATTCAGCATTATAGCAAAAGTTCAAATATATCAAGAAATTGGAACAACTCCTCTCTTTAGTATTGAGATCTGCAGTTAAGACACATATCCCTTCCTAATAGTCATAATATTCACCACTAATAACACCAAATTTATGCTATGCAATAGATTAAATATCAGATAGCAAGGTTAAGATAACATCAATATAACAAATTAAGTATGCGCCCTTAAAATAACGAATTAGCGGTACAATTAGTTTTAAGAGTCTTATGATAAAAGATCAAATAACTGCAGGCAATTCACTCACAAATCTTGGTTCAAAATATGTTGCAGTTCCTTAAGAAGTTAACTTTTGACAAATCATTTCTCAGTCCTCATTGCAATTCAACAACCTCATTAATACTCCCTCCGGTCATTTATACAAGCCGTTTAAGGTAAGAACACAAGAGCCTTAATTACGTGTGTAATTTACATATATGTCCTTTGACATTAAATGAATTAAAGAATTAAAGAATCGTAAATGTTTGAATTGTATGAGGGTAAAATAGGTAAAAATGCAAAAAATACACTCTTGAATTCCGAAAACTACTTACAATTTTAAACAAGAAGTTTTTACTAAAACGACTTATATAAATGACCGAAGGGAGTAGTTATCAATTTAAAACACTAAATAGCATGCCAGTATCCGATTCTCACCGTGCAAGTCAAGTTCCAATGAGCCGGCGCCCATTCCTCAGCAATCCTCCTCTTTAACAAATCTGGATCCACCGTCGGCGGAAGCCTAACATCAAAACCCGCCTCCGCTTCCGAAGGCTGCATATTCATCACAAATCCCTGCAACAACAACAACAACAACAACACAGCTTCATGACAAACAAACACAATCACCAATGACCACAAATAGAATGAAAAGCCATTATCTCCTCCTCACCTCCCCCGACTCAACCCCGGCCTTGAAATACACCGGATTAACGGAAACAACCTCGGAAGGCGGCGCCAAGGCCGCCTTAACCAGATCAAACTGGGCATCCCTAAAGCTCCCCACAACCTCCACGCTCCTCATCAAATTCTCCATGGCACTCCCATCGTACATCCTGGAGCCGTGGCCCGGCGCCCCAACAGCCCTCACAATCACCCACCAAGGACACCTGTCCGCATAAAACACCCTAAACTCATCCCCAACCGACGCCTGCCCTTCGTCCAGCATAAACCCAACGCGCATTTCATCAAACACCTCAGACTCGACAAACCTCCCCCACCCATCAGCCCCTCCAATCTCCTCGTCGGGCACGTAAGATATGTGGACTGTTCTCGTGGGATTGGGGTTGGTCTTCTTCAGTGTTCGGATGGCCTCCAAGTACTGCATAGCGATGGACTTGTCGTCCTGGGCGCCGCGAGCGTAGATGCGGCCGTCGGGGGTGCGGGCGGCGGAGAAGGGCGGGTGGGACCACTTGGAGGGCTCGGCGGGGACGGAGTCGAGGTGGGAGTTGAGGAGGAGGGAGGGGAGGGAGGGGCGGGTGCCGGGCCAGGTGACGAGGAGGAGGGGTGTGGTGGGGGTGAGGCGGAGGGTGCGGGTCGTCAGGCCGATGGAATGGGCTTGGGAGGTCAGGTAGGAGATTGCGGAGGCGTAGTCTGGGGTGGGGTGGGCTGTGTTTATGCGGAGGTACCGTTGGAAGCGTGTGATTGGGGTGTCTAATTCTTCTTCTTCTTCTAATTCTTCTTTTTCTTTTTCTTTTTGGCCATGGTCGTGGAACTCATCATTGTGCGTTGATTGGGATGCAGTGAAGAGTAGGAGTAGTAGTGTTATTAAGAGGAGGAGGAGGAAGAGAAAGATGGGGGGACTCAATCCATGCATGCTTGTGATTGGGTGCTGTGTGGATCGCTTTGAGGTTTGATCACTACTGTGAGTGAATTACATAATTTACATGTGCTGACTCAGTCTCAGACTCCTCTGATTTCAACGAGCATACCCTATTGGCATAGGATAAAATGCTAAACATACATCAAAAGGGCACACTAAAAGGCACATCAGGACCTCGACTCACATGTTTGCATAGAGTTCTGTAAATGCACGTATCTCGAGAAAAAAAATGGACAGCTCATGCGGCTTCGTGTGTCTTTTGGGGTATGTTCTTGATGCACCCGTAGCAAGGTTCTTTATTTTTTGAGGAAAGCTAGAATCACAGCGGCTATGGCACAAGGCTAGACACATTAGGCTCATTAGCTCTCATGATTCATCTATACATGCTTAAGGATGTTGGTGTATATAGATCCAAGTGTACGTATAACACTCGAGTCGAGGTTGGATGGACAGCTCCTATAAGTCAATGTGTCTTGTAGTGTGAGATGTGGTTGTCATTCTAGTATTTTCCTTATTTTTTTTTTCTCTAATCAAAGGATTAGATACTCAATGATAAAAAGTAGCAATTCGGAGTGTGTTTTCAAACAAATAGCCTATGGGTTTAAAAGCAAGAGGAGTGGAGGGGATGTGAGAAAAATGTCAAGCACTACTTGGTGGCATTTGCAAGTTTTACAATGTGATGTAATAGGGTGACTTACTCGTGATCCAAAGGGATTTAACATGATGACTCGTGTTGCGTCAATCTTAATTAATAGTTCTCAAATTCGAGTTTTGGGTATGAAGTCTTTTTAAAGTCTTTGAAAGAAAGCTTTGTAATTATCTAATGATCTTACTCGAGTCTGAATCAGTTGAGCCTAACTCGAGCCCGAATTAGTCGAGGCTCATTAGGCTTCGGAAACCGGGTGACTTTCACACGAGTTGAGTTAGGAATACACATAGGTACTTGACTAACATGACATGAGTTGATCTTGGGTACATTTGTGAAGTGCAACTACTCCCCAGCCTTAGTACTAATTTCTTAAGTCTTCTTAAAAAATATTGGTACAAGAAATATGTATTTTAGAAATTAAGAATTAAAAAAATATTTATTTATATTAATTAAATATTATAGTTGCCTTTTTTAGTCGGGTCTGGTTTAGAGCTTTTAGGCCTATGGTTGCTTAGGTCCGGCCCAAGCTCATCTAGCTTATTATAAGTGACATACAGTTACACTAAATTAATATATCGAAGCCATATAATATTATGAAAAATACTAAAATGACAACAACAATATCACACCATAAGATATATTGGCTCGTAAGAGTTCTCTATGCGACCTCGACCCATTATGCATCTAGATCTATATATGTTTGCATCTCAAAATGTACATATATGGCTTTTATGAGCCAACGTGTCTTGTGGTGTGACATGATGTTGTCATTATACGGCTTCTCTTAATTATGAATCTTACATACCCATGTGTTAACAGGCTTGATCTAATTTTAATGTGGGCTAATTCTACATAATGTAGTTGGTTGCTCCAAAAATCCATCTGGGCTTTAGGGTTTCTTCAGATCTACTACTACCGAGGCCCTTAACAAAATGACCATCCAGAAAGCACTCCTTCGTTATGTAGGGCTGCGGCTTTCACCAGAAAACAATGTGTCTGCGTCTCTGTCTCCTTTTTTTTTTTTTTTAATATGTTCTTGAAATCCTAGGTCGGAAAGAGACATATAAATAACACTTATAATATTCAATATGTGTATATACTTTCACATTCTATAATAGTATAATCCATATATGTATGTACATAGACATTATTAAGAGAATCCAAGTGAATATATAAGGTGACAATAGCACTGCTGCTATTGACATAGATAGAATATTTATGTACATATTTTGGGGGCTCCATGCATGAAATGCGTAAACAAAAACAATTGTAATAGATTTCACGCTCCCCGCCGTGCAAGTGGGGGCAGAGACCTAACAATCATTTTGCTGGTTTTAGGCTTCCTTTCTTGTGCTATCCTACATCCACATTATACAAAGTAAAGTTTGGTTTTTATATTTTGGAAGCTTTGAGTTTGTGTATGTTCTTATCATATTTTTACGCTAAAACCCTAATCGATCCCCTCGTGAATCTTAGTTGTTGGAGGATATAATCATGTTTTGATGTGGTCTACTAGCTTAACTATGTAGGCATCTTTTTAATGTAATTAAAAATGTTAATTAGTTATAGCATTTTGATTTGCAACCCTACTAGTAAGACTAAAGTTAATCATATCTTCAACTAATTGATTAAATCATACTGGTCACTGAATATTGTTTGTAAGATCTTGGGACATAAATGATTTGACTCGATCTAGAACTTCTTTAGCCCCCCTTTTTTTTCTTGTAATACGAAACGAAATAACTAAAATATTTTGAAGTAGTGATTAACGTTAGATTAGATTGTTGTTGTGATGAAATAGATTTTGTATATTAATTTGAGACTCACATTTAACTTAGATTTTATTGAAAGCTAAGCTGCTTATGCACATATCTAATGTTAGTTTAGAGACCAAACATGATTGACATCTCAAAACACAAGGGTAACTTATTGACAAAACAAAACAAACAAAAAAAGATAGCTTAGTGAGCATTCCAACATGCAGCGAGAGGTCACAAAATATGGGCTCATTATTGAAGTCCTGACCCTTGTTGGGCTCATGTAAAACCCATAAATGAAATCTTTATATATAACAGACATTAATTATGTCTAAACAATTAAACCAATAAATTTCTCTACCCTACATCATCTCTCTCTCACTCTCTCTCTCTCTCTCTAACCTATGGGAGTTGATTGTACACTTAATTTGAGGTACTTTTCAAAATAATTAATTTATACTTCATTATTTATGAAGACGAGTTCTAAGTGTTTTACTTCAGACTTTGTTGCTCTCATTAATAGTCACATTGGTATGATGTTGTTCGATGTATGAACTTAGGCTCCACGTACCTCAAAATTGTAATCAGTGTTACAACCTATCGATTTGAAGAAAAAAGAAAAACACCTACTAGAACAATTTAATATCAAAAAAAAAAAAAAAACCTACGTGCTACATAGTAGTATTTATATTAATGTTGAAAACAAAAAATGACACCTCTCGGCTCTCACTATCAAAAGCCCTAATAGTAAACCGTGCCATCTTAAACAAAATCAATTTCTTAGCTTTAACCTCATGTGTGTCTACATTTAAATTCTCTACTCCCAAAACGCACCCACCATTGTTTCCTCGGTAACCTCAGCCACATTACCTATCTAGTCTTATGCTCACTACTATAATTTACCATAACAAGTTAAAAAACACAGAAGAAGACCCCAAAATTTACCTATTCACCCTCTCAAAATGTCCTACGTACTAAAACTGCCCTTCAAAAACCCTAATCCACTGTTAGTTGGGACAGCCACGTTTGGACATGCATTAGTTTATACACTGCTATGTATTAAATGTAGTCTCAAATGCAAATTAAAGAAGAGAAAACTTAAGTAAAGACATTGAAGTGGCTGCTTACTCCAACTCTTTTACTTTCACAATCTCCTATGCTGCCTCACCCTCACCCTCACCCTCACCCTTGTATCATCAAAAATCTGCTCTTCCCTAGACACCTTGCCAGCTCTTTCAAGGTTTTTGGATATAGTACTATATAATCTGACTCAACACACCACAAAATGAACATAAGTGTCACTCGCTTACCAAAATGCCCTTGTGCCTGACTAAATTGTTACACTGTGGGGAAGGGTATTTTGGTCAAGATATAAAAAAAAACTATGAGTTCAAGTGCACTGGATGTGTGACACTAAGAAGGACAGCCTTCTCCCTGTCCTAGTGCTTGACATGGTCTGCTCCTTAAAAAGATACTCTGGTTTTAAAAATGTTTGAGTATTTTGTCTCTCTGTTTTAAGTTTCTTTGCTGAGATGAAGACCAAAAAACCTCTGTTACCTCTGCATTCCTCCTCTGTAGTCTGTTCATGAAAACCCAAATCACATGCCACATTGAAATCTCTTGTGTCAACTTCAAGCAACATATCCTCCTCACATGCACTATGTCTCTTAATTAAACCACACTCCACTCCCACTCCCCCATTTTTGATCCACCACTCACCACCACTCACAACCACCACCATGTCTCCTCTGTTTCTGCTCTGCCTCTTCATCAACCTCCTAAGCTTGGCAAAAAGTCTCTCCCCAGATGGGCAAGCCCTCCTCTCCCTCCTCCCACCCACCGCAGACTCTTCTTCTTCTTCTTCTTCCTCACCAATCCTCTCCTCATGGAACCCATCCCACCAAACCCCATGTTCATGGCAGGGCATCACATGCTCCCCACAAAACAGAGTCATCTCCCTCTCCCTCCCCAACACATTCCTGAACCTCACCACCCTCCCTCCCTCCCTCTCCTCCCTCTCCTCCCTCCAACTCCTCAACCTCTCCTCCACCAACATCTCCGGCCCCATCCCCCCTCCCTCTCCCTCCTCCCCTCTCTCCGCCTCCTCGACCTCTCCTCCAACTCCCTCTCCGGCCCCATCCCCCCTCCCTCGCCTCCCTCTCCTCCCTCCAATTCCTCTTCCTCAACTCCAACCGCCTCTCCGGCCGAATCCCCCCACAACTATCCAATCTCTCTTCCCTCCAAGTCCTCTGCCTCCAGGACAACTTGTTTAACCAATCCATCCCCAACCAATTTGGCTCATTGGCCTCCCTCCAAGAGTTTCGTCTTGGAGGGAACCCATTTATTACTGGGCAGATTCCTCCCCAGCTGGGCCTACTGAGGAACCTCACCATTTTCGGCGCCGCCGCGACGGGGCTGCAAGGAAGCATTCCTTCCACATTTGGTGGTCTGGTGAGTCTTGAGACTTTGGCGCTTTATGATACTCAGGTTTCCGGTTCCATACCTCCCCAATTAGGCTCTTGTGGAGAGCTTAGGAATTTGTATTTGCACATGAATAAGATTACTGGGTCTATTCCTGGTGAATTGGGGAAGTTGCAGAAGCTCACTAGTTTGCTTCTATGGGGGAATTCGATTACCGGGGCTATTCCCGCGGAGTTGTCCAACTGTTCTTCGCTTGTGCTTCTCGACGTCTCTGCTAATGAGATTTCGGGGGAGATTCCCGGGGATTTGGGGAAGTTGGGAGCTTTGGAGCAGCTGCATTTGTCGGATAATTCGATAACCGGATTGATTCCGGCTGAGTTGAGTAACTGTACTAGTTTAACTGCACTTCAGCTTGACAAAAACCACTTGTCTGGGGCAATTCCATGGCAGCTTGGTGAGTTGAAGTTCTTGCAGAGTTTTTTCTTGTGGGGGAACTCGGTTTCCGGGACTATTCCGCCGTCTTTAGGTAACTGCACTGAGCTTTATGCGCTTGATCTTTCTAGGAATAAGCTTACAGGGTCTATTCCAGATGAGGTCTTTGGATTGAAGAAGCTAAGCAAGTTGTTGCTCCTCGGAAATGCGCTATCCGGTGAGTTGCCTAAGAGCATTTCTAATTGTCAATCGCTTGTTCGGTTAAGGCTAGGAGAGAACCAGCTCTTTGGGCAGATTCCTAGAGAGATAGGCCAATTGCAGAATCTAGTCTTTCTTGATTTGTACACTAATCATTTTAGTGATAGTTTACCTGCTGAGATTGCCAATGTAACAGTTCTTGAGCTATTAGATGTGCACAACAATCATATAACTGGGGAGATACCTCCCCAGTTAGGAGAGTTGGTGAACTTGGAGCAACTTGATCTTAGCAGAAATAGTTTCTCTGGTGAAATCCCATGGAGCTTTGGGAATCTTAGTTACTTGAACAAGCTCATTTTGAACAATAATTTGATAACGGGTCCGGTGCCAAATTCGATTAGGAACTTGCAGAAACTGACTCTACTAGATTTGAGCTACAACACTTTGTCTGGTTGTGTTCCGCCCGAGATCGGGTATGTGACTAGCTTGACTATTAGCTTGGACTTGAGCTTCAATGGGTTCACAGGAGAGATTCCTGCGACGATGTCTGCTTTGACGCAGTTGCAGTCTCTCGATCTTTCTCATAATATGCTCTCCGGAGGGATTGCGGTTTTGGGTCTTCTAACTAGTCTCACGTCCCTGAACATATCCTGCAATAATTTTTCAGGTGCAATACCTGTTACTCCATTTTTCAAGACTTTGTCCTCGAATTTCTACATTGAGAATCCTAAACTCTGCGAATCCGTTGATGGATTTACCTGTTCTTCGGGTGCATATAGGAAAAATGGACTGAAATCCTCCAAAACTATAGCTTTAATATCTGTAGCTCTAGCTTCATTTGTGATGGCTGTTCTTGCATCTTGGATTCTGATAGCGCGAAACAGGAGGTATTTAGCTGAGAAATCCTCGAGAACATTGGCAACTGCATCGGGAGCTGAAGATTTCTCTTATCCGTGGACGTTTATTCCGTTTCAGAAGATGAATTTCTCGATTGAGAACATCTTGGACTGCCTAAAAGAGGAGAATGTGCTTGGCAAAGGATGTTCAGGGGTTGTTTATAAGGCGGAGATGCCCAATGGAGAAGTGATTGCAGTGAAGAAGCTGTGGAAGACAAAGAAAGATGAAGAACCTGTTGATGCCTTTGCCTCGGAAATTCAAATTCTTGGGCATATCCGGCATCGGAACATTGTCAGGCTCTTGGGTTACTGCTCAAATAAGTGTGTTAAGCTTCTGCTCTACAATTATATCTCCAATGGAAATTTGCAGCAGCTGTTGCAAGGGAATAGAAACTTAGATTGGGAAACAAGGTACAAGATTGCAGTAGGATCGGCTCAGGGTCTCGCTTATCTTCACCATGATTGTGTCCCCGCAATTCTTCACAGGGATGTTAAATGCAACAATATACTTCTCGATTCCAAGTGCGAGGCGTATCTTGCTGATTTTGGACTGGCAAAGCTGATGAACTCTCCCAATTATCATCAAGCGATTTCCCGAGTCGCTGGATCATATGGTTATATTGCACCAGGCAAGTACTACACATTCCATGTCAATCTTTGTTCATACTCTTTGAGGATAACTGGTATACTTTTTAGCATGTCTTGCATTAATTTTTGTGGCCTTGTGTAGTAGCATGTGTTCTTTTACATGTTCACGAACCTATTCTTTCACGATATACCCAACTGAAATCGATCCAATTGCGCTGATAAGAAGCATTAGCAGTTATAGTTTGAGAGCTATTTAGATATCTTGTTTGATTTAGCATAATTGGCAATCCGATGGTGGTGATAGTCTCATGTTCCTTCTTTTTTTCTTTTCTTTTCGCTGATTGTGAATCAATCTACTTGTGGTTCTAATTTAAAGCTGCATTTGTCTTTTCTTTGTACTTCATATCAGGACTACAATTTAGGCTGACATAATATATTTGCCATTTTTATGAGCAGAGTATGGATACACAATGAACATTACAGAGAAGAGTGATGTCTACAGCTATGGAGTGGTCTTGTTAGAGATTCTCAGCGGTAGAAGCGCCGTTGAGCCCCAAATTGGGGACGGCCTCCACATTGTCGAGTGGGTGAAGAAGAAGATGGGAAGCTTTGAGCCTGCCATTAGTGTCCTAGACTCAAAACTAAGAGGTCTTCCTGATCAAATGATACAAGAGATGCTCCAAACTCTTGGAATCGCAATGTTCTGCGTGAACTCATCGCCTTCGGAGCGGCCTACCATGAAAGAAGTGGTGGCATTGTTAATGGAAGTCAAAAGCCCACCTGAGGAATGGGGGAAAACTTCCCAACCTCTCATAAAACAATCATCTAGCTAAGCCCCATGAAGATTTTTTTTTCGATTTTTCGAGAAATGATAGAGAGTTGATGCAGTGAGAAATTGGTGTAGGTGGTAGTGGTAGTGCTTGCTTCTATGTACAGTTCATAATATGAGGCTCAACATGCTCCATGTTTTCTGCTTGTTCTTCTGCTTTTCTAACATTAGCTCCATATTGATGTATTGGTGCCTCAGTTGAATAATATGATTTTATAAAAAATCTCACTTTAGAATGTGAAGAGGAATTTAAACAACTGAGTACATGATCTGATTTTGTAGGACCCAAGTGTGCATGCCTAAGAGGGGGACAATGAATAACAAGTCCATTCATGAATTCCCCTTCACCACATGCATGGCTAAGATTCAGTTGCCATGCCCATGTCTATGCTTTCTGGTCTTTCAAGTTCTTAACATCTTGTGTGTTCATTGAGCAACTCTTTCTTGTTGTTTTGCAGTGGAGGGTCAACAAAGTGCAGTTGAAATATCTCTTCTATGAGAAGAATCAAACAAATGAGGGTCTGAATGCAGGGCACTTGCTTTGCATATCTGTTATAAGGCCAAATTTTGAAGGGCCCTCTATATGAGTAGTTACAAAAGCATGGATAAGAATAGAAGGCCATGCCCTGGGTCTCTCCAATCCTCATCACTCACATGCTCCAACTTGGATTCTTTTTCTAATTTTCTATTGGTGGATGGTTTCTCTTTGTGCTTGTCTTCTCCAATTCAGTCTGTTCATCTAACTAGTTACAATATATAAAATTGTAACTAAAATCCTTACCAAAAAAAAAATTAAAAAAAAAAAAAAAATTTGTAACTAAAGTGAAGTTTGAGTGGTAGAAGAAAATAACACATTCAGTAAATGAATGCAGTGTAAATAAGAATGTGCGGTAAAACTCGTAAAGTCATAAGAAAAACAACGACTTTTTTTTTTAAATATGGTAGACCCATCAAAAATGGGCCGTGCATATATGGTAGACCCATCATCAAACTTGCGTAATTATACTAGCAGTGCTGTTAGTAAAACTAAACCTCTAGGACTAAAACAGTTTTGAACCACCAAACACACCTTCAACTACTAACAACTCCATCTAAAAAAAAAAAAAAATCCAAATTAAACAGCCAGAGCTTCGACTAGAAAAGCAATCCAGAGCCAACAGAGATATCGCTACGTACGTCCTCACAAACGCATTGCTCTGCTGATCATCATGGGTGCATTCCATTTGAAGAAATGGCTGGGACGCATGAGTTGCTGCAGTTCCCCTCATGACGTTGCCGATGATTATAACATGGTGATACAAGTGCTAGACACGCATGCCACCTTCTTGGCTACAAAGAGAGGGTATCAGGGCGGAGAACATCATCATGAGTTGGAGTTGGAGAGCAGCGGACCCATAAGTGGGGTTTGGAGGAAGGGTATTATAATGGGCAAGAAGTGCCAGCTCCCTGACTACTCCGGTGCCATCATCTATGATTCAGCCGGCCGTCTCCTTCTCAATCCTCCCAAAACCCCTCTTTCTTGAATTATTTTGTTCAACTTCACCTGATTAAGTACTGTTATTGGATTAGCATTTCCTTTGGAACAATGTGCTCTATAAATTGTACGCATGCCTAGGCCTAAAAAAAAAAAAAAAAAGGTTGATATTATTCTCGATTGGAAAATACTAGAATTGACAACTCTATGTCACACCGAACACAATGGCTTACAAAAACCGTTCATGTATTATATTTGCATCCTGAGGCATACATGAACAGCTCTAATGAACTAATGTGTATTGTAGTGTGACCAGGGACGGAGCTAGCCAGAGAGTGGAGGAGGGCCCAACTTTACCAATGGCTAACTCGACTAACCCTTTTTTAACCAAGAAAAAAAGATATTTATGATCGTTTATTGTTCCTTTTCAAAGTGTTTCAAGTTTAAAAGTTAAGATCTTTCGGTGAAATAAACTTTTATTTATAAACATATAAGAAAACTTATTTGTGTAATAAGTCAATCTTGATGGAAATCGCCAAAGTATAAAAGAGTTGCATTAGAAGGGAAACATTACAAGATAGAGCATATTGCACGTAAATGGAAATAGATTGTTATATAATGTGGCGGCCCTCGCCGCCCCGGAGTGACGTGTCTCCATGTACTCCTTGCCAACGGCCCCTCCTACAAGTGTACGGCACATGCCCGTCATTTTTCTGTCTCGAAATTCGTATCCACTTGTGTGTACAACGTATAAGTGACATTTTCAACTGAAGTCGTACTTTATACCATTAATTCAAGAAATATTAATAATCAAATAAACAAATCCTATTGTGGAACAACCCTGAAAAGTACTCGGTATAGAGATAGACGACTATACCATATAAGGTATCTACATGTACAATGTCATGATACTCCCCAGTTTCCAAAAGAAATCAAAATATCAAAAACAAACACACGTACAAGTAGTCTTCGACATGCAAAGAGAGTCGCTTAAAATCCCCTTGCCCTTACTTGTACTCGGATCTGCACTCAATCATCACATAAGAAAATGGATGACGAGTCCAATAAGTAAAATCCAAAGGAACTCCTCTTAGCATTCTAATAAACAAGTGGAATTCAATAAATACTGTTAAATAGACATGCAGAATGTAAACAGACAACTGTAATTAGAGCATCGCACGCATAGATAATGATAAAGTACAAATGTATGTGCCAATTCCAGTCATACTAAACCATACTTCGGAATACCCTTCTAGGATCCCACTAGTGGGCGCACCCAACTAGCTATCACCTGCTCCCTCTCGGTGGCCGGTGTAGACCTACGACGCACCGACACATGTAACAGTTCATTAGCTCGGGTCGTTATCCACCGAGAACTCCTGATACACATGCTATGGTCTATAATGCATAGACACACAACGGAAAATCTCGATGTAAAATTCCCCAAAAATTCCCGAACTCATTTTCCTACAATTCTTCCTCACTTTTCTTATTTTTTCCTAATTTTATCTATTTTTCTTGAATTTTTTGTATCTTTTTTCTTATTTTCTGTTATTTTTATAAATTAAAATGTAACAATATTTAAAAATAGGAAAATGCTAGAATGACACCCTAATTGACACCCCAGTGACTTGGCGCTTGGGCCCATCCATAAGACCCGTCCAAATGAGTCTCAAGATACACACCACACGTGTTATGCACCAGGAACTATTTTGCGCACTTTCATGTTTACGTGGAGCCCACGCGCCACGTCATAAAGGTGTTAATTGATATTTAAATTAATAAATTTTGTTAGAACCTAAATTCCACCGATATCGTTGACCTACCCAAACCCCGTATACACGTTTCGAGGACTACGCTCATTCGTTAATTCGACAACAACGTTGATAAAGTTGTGTGTGCAGACATAAATAAACATAAAATATTCAAGGCATCACACATGAATAAAATTATTGAATTATTACCTCGGTGTCGACGCTCGAGTTCTGACCGAGTCGCCACGTAGGACCACGTCACGGTCCTATTAGGCAATTGACTAGGATTAGATTTATAAAGGCCATTACATGCCTCGAGATGCGAATATACACAAGTCTCGATATAAAACATGCGGGTCGAAGCCACATAAATGCATAATTCATGTGAACCAATGTGTTTTTTAATGTGACATACTTATTGTCGACATTCTAATATTTTCCAATCAACTTACATAATCAAAGTATAAACAATTAGCAATCGTGATGCTAAACAAGTCAATAATTACTTCATCTTTTAACCGAAAGTCTTGAATTGGAGCAATGTGAATAAAAAAAAAAAATTAAAACTCTTTATTGAAAGTTGACTGCCTTTATAATTCTTTCCTCCTCAAGTTTGAAATTGATCGAAGCAATATTCAAAATACTCAGACTAATTCAATCAATTTTGTAACCTTTTTTCAATTGGGATAATTAAAAGTGCATGCTCACTATACTAACTCTTTTTTTTTTTTGGTTTGTCATTTCATTTTTACTCTAATCTTGTTAAATAAATAAAGCGCACATGTATATCATCGACCTAAATAACTAAAACTAATCAAACCAACAACATCGACCTAATGAAGGAGCAATCTCGAAAGTGGGACCCATGCATCGACGAGCTAGAAAGGTAGGGATCATAATCCAAAATATCGTCCACGTGGCACGCATGCCTCGCGCCAAATCAACAACGCGGTCGCTAGGTAGGCCCACCCCCGCCTCTCTTGCACCAGTCATGCAACGACAAGTGTAACCTCTTCCCAGCCGCCAAGAGCTCCACCGCTTGGAGCGGAGTGAGTATCCCGAGGACGAGCTCCTTAAAAATGTCAATCCTGATCCTGTCCGCCTCCTCCACCACCCCTCCCAGCGCCGCCGCGCTGTCCACCACCGCCGTCCCCATCTCCTCCCTCGGACAGGGCCAGTCCGCCATGCTCTCCTGCACGCTGGCCAGCCTCCCCGTGACCCTCTCCTCCTCCCTGATCGCCCTGCAGTGCAGCTCATTCAGCATGAACAGCTGCCTCGCCGATATCTCCCCGAGGTTCCCGCGTCGCACTCCGCGGAAGAACTCGGGGAGGCGGGCCTCGAGGTCGGAGCCGGAGAGGGAGTAGACGAGGCGGACGAAGAGGGAGGGGCGGCAGCCGCCGAGCCAGAGGCAGGAGTTCTCCAAGGGGGAGCACCAGGCGGGGGAGAGGAGGGAGGGCCCGGCGCTGCTCGGCAGGTGGGCCAGGTGGGCCCGCTGGTCAGCGTACTCTTGGAAGTGGTCCAAGCTGGTGCGGACCAGGCGGTGGAGGTCTTCGTCGTCGGCGGCAGCTTCGCGGGGGAGGTCGGACTGCTGCAGGGCTTGCGTGAGTTGGTTTAGGTCGTCCTGTTGTTGGGACATCCAGTTGTAGAAGCAGTCGCGGAGTTGCTGCTCGGTTGTGTGGTTGTTACTACTACTACTAATACCACCATTACTTGTACTAGCACTAGTACCAGAGTTGTTTCCCATACTTAATTAATGATCGCTGCGACTGCTTCTATAAATAAAGATATAGGAGGTTGGGGCAATATATATATATATAGTAATAATTAATTTCAACGTGTGCGTATATGCGATCATGAAACACCATGAGATCTTCTTCATGAAGGAATATCATCGATGGCGCTGATTGGGCATGCTTGGGGTGCGTGTTAGTTAGCAAACAATTTAAATGACTTTTTTACAATGCATTTATTACTTTCTTCGATTGCAAGTAAATTAATTACGAGAAGTGCATGACATGTTACACCGCAAAACACATTGATTTACTTACGAGTTATCCATACACGTTTAGATGTGGGCAAAAACAGATTTCAATGCATAATACCCGGATCAATGTCACATGAATGACTCTTGTGAGTTAATGTACTTTTGTAGTGTGACATTGTTGTTGTCATTTTAGTATTTTTTATTAATTATTATCGATAAAATCACTTCAATATCACAAAAAAACTCCAACCTTCAATTCGGTCTCCAAGTTTTTTTTTGATAGAAAATAAACAACTTTTGCATCACTAAAGTTTGAAATCATGACCTCTTACTTTTAAATTTCATAGCAAACTATTGGGGCACTTAATTGGTTAATTAATTCAATCTCCAAGTTGACGTCACTTAAGAGCGTCGATCTCGAATGGAACGTAGATTGAATGTTAATCTATTAGGACAGCTAAAAGTTAGTTAGTGTGTGTATGTCATGTGAAGTGTATGTTCTGAAGAGTGGTTCTTGAGAGATCAATCTCTTATTGGTTGGATTTTGGGATCGCTCACTCCTGAAGTAGCAGCGTCGATAGTTGGAAAGCATGATGGAATCCTCATTCATCTTTGCATGGAAATAGTTGGAAAGCTATTAAAGCTCTGTGTGGATCTCAGAATAAGGCTAAGGTATAAGTTTGTAGATCTAACATTCGAATGCAAGGAAAGATACTCACTCTCAATATGGTTGAGTATGGTCCAACTACCTTTGTGCAACGCTTCATTAGGCCAAGAATCTACCATAACAAAAATTCAAAATCAAGGTCGACCTCCAAGTTTTTTTGATAGAAAATAAACAACTTTTATTCATAGTTATTCACTTTGTAACTCCCAATGATAAAGTTTGAAATTATGGCCTCTTACTTTCAAATTCCATAGCAAACTATTGGAGCACTTAATTGGTTAACGTCACTTAAGAACGTCGATCTCGAATGGAACGTGGATTGAATGCTAATGTGTATTACATAATGGGATTGAATGCTAATGTGTATTACATAGGACTAAATAGACATTAGAGTAAAAAAAACCTCTTTAATTGAATGTATATTTTAAATATCGAATTGATGTGGATAGACATTATATGTCTAATGTGAATATCTACTTTTAGACGATGCAATTCAAGTCACGTCACCAATTCTCTTTAAAATATACAAAATAATAAATTTTAAAAATAGAAAGTTTAATTCACATTCACCATTAATAACACTTTTTGAACTTTAATGTTTATTCAAATCATTTTCAGTGGTTGGTGCTGAGTTGGACACCCCACATTTCATGAACAAATAGTTGCATATAGTGTTACTAGCATGCGCCAAAACCCATGGATCACACTAAGGCATTGTTTGGTTAGGGGTGGAGTTATTTCCCGGGAGATAACTTACAGGGAGTTGGGATCCCAACTTACACTCTAGAGTGTGATATATCTTCCCACCATCCCCTTATGGAGTTATCTCCCAGGAGTTGTGGACACAATTACTTCTATTTAATGACTCATTTACTCATTTATTACACATCTATCTTTTGTTTCAAGGCTATTAATTATGTTAATTTATATTTTTTATTGTTTAAAAATTTAAAACTTTTCAATAAGATTAAAGTTGAACAAAATGTGAAAATATTAACTATAATGAGTTAACTTAAAGGAAATAACTCATAACTAACACTGTAAGTTAGCAAAAATAAATCAAACGAGGCCTGAGTCTTAGTGCCTGTTCTGTCAACCGGTGGAGAAAACCCGCTTGTTTCCTTTTCTCAATTATTATTATTATGTTTCTTGTTTTGCAAGCTAAACTTTTTGGCGCCAAAATTCAAAAACGAGAGAGGGAAATTATTGCTCACTATTTATAGTCCGAACACATAATTAGATCGATATCGATCGAAGGTTCTAGACAGAAAAAAAAAAAAAAAAAACTACTAAACCTTCAAGTCCGTATCGAAATGGCTTCCATCGTCTTCGTAGCCGTGCAGTGTTGCCAATGCTCGACGATGCAAGTAAGTCTCTAGCTAGATTCCTCTACATCTCTCTAGATCGATTGGTCTATCACTCTTAGTGAGATTTCTTCGATCGATCAATTTCAGGTGAAGCAGAAGAAGAAGAGCGGCAACAAATGGAGCTGCGTGATCTGCAACCAGAAGCAGTCGGTGCGTAAGATCTACGCTCAAGGATTCCAAGCCAAGGACGTACGGAAGTTCGTCCAGAATTTCAACATGTCGAGGCAATCGCTGGACGAAGCATTGGATTCTGCGGAGCCAGAGGAGGCAGAGATTGTCGAAGATCCTTCGACGAAGAACGATAGTTTCGATTTTCGGAAGAGGAGGAGCGATTGGAGTGAGTACCTAGAAAGCGATGAAGACAAATTAGAGAATCAGTTTGGTAGAGGAGATCAGGAAGAGGAACCGAGAGGTACGAAATTGGTGTCTTAAACCTGATTTTGACAATTTTGTTGCTCAAGATAGTAAAGGTTTATGAATAGTTGAAACTTGAAATTGTTGGTAGTTGGTGGAGATTTGAATTCTGATCTGTTCAATGTTTGTGTGAGATTTGCAGAACTGATGGTCTAAATTTGAACAAATTGATCTGAAATTGCTAATGATGAGAATGAGTTTTCTATTAGATTACAGTTTGAACTAAATCATTGAAGCCTGAACAAGAATCGAACGTCGTCGAGTAGGCAATTGATTAGAAAACATAGAACAAACAAAACAAATTAATTCCATACAGAGTGATTTTACGCTTTCGATTGGTTTGATATGTGATGATCTTATTCATAGTAAGAGGAGTTTGAATCTATGATCCATTTCTTTACCTTGCCTTTCTTGTGGAGACTGGAGAGTCCAGTCAATTCTGTAACGGAACATACTGTCAAAAGAATTGGTCGTTTCAGTTGACAGCATAAAAAGGCTCAATTCTAATTGATGGTGGGCTTTTCAAATCCTTTAAATCATTCAAACTTGAACAAGAATCGAATGTCGACGAGTATGCAACTGATTAGAACAAGTTAATTTGATATAGAGTAACTTTGAGTGCATATCACCGATGACCACAAAAACAAAGCCTCAATTCTAATTGATGACGTGCTTTTCAATCCTTTAAATTCTTTATAATCAATGCGTCATTAGCTGCTGCTTGTCGTTTTGAGCGTGACGAGATATCATTTCCCAGAAACTTGGACACTAAGTATTTTGTTTGAGTACTTTGAGTTTGGAGGCAGATTAGGGGAGAAGGTCAATGATCTCCTCACTTGTCATGTGCAATAGTTAGAAAATGTGGTAAGCTTAAACTAGCTTATAATTTTACTTCATTCGGTCAAAAATATAAGTCTTTCTACCAAAAACTTCTTGGTCAAAATTATAAGTCGTTTTCGAAATTCGAAAGTGTATTTATTGTTCTTTTACCAATTATACCTTTATACAATTTAAATATTTATGATTTTTCAATTCTTCAATTCATTTAATGTCAAATGGTATATATGTAAATTACACATGTAATTAAGGCTTTCTTAATTTTAGAGCACTTATCTTAACCGACTTATATTTGTGACCTTGAGAGAAAGCATATAAGGTACTTTAACCAAATAGCTTTTAAAGCATTCAACTAGATTATAAACTAGTTTCAACGGCCCTAAAGTCATTGGGACTTGTGAGTGAAATTTCTTTCTTTTTGTTTGGATAATGCTAAGGTGACTCTGTACATACACTCACTATGAACATGCACATTAATTTTTTTTTTTTTTTTTTTTTTTTTTTTTTTTCAATTTCTTCCACACTTCCCACGCACGGCCTCCTTCCCGTCTATATACATCGCCCTTTGCAACCACAAAGAAAAAAAAACCAATGTGCATGCTCGAAGTGAGTGCCCGTACTGGGTCGTATGGGATTTCTTTGCTGCCAAAGACCTATGTTTCTGCAATGCTCATGAGAAATCATTTACTTTCACTGTACAGGGGGTTCAGAACCAAACATTATGACAGAGATACCCAAAGAGATGTTTAAGAAGCCCAAACTGAAGAATTACTCTTTGGAGCAAAGAAAGTCTGATGGAAACAAGCCTTTCAGTCCCAAATTCTCCAAGAGAAAGACAACCAAATCTTTAATCTCTCCAGGTAAATCATATACTATTACAGAGATGAGATTTTTCATTAACTGAATCATAAATCAAAATTAATAAATCTGTATTGATGATCTGAATGTTTGAAACTTGATGTGTCCAAACATGTAATTATGATGTTAATGATTGTGGGCGATTGAATTTACGCCCTTAATGGAATATTTGCAGGGACTCAACAAGAGCCGGAAAAATCTCATCAACCAACATTAATGGCCAGAGGCCCATCTAAATGGGTTGATTACTTAACAGAAGAAGATGATGATAAGCTTTTATTCAGTGGGGGAGAGGATTTGCGAGACCCCCAATGCCCTTGGAGCCAAGCCTTTCAGGATACTAGATTCCAAGATGAAATTGTAGGAGATGAGGTTCACCCAGAATTTATCTGACATTTGTCTTGGTGTGAACTCAAACATGGTGCTTTAACTTCAGTTTAATAAAAGAAAGGCTTGACAGATCGGTTCTATGGTGTAGTGGTTAGCACTCTGGACTTTGAATCCAGCGACCTGGGTTCGACTCCCGGTAGGACCTTTTTTTGTTTCCTTTTACTACATTTCACATTTGACATTTTTTTAAGTGCATGTCTTGTTCTCTATGCAACATTTTTTACTTTGTTAATCAATTATGTATGAAATCAAAGCTAATAGGACACTGGGGATTATCACTGAACCAATCCATTTCATGATTAATTCTTCCAACAGCAGTTACAAATTCTTTGCTGCTAAGTAGGATAGAACTGATACACACCTACTATGTTACTTGAACTAAATCATTGATTGCTTTGACTGATCAAACTAGTAACATTTCTATAGCTAACAAATTTCATGGACTAAAACTCTCTCTAACTCTCTTTGCTTGCTTATCACTGATCATTTGTTGTGTTTGAATCTGTGGCAGCCCCTCTTGTTTCATTGACATCTTCACATGGATCATCACTCTTCTGTTGGGCATACTTTCTTTTGAGCAACTCTAGTTCCCTTTCGAGCTGTGCTGATTTTGTTTTTTCTTTCTCCAATTGCAGTGCTAGACGCGATACAGCATGCTGAAGCTGCTGTTGATGACTTATCACCACTTCTTCTCCTTTAATATCGAAAATCAGATTGGCAACTGCTAGTCTCTGGTCATCCAAGCTTTCCAAGAGTGTCATTAGATATGGCATCATTTGTGCAGCTACCGCCCCCTAATCGCCTCTCCAACTGTACTCCTGATCGAGGCGATGTGCTCTTCTATTCTTCCCTTCTCTTCACCACTTCTGATCACATCCACTCCAACCTCAGTTATCTCCTCTTGAGTTGTTTCGTTAGTTGGTTCATCTACTGTAGTCCTATGTTGAGTTTCATCTAGATTACGATCCCCCTCTTGAGTTGCTCCAGTAATTGGTTCATCTACTACTCTAGTCCTATCTTGAGCTTCACCTTCCCAGAAACGAAACGATGATTCTGCCGAGGGGTTTTCGTTCCTCGTGATTCTTCGCTGCTCCCCTTTGTCGATGCAGAGTCCAGCTTCCTTAGCAACATTACTGTCCTCTAATCTCTCTGTTGGAAACACAGGGACTAACTGAAAAGCTTCTTCATTGAAGTTCCAACCACTAATCCTTCTATGCTTCTCAACTGGACCAGCTTCTACTGACTCCTCATCATCGCCTTGGAAATTCAAACATTCCCTGTAATACCTCTCCTCAACGGGTGGCAATCCATTCAACATGTTCTTGACAAGAAAATCGACATTCTTACAGTTCTTGAAAAAGGGGTGCTTGAGCAACTTCGCTGCATTGGGCCTTCTCAATGGATCAGTAGCCAGACAAGAAGCCACCATGTCTCTGAAGTTCTTGGAGAACTTCTTGCTCTTGTCCTTCTTGCCCTTCTCATAGTCACAAGGACGCAACCGGTTCGTTATCCGCATAAACAGCGACTTCCATGGCGGGAGATGAGAGAGTGGAGGCCTGCCATGAGCCAATTCCAGTGCTGTGATTCCAAAAGACCAGATATCAGCCTTGAAGCTATATCCTATATGAGAATGTATCACCTCCGGCGCCATCCAGTAAGGTGTCCCGGCAAGCTCATTGAGCATGAAATTCGTCGAAGAAGACAAGTAAGACGAAGAGTTGGAAGAATTTGGCTCGTAGATTGACGCTGAAACACCGAAGTCAGCGAGCTTAACAGACCCGACCGAGTCCACGAGAATGTTACCCGCCTTGATGTCTCTATGTAGATGGCCTTGATCATGGAGGTAGAGAAGTGCATTCAAGATTTCTTTGAGGACAACAGCAATGGAGGCCTCGTTGAGGCCGTCCGGGAACGACGAAGAGATGATGGAACGGAGAGACCCTGCAGACATGAAAGGCATGACAACCCAGAGATAGTGATCAACTGTGAAAGAACAATGTGCTCTGAGGATGTTGGGGTGGGAGAGTAGAGTCATGGCCTTGGCTTCTCTTCGAACATCGTCGAGGTTGGCTCTGGAACGCTCGAGATCAATGGCTTTGATGGCCACGATAGAGGAGTTCATGGGAAGGCAAGCAGCCTTGTAAACCGTGGCACTGACGCCATTGCCAATCTTTTGAAGGATCTTGTAAGAGGTGGGATCAAGAGGGTAGGAAGGCATGGTGGTTTCTTGTAGGTGGATTTGAGAAGCCATGAGAGGAGGAGGAGGAGGAGGGTACGTGTTTAGAGGGTGTTGTAATTGAAGTGAAGAAATGAGAGAGAATTAAAGTGGGTTGAAGTGATGACATTTCTTGTGAAATATGTCAGGGAAAGGTGAGGAAGAGATGGGGAATTCGTGAAATGGGAAGGTGAGATTTGTGATTGATTTAATATATAATGGACTTTCATGAGATGAGACGGTGCCCGTGAGCATGGCATCAACTATGGATACTCTCTCTCTCTCTCGTTCAACATCTTTTCAACCCTTTTTATAGCAAAAATCTGCGTTTCTTTCTTTTCTCTTTTTTTTTTTTTTTTTTTTTTGCCAAGAATCAGTATCATATTTTTTCTTAGAAATGGCAGAATTTGATGAGTTTAAACACTTACCTACTTTTCCCAAAATCTGATTTTTACGATTAATTTTTTCAAAGTTTTCTTGATTAATCCAACTTTTTTTTTTTCACTTCAATGACCTCTTCCGACTTTTGTGACTTTGTCTTTTGTCAAGTTACGTCTCATCTATTTTACTATTCACTCATTGACCACTAGGCCATCAGATAAATCACAATGCAATGTGTGCAATTATCTCGATTCACAACAATACTACAATGGAGTTACTGTTCAAGTGATGCCAATAGATAGTGAGTTCCATCACTCCCTTCACCGGTTATGGGTTCCATGAGATTTTATGTATATTTGAGGGGCTTTCTGAATTAGCTATTATGGCCTTGCCGAACTGTTTAAAAGAGATAGAGCTTAGGCTGCGTTATGATATGAATGGTTGCATTGCTAGCTGGTTTCGTAATTGTAGACTTTGGCTCCAAGCGCTTAAAAAAAATTACACCACTCGAAATATTTGTGTTGTCAATGTGTCAAAAGCATTTAAGTAATGCTGTAATTAAGCTCTTCCATTGCATTTCTGTAGGAAACTTCATATAGGAAAATCATTGATTGGGCTGCATACTTCTATGTTACTACCAATGTGATGGATCATAGTTCCTGTACACATTTGATGTTCATAGCGTTCTGGAAGAAATTGATAGATGAAAAGATCTGAGTTAATTTCAAACGAAAGTACAACCAATGTGATGGATCATAGACTCATAGTTCAACTCGCACAAAAATTTTGATTGCATGGCCCGAGCAGCCAAAAACATGTTTTACAGTCAGTTGAGATCTAATATTCTTTGATCAAACCTTCCTAGATCAACAAACAAAACTACTTCGCAAACAGCTACAGCTCCAAGATGAACAGTGCACGGAAAAACCACGTAATCATCTGATTCAATTGCAATAAACATACCCTCAATCCTAAATTACTTGGGGTTGGCTACATAGCCTACATATATCAAACTCTTTCATTGTGCTCGATTTAGTGCAATTGATGGAATCGCAATGCTAAAGTGTATAAAATGATTCCTTGAATTAAAAACCAAATACGAATCAACACATGTATGGAATTCTCTAGGAACTAAGAAGTTCTTGTTTAGCAAGTGCAATAGACAAATTCTCCCCACTTTTACTTCTCTGAATTATGTGATAAACAAGGGTTTGTGATGATGCCAACAAACCAAAAACATTAGCTGAAATAAGACGGACCATTACATATCAATCTGCGTCCATTTCTTCCAATGCTGCTTTAGCGGCAGTCTTCGCTTGCTCCAAAAGATCCTCAGGAACCTGAAACCATTGAAGAAGGTTTCAGTAGGTATATAAAGAGAGAGCTCATATCAAACGTGACTATTAACTTACTAAGTAACCCATATAAATTTGGATGGCTATTTTTCTTGGTTGATTAAGCAGCGATGGCGCTTAAAAAGACAAGCACAACCTCTAGACTCTTGTGCAGAACTACGCGACAAGATGGTGCAAATGGGAAAAAATTGGACCGCCAAATCCTAACACTTGAGATAATTAATTTATGGAGATGAAATTCCAAGATCATTTCTATGAACTGAAGGAAAACCCAGTACAGATTGCAGAATGTGATGAAGTGGCTTTAATTAAAATTTGTAAGTGGAGTCATCTATCACAACATCAACAGATGCATATTTTATCCAATGTGTCAAAATTGACTCCACTGTATGCACCGCAAATGAAACAATAGAGGCAAGACGTGATGAGAAAACCATCAAAAGTTTAATCTTGCAAGCTAATGTTTGACATTTTTTCTCGACACCTACTTTGAAATATAACTTCATCCGACTTATAAATGGAATTTGAGAAACTTATAAATGAACCTTAGTCAACTTTAAGTTAGGACTTAGGACAACAAAACTTTATGAACTAAGAAGTATATAACCTAACATCTTAGCATGCAAAAGGCGCGGTCTTAGGGTATAATCAGCTGGCTTGAGACGAATTACAATTTTAGGTAGGCGATTCATTCAACTTGATCAAGACAAATGGTATAAACAGCATAACCTACTACAACTCTAAGAACAAGATAAGGTGAAACTTTACTATTTTGTCCAAGTGAATCAAAATATGTTACCTTCTGGTGTAGACGATTTGACTCGTCGCAAACCCAGCTCAATTCCAATTCAAATGCCTTGTCCTTTGCTTCGTCATGTACCCCATAAATGCTGTCCATCAAACAGAAAATATCTAAAAATTGTCACTATATTGTCAGAGTGAACGTATCTGGTTTTATCTCGAAATTGTAACAGTTCTACAGAACATGCATGTATGCATATGTTTCTAAAAAATGTCCAACTTTGGATGAAATTTAATGTTTGCAACAAGGACTGAAGCACTGTGAACAAAATCATTTTGTGCAAAAACAATCAAAGAAACTGAAGAAGGCACTACTGTACTCTGTATATATTTCCTTTCCTCAGTAAATTAGCTAAAGAGCATGATGACATGATTCAGTGATCTAGTTAAGAAACCCGCATCACTCACATTTTGGCGACTTCAATAACCCCTTCCCTACATGTCATTTCAGACAGCTTCAGCTTTTCGATCTCTCTGTCCAAAGCATTTATTCAATGACATCATCAGAAGAGTTAGTACAAAGGAATAAAAATAAATACAAAAAAAATGTTAATAGGCATGCTTAAAAGCCTCACAACACAAATCATCCAATTGATCTCATCGTATTTATATCCTTCCAACATTCAACTAAATCAATAAGAATTTAAGACAGCTAAAGCCAGATAACACTGTTCACCACATGGTTTAGCAAAAATGAGGCATACAATAACTAGCAAGAGAGTTTTTTTTCTTCTTTCCCCTCATCACGAAGCAAAAATATGAAAACAAATAAATAAAATACTTCTGCTGCTTTTTTGGGCAATGCATCATTGAGGTAATGTCATGAACCGAAACAAAATCATTGAAGTTCACAAATAGAATTAATTAGATTCCTCACAAAAACATATTTTAACATATAAATTCTTACGTTTTTGCGGCTTGTCTTCCCTTCCCAATTGCAGCACCGAAATACCTCTAAACAAATCCCAACAAATATCACCATTCCAGAGCTTAGAAGTTATAAACAGAAACGACACAGATTCAATAGTTTATGAAAAAAAAGGCAAGAAGTGAAAGATGAAAAGTTTAACTTACATATGATACACCAGAAGGTTCAACCATGTATAGTTGCGGTCCATCTCTGTCATAGCCTCCGAGAATCACTCCACATCCAAAAGGTCTGTCCATGATCTTGTGCATCAGAAAAAGTGAAGAGAAAACAGAGACAAGAAAGGAAGAAGACAACGATAGATAGATACTCCAATAAGCATTTATAGCCACAAACCTAAGCCACCAATAAAGTGTACACAGATGCACATAACTAGCAACACGTTCAGCAAGTTCCTTGACAGGAATGGGTTCCCCGTACGTCCTGCAAGTAAGATAATTAAAAAAAAAAATCTTAAAGAATTCCCTAAACCGCACAGAATGCACAAAAGCTTATGTTCAATAATGCACACTTTTCATAGCTTGTTGCCTCGGATTTGGCTCGTGCAACAATTTGCCTCCCGTCAGCTGCCAAACCAGCTACAGCCTGATAATCGACAATGCCCCAGATCAGTCATGAAAGGAAAAAAAGAACCGATAAATAAGCTCACTTCTCTATGAAAGTGATGCAAATAATTTTTCCAGACACTCGGAAGAAAAAGCTAAATAGTCAGTAGTAGAATGGCAGATCACACCTAAAACCAGAATCATTAATTAAACAAAGGCCTCCTACAGTTTTTCAAAGGTCTCTAAATTTCGGTATTTTGCAGATAAGAAATTCAAATGAAGTTATCACTACTTGCTGCAAAACATAAAACTTCTGCTACGTGGTAATATGTTCAATTTCCTAACAATCTTATAACAAAATTTTAATCAATGCGGTATAGAGTGATTATGCAATAAATTGGCTGCAGAAAAGTAGTGAAGATAACAAATTAACAATTGTTGTGCAGCAAATTTAACAACGAAAGTAGGGAATATCCCTTGTTATGTTGTTTCGAAATCGTAACATGTGGAAAAGTGTTGATCATAGAAGTCACAATCAAACAGAAAAGGGTGGATTATTTTCTTTATTATAGGAGAAAATTTTCTCCATGAGATTGGCTAGTCCAAAAATGTTTTTAGCCAGCGAAAATCGAGAACACTTAACACCAAGCAAAAGCCTAAACAATCGCTTAGCAAAATTGAAAAATAAAAAAAAATATAAAGTTACAAATTGGAAGTTGAAATATGAAATGGAGCCAAGGCAGTTTTGGTCCTAGACTGGAAGTTAAATTTTCAAATTATTTTGTTTTCGTGTCATGAACGGTTTCATTATTAAAACTAAATGAAGCAATTAATTTGCATTTTCGCTATTCTTTTTTTTTTAGATTATTGTTAAGAGTATCCAGAGCCTTGCTCCGACTAATCCCGGACTCGAGGAGGGAAGGACAGCAAAGGCAACAACCTCTTGCCAAGAGTTTTAAAGTTTTTCCATTCCCAGCGTTCGAACTAGAGACCTTTGGTTAAGGGAGGAGGAACCGACGCCATCCCACCATAACCATCTAGATTGCATTTTCACTAAATTTTTATTAACACCATTTAAATAAATGAGATGTACGAGAAGTATAGAAGAAAGTTATCATGTAACTCGGTAATTTTTTAAATGTTAACAGATAAGGAGAACTATAGGGTCATTATAAAAATATCAAAGCCAACAGACTTCACAAAATAGGCGCCCATCGTCAGTACATCAATATGAAGGAAGCGAGGTAAGAAGGATGTAAACTGATGAAGGAAAACAAAGAAGAGAATACATATGCTGAAATCTAATTGATATCATGAAATCAGGAGAAGAAAAGAAGAGGAGGATATTGAGTTGAGATTCTTCAAACTCACGGAACATGGACCCAACTCCAAAAAAAAATTGCGTGCACCAATAACGACTGGCTGTAGTAATTGATTGCCAGGTGGGCTGTAAGATTGGAGTCAACGAAAAAGGCCAAGCCTGAGATAGTGGGATGATACATTGGTTTAGCTGTAGTCGAAATGTTGAGTTACTAGATGGATCATGGGTTGGCAACCAGCCGGTCCAAGACTTCAAGTAATGTTTCCCTTACAGGCACACAACAGTTGATTCTCCTCCTACAATTTTTTTTTTCCAGGGGGAGGGCTAATGAAGTCACAAAGGTTTCAACAATGATCCTAGAAACGAGCAACAAAGTAACCAGTTCTTTACCATGTACGCGTCAAGCATTGTGAAAATCCCATTTGACAAAATACTACACTCCAAGGGTCAATTGTTGTGGCATACCACAGCAGATACATAGTCCTTGACCACGTTGCAGATCCTCGGAAAAACATTTTACCATGAACAAAGAACTTCACCTACCATTCTTTTTTTCCCTTCCAAGAGCATATGTTTAGGCCACAATCAAGATATTGTGTTAAACCTACAAAACTAAACTTGAACTCACTTCCCGCATTTCATGAGACGAGTATAGTTCCATTTGTCTACCAATATCTCCTTAAGTACTTTTTTTTAGAAAATAAATAAACCAGCGATAGAGAGAGGGGATTACTATTTTAGCCGTCAAATCGCTAGTCAACCTAAAAACTATGGTTCTTGAGTAAAGACCTCACAATGTCAAGCTACTCTAACACACTCCCCAGTCCCCACGTCCAATGTCATCTTGTAATTTTAAAGAATGGATATAAGCATGAAAATACAAATTCCAATTCGCGAATCGTTACCAACAAATGCTAGCACAATTCTTAAACCAAACCCAACCAACAACACCAGTTGCCTAAAAACTACTCCAAATCAGTAATTACAAGCGAAGTTCATCCATATATATGATCGATCACGATAATTTCATTCCACAGTTCAGCAAAATCCACAGAGAGAGAGAGAGAGAGAGAGAGAGATGGATGAGTTTACCATGCCGGAGTGGCGATGCACGGAGTGGATCCTCCGATTGGAGCCCGGCAACATCATTTTCGACGTGATGAGCTTCTCCACGCCCTAAACCACAACCCAAATCAACTCCATCAACCGACATTAAACCTGAGAACACACAAAAAAAAAAAAAAAAAAAAAAAAAACCTAAAAATCCGAACTTTCCTTGACAACATACCATAACGATCCCATCTTTGCACTTGATCCCGATCACAGTCCTGCAATCAGACGTGAAATCGAAGAAAGTCAGACGAATATGAATCGGAAGAGAAAACCCTAATTTGGTGAAGAAGAAGAGGAAGAAGAGTGGACTGACTGACTGACCCGCTGTTGTCGACTGCCTTGGCAGCGTACTCGATCTGGAAGACGCGGCCGTCGGGAGAGAATGTGGTGACCGAGAGATCGTATCCCGTACCGATGTTGCTCATCCTTCTTCGATTCTTCTTCGATTCTTCTTCTCTGTGTGAGTGAGGTCTGCCGCTCTAACTCTGGTGTTCGTCTTTCTCCTCTCCGAGGGCCTTTTTCTAGCTTTTGGTTTCTTAGGTCTCAAGAAACAAACATTAGGACTTTGGGAGACGCAGTGGAGGTACTTTTGAGGGCCCCTAAATCCCCCCCCTCCAATTCATCTCTACACCCCTTACAGTAAAATTCTTTTTTTTTTTTGAACACTAATGATTCCATTTCATGAATTCAAAAGTTGCGCCTTGGGGAGAACTCGGAGTAGCTAAATAGTTTGGATACATAATGGTAGATTTAGACAAAAATAAATAAATTCATAAGATGCATTCCTTACAAAAGTTCAACCATGTCATGTTTATTTTATGCGCAAGTGTGTTGAGTTGATTTGTCACGAGTCATTTTTTGTTACCGTTGTTTTATAACCTTATGGGTATTTTTAATCATTTTAATAGCTTGTTTTAATAAAAAGAATTAGTACATTTGATAATCGAGGCATGGGTTCAAGTATGAATCCTCAACCTAAATTAAGTTGTAGTGTGAAACCTCGTCCACTGACTACAAGGCTTTCCTTGTGGTTTATGCACGCTTTCCAATTTTATCTAATGAACAGTTGTACGCGTTTACCTTGTAAGACTAGGTGTAAGCCTTTTGTGGGTCTACTTTCATATTTATGACCAATTTATTGATAATTAATTATACACAAGAGGTCACCTTGGATAAAACCTTTAAGGTAATATAAATAAAAATCTTAACTATGTGCGAGGGTCAAAGTATGTCGTTGACTAAAACAAAGTTGGGTCAAGTAATTGTTTTAAGTTTATATTCAAAGTGCTTGTCACAACTTTATTCAACAGTAATTTAGGGTCCAACAAATACATAAAAATGTCATATATCAATCTATAAAACAACAATCACTTTAATGTACGTTATTTATTTATCTATTTTTTAATAATAGTAATAGTTTCAAGAAAAAAGGGATGTGAGATTAAATTCATATCATCTAATTTCAAATACGTTGATTTTTTTGGTCATGGCTCCAAAAAATAATAATAATAAAAAAGGACACCAATAATTATCAAAAAATAAAAAATAAAAAAATCTAAGAGGCTAAGCTGACTGCACCACTTAAGTTTGGGCTAGGGACCTAGGGCGAGCCGTGAACTGAACGGGGCTCGTACTTGGGCTTGTTAAAGAGACCTTCTAAAACCTCCCAAGAACCCTAGATTCTACAACGCCAGGGACCAGCGCGATCAATCGCCACTCTCATCGTCCCCAAATCTCTGCAATTCGTTCTTCCATACTCGCTCCTTCTCCAGCGCCAATGTTGAAGAAGGTCGACGAACGCATCAGAACTCTCATCGAAAATGGCGTCAAGGCCAGGCACCGCTCCATCTTCGTCATTGTCGGCGACAAGTCTCGCGATCAGGTACGCTCGTCTCCTTCATCGTCATCATCTTCTTCTTCTTCGATTGACTCTCGAAACCTAATTTCAAAGAGGTTCCTTTTTATCTGTGAATTTATATGTCTTTTCAGATAGTTAATCTCCACCACTTACTCAACAAGGCCTCCGCCAAGCCTCGGCGGACCGTCTTGTGGTGTTACAAGGACAAGCTAGATATTAGCAGGTTTGTCGATTGATTCTACGGTTTTGTATACTAGAATTTGCACATTTGGACTAGTCGTGCCCTTAAATGTTGAAAAGATGAGAGCTTTTTTGACATTCTAGCTCATAATTCCCGACATTCGCTGGGATTTTCGCCGATCGTGTTGTTTAGAGACTGAATGCAGGGTATTTTGTTATCAATCTGTGACTGCGAGGTTGTTGCGTAGGTAGGTGGTGTCCTTCTAAGTAATTTTTCAAAAGGGGAAGTGGCTGATTGCAATTAAGTTTTTCGATATGAACACCTACCCGACAAGGCAACAGCAATAGTTTGACGCTAAGTGTTACGTAAGGAGATAAAGGCTCATTAGTATTATAGTCTCTAGAGACATATATTGAATATAAATAATTGTGAGTATTAGATAAGTAGTGTTACGTGAGGACTTATAAATAAGTAATTAAGTATTCAGGGACCTATGAATAAATTAATAATTATGCAGTTTTCTCTTGGAATTGTTTACTTTGCAGTTAAAGTTAAACAGTATGTTGGTTATATCTTTGTTCTTTATGTTATTCAACTGCATTAATTATTAGCGTTTAAAGTGTCTTAAAGTGGGGATAACGCTTTCTGTTGCCATTTGACATCAAATTATGCTATATTATTAGCTCAAAGTGAACTTGACCCTCGTACCCATCATTTGAAATATGTTGAAGTATTTACCATTTTTCTCTCATGGAGTGATATTGTCGCTTGCGATTCATATGCAAGACTCTCCATGTCCTTTACATACTGGGTAATGAGCACAACTGTTTTAATCCTAATTTGTATCCTTTAGTTTGTAGAATTGTTTATCTCGAAGGAAATATTACTCTGATTCATTATAAATGTTACATCTAGTCACAAGAAAAAGCGTGCAAAGGAGATCAAGAAGTTACTGCAAAGCGGACAGCTGGATCCTGAAAAAGTCGATGCTTTTAGTCTGTTTGTTGAAACTGGAGGTCTAACATACTGCCAATACAAAGATTCAGAGAGAATTCTTGGAAATACTTTTGGCATGTGTATCCTCCAGGTATATTGTTTGCAAGTCCTTCTGTTTGGTCTTATTTATATCCATTGGACTTTGTTTTTATCTGATATTGCATCTTTTGCGTTTGCCTACTAGGATTTTGAAGCATTGACACCAAATCTCTTGGCAAGGACAATTGAAACAGTAGAGGGCGGTGGTTTGATTGTATTGATGCTGCGCACCCTCTCCTCGCTCACCAGTCTCTATACCATGGTTATGGTTCGTTATTTATTCCATCCACTAATGAGTAACAATAACATAGTTTTTGGCCATTGACACATCACAATTTCCTACCGGAGAAGTAATAATTGCAAACATGAAACTATTTTTCATCAATAGCATTCATATTGACGGTTTGAGAGATTTCTTTTTTCTTTCGACATCTATTGTGGGATCTTTTCCATGTCGTATTTTACGTGCATCTCTCTTTAGCTGAATTGACATTGAAAAGTTTCTTTGATGCATGTTATAACTTGAATTTCAATGGATCAATTTCCCCATGGTGGATCTTTAGTTCGAAATCCTTGAAATTGTTGTTTTTGAAACTTCTTTGACCATGTCTTACATCATAAATTTATTTTCTCTTTTCTTTATGTTATACGATACATGATATGAGCTCTCAAATAGAACTCATTTTTAAGAATCGAATTTTAAAGAAATGGCATATAGCCAACAAGATATTTTGGTCAGGTCAATGCGGGATTAAGGATCTAGAAAAGATCCAACATGCCATGCAACAATCATTAGTGACAGCCATCATTTTGAGTTGGGTGGCTCAATGTATTTTGCTTCCCTTGCAAATTCTCTGAGTCACTCCATTTACAGTGACAATATGCAGCTGCATGACTTTTTGTTTCTTTTTTACTTTGTTTTATGACAACACTAGCAGGATAGTTCTCATTTATATTGGATGGTTATTAGTATTCCTCAGGAGGATGGAAAGGAAATGATTTCAAAGAATGGTCTCCTTTTAGAAACTTTTGGCTTCATCGTTTAATTGGAATTGGAAAAATGTCTCAGTAACTTGTTTATAGATGTAAATTGGGAAGTTTGTCTATATAATTTGGTTAGTGAACCCTAGACTCCCTCTGGTATTTTACCTTGTAAAATTTAGCATAATATACTTGTTACTGTTTTCTTTTCCTGTTTCAGGATGTTCATGAGAGGTTTAGGACAGAATCACATGCTAAACCAACCGCGCGCTTTAACGAACGCTTCTTATTATCTCTTGCATCTTGCAAAGCATGCGTAGTCATGGATGATGAATTGAATGTTCTGCCAATTTCATCACACATAGAGTCAATCACACCAGTGCCAGTTGATGAGGTGACTTTTACTTATTTGGCGTGAATCGTGTGATTTATTTGCAACTTTAAAATATATTTAGTAAATTTATTGCTTGCAATTCGATTGTGTGGTATGGAAATCTCTGAACTTTTCTTGATTAGTTAGGTTTTTTCGAACATTGAACTATGAAGTACCACAAATCACTTAGTTGTAATGCTTCAATCCCAAATTAGTCGGGTCAGCTACATGGGTCAAATGCTTCTACCCAGCTCAATTGAATGCAGTTAATGATGTGATTGTATAATCCTTTAAATTCTTACATTGAACTTGAATTAGATGCAACAAAATTTTATTAGTGGAAGTTGGGCAAATAATGAAATTTAAATTTCAAAGTAACTCTGAATTCTTTCAGAAATGCCAGAAGAAGAAAGAATTAGTTTCAGAAGCGTTTAAACATAATTGAAACAACTTAAGAGTGAATCTTGAAAGAAAAACTTCATGGAATATTCTAAGCTATGCGTAATCAATTCATATTTATGTACTGTACTAATAATAGAAGTTTTAGATTGTTTGTTAATTAGAAAATGTATGTCAAGCATAATGCAACTGATAAATCTTGCTTTAAACCATCACAATTATAGAAATATATAATAATAGGCAAAACATATTTTTTGGTCCTTTAACTTTGAGTATTTTATGCTTTTGGTCCTTGAACTTTTATTTTTGTACATTTGGTGCCTGAACTTTTGAGTTTTTTAGGCTTTTGGTCCCCTGAACTTTGAGTTTTTTTATGTTTTTAGGAGCAATTAATTTTTTTTTTCAACTTTTGTTAGTTGATATGAGTAGTTCGGTTCAATAATATAAACCACTTTACTCTTCTTGATTAGTCACGCGACACTTATATTACCCACGTCGGCGCAATTTAACACTTTAAAAGGTGTAAGGATTAAATGTAGATCTTTGTGAAAGTTGAAGGACCGAATGTGTAGTAATAAAAGTTCAGGGACCAAAAACATAAAAAACACAAAAGTTCAGGGACCAAATAATAGGTTTTGCCATAATAATACCATATGTGTAAAATTGCAATTGCACAATCATGTTTTTTAAGGATACTTGACAAATATTTGGACCTCCGAACTCTTGCAAGTTGTTTATACTTTTCTTTAATATCAAAATTATGGATGAAATTGATTTTTTTAAATCGTTGTTGAATCTCAACGGGCATCCAGGCAATAAAAATCAATGGATTTTGAGTTTTGAAATAGCTTGCATGAGAAATTTCTTTACCACTTGATTTTAACACCATTCCTCTTACAAAAAGTTGAGACATGTTTTGTTCTTGTTGCATTTGTCAGTTCGTGAAAAATGTTATACCTCTGCTTCTCTCTCTCTCTCTCTCTCTCTCAAAAAAAAATAAAAATAAAAATTACTCTTTGCCTTGGTTGCCTCTGATTTTCTACATGCGTCAAGTAAACAAATATTCTAGAGGTCAAGCTTTCTTACTTTTGCTAATTGTTCTTACTGACCTCTTTAAAACTTTTTTGCCCCCTTTTTCGTCCATTCTGACCAAATTTATGTATGAAGGAAACAAACATTCTCCAATAAGAAGAAGCTGTGCTAAATGTCCTTGCTCATTTTTGCAATTAGTTTATATTCATGAATTTTTTTCTTGATTATCAATTGCTTGGAATTTAACATTAAGAGCAAGTGTTGAAAATTGATTGGCTTTTGAAATTTTCGTTGGAGAGAAAGAGACACGAGCTTTGAAGAAATCAAATCGGAAGAAACACCAAGTTGTTAGTTGGGTAGCTTGGTTTCCTTAGAAAGCAATGCCTTGTTCTTGACGTTTAAGATAACATTAGTTCGCCACTTTGGCACCCCCAACGGAGATAAATTGCGGTCCATATTAGGTTAGATGGGGAGTTCTTCTGGTACCCAGTGCTATAGAAAATGGACAGAAGCATTTGAATCTTAAATCTTTTATTGAAAAGAAAGATCAATGTGCTATCTACAACAACAATGTCTCAATCCCAAATTAGTTAGGGTTGGCTATGTGGACCCAATGTTTCCATTCATCTCTATTCGATGCAGTTGACAGTGTTAATTTGATCCACAACTTAGGACATTGGACTCAAAAGATTGAACCAGGACCGGACCAAGGATTGGACAAATTAGATACTAACCCAACCATCCAGATAATGAGGTGGTCGGTGTGACGGCCTACAAAGTTAGTTTTCGTTATAAACTCTAAAGAGGTGGGGAGTATTGGGATGCAATCTCAGTAATGTTATGTCTATTAAAATAGGGTAGTTTTTTTGTAAACTAAGAGTTCTTGCTTATCTTTTTGTTGATATATTTTTGGGTATTTTAGTTGAATCAGGATAGTATGGTCTAGGGATTGGTCAGATAAAGCTTTGCTGCCTTTGCAAGCTCTTTTTGAGGCAGAATATGGATGTTGTGGGTACTCAACCCACATTATTAGAGTAGTCCACTAAATGCTTTGATTTGACTAATAGAAAATTGTTCGAAAGTTTATTTTCTATTTTTTTTTTTTTTTTTCTTCGTTCTTCATATATCAGAGATATTGGGAACTGTCTTTGTAACTTAGTTTCTTTGCGTGCATTGCGATTTTTAAAATTTGACTCATGAACACAATGGAACCTTGACTTTTGTTATGTTCTTAATTAACTGTGACTACATTGCCATCATAATATTTTGTTGACTGGCTTGAAGTGGTCGTAATGATTGTTAGTGTGATAATTTGATTTGCTGTAAAACCGTTGGATTCTCTTCCTAATTCTTTTCTTCCTGCTCTTTATGATTGTTAAGGAGTCTGAGGGACTTTCAGAAGCACAGCGTGACCTGAAAAATCTAAAGGAGGAACTTATTGATGCTTTTCCTGTTGGCCCTTTGATTAAAAAATGCTGTACGTTGGATCAGGTACTAATTTACTAATTTTATTGATGCTGATGACTGAAGTACGACATCCTTTGCATCCTATTAGGCCATTTTATGATGTACACAACTTTTAAAACTTTTCAATTATCGAAGATGCAAAATAAATTTTAAGATGCATTGAGTAGGGAAAAGCAGTCACCACATTCCTTGATGCGATTCTAGACAAGACACTTCGGAGTACTGTGGCTTTGCTTGCTGCTCGTGGCCGTGGAAAGTCTGCTGCGCTTGGTCTTTCTATTGCGGGTGCTATTGCTGCGGGGTTACTATTCTATGATTTTTGTGCTTCATGATTTTCCTTACATCTTTAGCCCCAAAAGCTCTAAGGGGGAAATACTTTTGATTTTGTCAGGTACTCAAATATATTTGTAACTGCTCCCAGTCCAGAGAACTTGAAGACTCTGTTTGAGTTCGTGCGCAATGGTCTTGAGGCTCTTGAATATAAGGTGTGCATCTTCTCCCATTTAGTATCAAATAAGTATGGCTCATTGCAGTGCTAATAAGTTGCCTAAAGTACGTTATTTTAAAGGTGTAATTTAATGTGGTAAAGATGTAATGTAATGTGGTCTGGAAGGAGCTTAATTGTTGCAATCTGTTGAGAAAACAATCTGGATTGCTTTCTGAGATCTTGCACAAAATTTGCTGATAACTTCACAAGTTTGGGTTTCTGTTGAGGCTATCTGTTGTATCATGTATGTGAGATAGATTGCTTGTTACTTTATATATAGTCTTTTGTTTCCACACTGGATGAAGTAAAACATGATAAGAAGCCAATTTTGTCTATTAAAATCTTCTTTTGGTTGCCAGCGACTACTTTACTTATTATCATGATACATGATTGGTGACAGAACTTATAAATTTTCTCGATGATACTCTGCCTCTCTATTAAGTGGACCCTTCTGTTGGAGTGAAACTGTGAAAGTGTTGGTATCGACATGATCTGGCATTGACATGGACACGAAATGTGTCAGACCTGCTTATTGGAACTTGGACTCGTGTTCTTCGTCTCTCTTTCGCTCTCTCTCACTCACAAAGTCACCACTAGAATAAATTCAGGTTCATGCCACAAACACCAAATCTTGTTGTGTCACAATTTTCCAGCAGGAGGAAGAGTCGGTTTGTGTTTTTCGTCTCTTTGATGAAGAAGAAATAGATAGTGAAATCACCAAGTCATTCACTTCTTGGTCTTGTGAAGATAATGACTTGTTCAATATAAAATTAATGAAAAATGGTTCTGGCTTTTGTTAATCACTTCTTTGAGCAACGAAAAATATCATGCTAACTTAAAGATAATGTCGTAGGAATATGTATACTATAAAATAAATTTAGAATAGGTCATCCACTTGTTTAAACATGTGGAAATATTATTTTAAAATACTACTTTAATGGAATAACTGTGACAGTCTTACCCGTTTCTGAAATTTTAAACACTTTAAACCAAGTCCCTTTGTCCTAAAATTAGAGAATCACCGAGTCCGACTTGTAGACATATCTGGTTGATGCTTGTAAAAGACTTTGGGTAACTTAGCTATGTATTATCCTATACATACAATACCATTTTTCTATCTACTTTTCTTTTAATGTTTACCATGATAATATTGTTAAAGTTCTTGAAACTATTTTGTTGGATCCTCTCTTAAGTTTGTGGCTACATTTACATAATGAATTACATAACTTTCTTTGATTATTTGTTTCTACCATTTATTAAGTTTTACTAAATTTTTGCCTCTTTTTAGCATGGACCATATTTCATTGTTAGGCATTGATGAAAATGAAACCTTTGGTCTCATAAATTCCTTTTCTTCCAGGAACATCTAGATTTTGACGTGGTAAAAAGTGATAATTCTTCTGAGTACAAGAAAGCAACTATTCGGATGAATATCTACAAGCAGCATAGACAAACAATCCAGGTATTTAGTGATGTTATGGCTCTGCCTGTAAAATACAAGAAAGTTACCTTGCCCAGGATTAGTGATACAATTATGCTGACATGGCTTATTATATTCATTTTGCCACTTTGCTAAATGGTGATTGCGTCTCCTAATTCACATGCAATAAATTGTCATATGTAGCTGTTTAGAAGCGCTACCTTGATGTTGGTCATTAGTGTTTGCTTTTGACCTTAATTGTCAATCTGAAATTTGGAAATGAAATGACATGCAGTAGTGAAACAACTCTGGAACAAGATGCTCCATAGACCTAGAAGTTGATTGATGCAAAAATGGCCTTCTAGGAATAAACTGTGTTAAAGGAAAGTTTATGTTATGGAAATCTGAATATTAGGAATGTTATGCACATTAAGAAAACCACTCAAATCACTCCATAATTATGTATTTTTTATTTATGTATTACTATTTCCTTTTATGTGTATTTTCTATCTCTATATTTAGAGATGTACAAGCTCTAGATATGCAATATAATAAAGTCTTCTTCTTTTCAATTATTTACAAACTGGATGCTGTCTAGTTGTCTAGGCATGCTTATAGGAGCCCTTAAAAACTCATGGAGTCGTTACTTCCACAGTTCACTTTAAAGCATAACTTGAAAATTGTAGGTAGTTTAAGGATACATTTTTGGAAGGATTCATAGTTAGTGGCAAGCCCCTCGAAGAAATGTAAATAAATTTTTTTTGTTGTCCATTTTACATGACAACCCAATTAATTACTTCTTGTCTAGGGATTATAATGCTCATCATTGGGATCCCAAACTTTGTATTGACCTTTGAGATTTATAAATCCCTTCTTTAGGTTTTCTCATCTCAAGTTCTTGAAAAGGTGTTGTCTCAGTTGTAGATTCACTGATAGAAGGAAATATCCTTTGAATTGTAAAAAGATGTACGCTTCCACTTATCACGACATTCATTGATTTTTGCAATTTAATGTTTAACCATGAATGGTGAAATTTATGTTCTTAACCTCCTAGCTTCAGTTATTATAGTTATGTAATTCTAGTTTTTTGATGCCTAGGGTGGTTTGGTGTTGCCTAGTTTATATTGCAATTCCTTCTTGTTAGGGAAAGCCCCATATTTTCTACCTTATTATAGTGAATGCTTTGGCGTATGCGTGGTAAAACGCATGGATATAATAAGAAACTTGGGTATTTATATGAAGAAAAGTTGGAAAACTCAGCATAGTAGAAATTGAACACATCCAAAGACAATGCGTGCTCAAGTTAGAAAACTCAGCATAGTAGAAATCGATGGAATTCGATGGTGTAGGAATAATCTAAGAAAACTTAGGATGCATTAATTATGAAGGATTTAAAGATTGCCATAGCACATATCATTAATTGCATTGAATCGTGCCAAGTGAAAGCGTTTGATCCATGTCATAGACCCGACTAATTTGGGTTTGAGGCTTTGTCGTCGTCGTTTATGACATTGAATGCTTCACATTGGGGATCTGGATTCTTATATATATTCTTTTCTAACACCATGTTGGAAGGTGCTTTTGATTGACGCCTTCTTCTGTCTTAAGAATAATATATAAATTTTGTCCACATTCCTATCAAAAAATAAATTTCTTTCAATTGAGTTTATAGACTTGCTCAGTTTTTAATACGTTTTTTTTTTTTTTTTTTTTTTATTTTCTTTGCAACAGTACATACAGCCACATGAGCATGCCAAACTTTCCCAAGTTGAACTGTTAGTTGTTGATGAGGCAGCAGCTATTCCGTTGCCAACAGTAAAGTCTTTGATCGGCCCTTACCTTGTCTTCCTTTCATCCACTGTTAACGGGTATGCTTTCTTTATTAGTATTTGTGCCAAAGCTCCCTCCCTCTATTCTTATAGTATATGTCTGCTTACCTCTTTTTGACAATTTGTCAATTTAAGCTACGAAGGAACTGGTCGCTCTTTGTCTTTGAAGCTTCTGCAGCAGTTAGAGGAGCAGAGCAGGATTCCTGCAAAGAGTTCTGATAATTCACTCTCTGGTATGATGGAATCTATCTTTATCTTTTCCATTTGAAATCTCCGAGGATTAAAATTATCTGTTTGGAAGGGTTTCTTGGTTCCTAATACTTCAACGGCAAGTGTCCAAGTGGGATACCATCTCTTGGATTTCATTTTTGATAATGGGAAGGAAACTCTTCTAAAATCAGATCAGGTGTTGGAGTTTATTAGCTCTTAATCGGGAAATTCTTTGAATAGTTTCTTGAATTAATTCCATCAAGAGGCGTTTTCTATTTAGGCATCTTGAAAATTTTTCTTAGCCTCAACAACTTAATAGACATTCTCTAAGTCAGATGGTGGTAACATGTTCAAAAAGGTTTTCATCAGAAGAGTTGTGTACTATGCTTAGAGCACTATCATGCAAAACTACTATATCTAGTTGCAGACATTTCTTTAGTAAATTTTCAATGAATATGAGAGCTTTCTTCTGGGTCTGAATAGCCGGTGGAAGTTAACATAATGCACTTGGCTAAAGGCTTAATTGGTTAAAATATCATAACCTTTTTGAATTTGTTATTATATCCTAACTTTTCTAGATTGATAAATTTGTATCCTAAATCAATTTTTAACTCCAAATTTGACGAGGTGACACCTAAATAATGACTTTAAAAAGCCACCTCGTCACCTCTAATTATTAAATAATTACTAAATTTATTGTTTAAGTTCATTACTTAAGTGCCACCTCATCACCTCATCAAATTTGGATACAAATTTATCAATTTATAAAGGTTAGGATATAAATTATACTAACAAATTTGAAAAAGTTAGGATATAATAACAAAAGTTGTAAAAGGTTAAGATGTTTTCACCAATTTGACCTTTGGCTAAAACTAATAAGTGAAATGTAAGTATATGCAAATATTCTTATTTGAATAGGTAATCTAGCTATAGACATTTTCCTCCCATTTTCTTGAACGCGGAACAACAAATTTCACTCATCTCTACAAATTTCTATGAATAAAGTAAAAAATAGCATAGGAACACCTAAAAAGTATACACTATACAGTTATAAGGGTATTATAGAATGCATGTAAATATTGAAAGTTGGAAATATCATCACAAAGGTGTCATTGAATTTCTTTTCCTCATCGCGAAGAAAACTACTTGGTGCTTTAACACTAGGATCTTGATATCTACTATATAACTTGGACTAGGGTAGAGGTAACAGACGCTAGTGTGTGATTAGGGGTTTGATTTATCCAATTTTGTAATTTAAGGACACGAAGACCTGTATTTCTCGGTTATCTAGTTTCTACTATTACTTTTGCTCTCCTATTTACTTCCGGACATTTGCCTAATCCGGAAGCCTTAAGAAAGATTGATTCTTATTGTTTCTTTTTTGAAACATGTGTCCATTCCTTGATACTCAAAGAATGTCCTTCAATCACTGTTGGTAGTTTCTCTCTCTCAAATTATTCTATCTTTAACTTGATATATTAAGGGTTCACAAAAACGCTTCTTAAGTTTTGTGACAAAATATGGATCTTTTGAGCTTACGGATTAAGTTGTTTTTGGTCCCTCTATGATGTCAAGAATCAAGATTTAACATACATTTATTACATAAAATTAGGTTTCCCCTAATTTATTCTTATTTTTAACTTTTAAGTAACTGAGTTGGCAAATTCGAGTTTCCAATTCTTGCATTTTAAAGTTGTTCAGATTTATCCTTGCAAGTGTTTGTTTAAGCTAGTACTTATCAGTTATCAGAATGAGAGTGTGGTGGATCCAAACTATATTAAGATATCATGCGATTGGCTTCGAGATTTAAAATACAATTTGGCTTTAACTATTCGATTTCGTTTGTTTTGTTGGATGATTGGACTGGTCATCACTCACTAGTTTATATGGTAACTGACTGTTGACCTCCAACCTAACTTCAGTTTAGATATAGTTGTTTCTTGATTTTTATATGTTTCTGTATTGACTCTCTACCCTGCTCCCTCCCTTGCTCCTTTTTGTAGGCAGATCATTTACAAAGGTGGAGCTGAGTGAATCCATCAGATATGCTTCTGGGGATCCAATAGAGACCTGGCTTAATGGTTTGCTTTGCTTGGATGTTACAAATGCTGTTCCTAACATAACTCGGTTGGTATTTAAGGTGCTAAACCCCATTTGAACAGCAAGTATCTCCAGATGTATTTGACAATGTTTTCTTTATACTGCCAGATTACCTCCTCCTAGCGAATGCGACCTTTACTATGTTAATCGGGACACTCTTTTCTCCTATCACAAAGAAAGTGAATTAATTTTGCAGGTATATTTAGTCCTATTTTATGCGTTGTCCGTTTCCTTATTATTGCTTTTAAGCTGATCCATGTTTGTTGCTTCATGGAATGTAATTGTTGCAGCAAATGATGGCTCTTTACGTTGCTTCTCACTATAAGAATTCTCCTAATGACTTGCAATTATTGGGTGATGCTCCAGCACACCATTTGTTTGTGTTACTCGGTAAGCATTGTTTCATCTAAATTATTATATTTGTTTTCTCATATGTAGCATCAACATTTCTTTCGTGCATACAGGTCCAGTTGATGAATCAAAAAATCACCTTCCTGATATCTTGTGTGTCATCCAGGTGGGTATATGCCGTCATCTTTGCCTTTGTATTAGAGTGATTTTGCTGATTTTTTCAATTAAATGTTTAGTTCTTATTTTTCTTTTATCGTTTCTCCACTTGCCAAGAATTTATAGATTTGTGTTCTTCTCCTATGAATCTATGATATAGAATTTTCTTTGAAATGGTTTTAACATGTGAAAGTGCAAATGCTGGCATTGCAGGGTCGAACATTGGCTAAATTTAAGAAAGACTGCAAAATGTAAAAAAAGGTTATAAAGGGAACAACTGGAGGATAAATAACTGAACAGTATTGATTTAGGGTTTTCTTATCAATTATTTAAAATGTGATTCATTCATTTTGCTTGTAAAAATTAATGAGATGGAAGAGATGTTAAAACAAGAACATGGTTTAAAGGTTCTGATCTCCTTAACTCATGATTGGGCTGAAAACAGTTTTAGGTGTTATATTTTATAGGAAAAAGCTAAGGTGGTGTGTGGGAGGTGGGGGTAATTTGGTCCAAAAATACAAAAAATCAATGTGCGTGCTCTAGTGAGTGCCCATAGTGGGTGACCTTAGAATTTTCCTATTTTATGATATCCTTGTGTGAAAATGTAGATCCATACTTCTTTGAGGAAGCTGATTCTATTTCTCCCTTGAATGCAAGTCGGAATGAAATGCTGGAGAGGAACTTCCTCTTCCAAATTTAATATTCCTTACCTTTCTACTCGGATGTGCAATTGGATTATTAGTAGCATGATGCAACAGTGAGTTAGATGAGAATTACGTTAGCTAGGATTATTTGATATTCTTGGTTATAATTGTGTTTGTCTACCTTGCAGGAAAAAAAACTCTCCTTTTCACGATTCAACCAATATCATATATAGATTAATCTACTTAGTTTTCTTACAAGAAAAATATAGTCTCTTTATTAATTTGTTTTCAGAAGGTAATTAAAAAAAATCTTTGTTGGGTTTTTATGCAGCAGTTTTTACTATGATTTTAATTATTCCTTGTTTTAAAGGTTTGAGATGCTTAAATTCCATCTTTGCGCCAATGTGTATAGTTATGTAGGTAGGAAAAACCTTGAAAACTGCATCTGGTTGAAGATGTTTTTTGAAGATTATCTCCTGTGGAAGGATTTTGGTTACCACGAATAGTGAAGCTGTGCTGGAGCAAAAGGTCGAGAAGTTTGGAATTGTTAAGTAGTTACCGATATTTGAATAAGCTCATCATTGCATGAATTAGTTAAGTTGATCGTTGCAGAAAATGTTCCGAGGACGTAGAAGGTTGCCTGATTGCTGATTAATTTACTATTATCAATTTAGGTTTTTCCAATTGGAATTCGGCAGCTATTGGAGTCTAAGGTTAACTGGGAATTATCTTACCTTCACCCGTTATATATTGGATTTTTAGATTCTGAGTTTTGATGTTAAGAGGATCTGATGAATTATAAATTCTTATAGGGGGCTAAGTCTAGGTCTTGATTATTATGACACTAACTGGGGCATCTTTGTGTAAAAAAGTGCTGGGTTTTTGGAGATGCTTTTTAATCATTCTACGATGAAACTTATTCTGCAAGATATATTTGGGATGGGTGCTCAAGAGCACCCAATATTATTAAGTGCAAGCGGTTAAGCCACTATTGAGGTTGTAACTTTGAGGTTACCTGTGCTGTGTTATGAGGCATATGCAATATATTCCCATTTCAATTTTTCTTGAATACTTGCTCTTAATTTTTTTTTTCTATGTAGCTTGTTAAGCCAATCATATTACTTCCCTGTTTGCAGATTTGTCTTGAAGGGCAAATTTCTCGTGAATCTGCAGTTAGAAGCTTAAGTGATGGTCATCAACCTTCTGGGGATCAAATTCCTTGGAAATTTTGTGAGCAATTTCAAGACACTGATTTTCCTCTTCTTTCTGGTGCACGGATAGTACGAATTGCAGTTCACCCAAGTGCCATGAGGGTAGATATTTTCATATATCGTTGGTAGATTGCATTGATTGTTTATTACGACTTACGAGCCATTGTGGTTGTATATACCTTTGCTTAGAATTTTTTGTTTTGGCTTTATGTAGCTTGGATACGGATCCATTGCCGTGGAACTGCTGACAAGGTATACACTTTATTTTGAGTTATTACTTATTATACTGTGGATGCTATATGGCAGGCAAGGTGCAATGGAATATCTAAAACTTTTGTTAAAAATAGTGCCACATCGGTTATTAAGTAAAAAGGGTTATAAGTTTGGATTGGAGACACCATCTTGCCTTGGCATTTTGGTGGAGCCTCCACTCCAAACCTTAAGCTCTCATTCAATACGCACTCTCCCTCCTATATAATCTTGGATTTGGCATTCCGTCATTTACAAAATCTAATAACTAATTTTGGATTGAGGCTATTATGTCCCTAAAAAGTACAGCTCAAAAGAAGTAATATTTTGATTTAGAAACTTAAAGTGGTTTTGTTTTATTTGACTGTATCAATATGATAGAACACTAGCTTGAACCAACCAGATCTAGTTCAATCTTAAGTGGTACTGGGCCTACTGGCCAACAGAACAGTAAAGAGAAGCATAAAATAGAGAGAGAACGAAGGGAGGTTTACGTTGATGAAAAATAGAAAGTTATAGAATCACAAACACACAAAAAAAAAATCTCCACAACTTTCCAGAGGCTGGGTCTCTCCTCACTCAAATCACTTTTTTTTACAGAATTCTCAGATGACCTCTCCCACATTCCCTCCGCTTATCTATACCCTCTCAGTTGTCCTTACTGGTTTTCTTGCCAATCAACAAGTACTAGGGATAATGGAACTACCACAAGAACCCTTCTCACGTCAGAGCTGCTGCACCTCTTGCTGATGTGGATAACAAACCCCCTGATCTCCTGCAGCGTGAGTGTTTTTTGCCTTGGCCCCTCCTCTTGCGAGTGTACACCTTCTTGATTTGGAGCCTACCACACTATTCTTCAAGTTTGTATGCATAAACAAATTAAGTGAAACTAAAGAAACTTTCCTCACTTATATATGAGTTTGAGTTCGAAAGCTTAAACCAATTAATTGTTATTTTTTAAAAAAGCTCAATCTGCTAAATGCACAAGTGAAATCAACTTAAAAGAAACTTTTTTCTCCCTGAAATATTAATCACTATTCATTTTCCTTTTTGAGCATCATGATTTGATAGAAAACATGTGTGATTGTTCAATGCCCTTGATGATGTGCTTCCAAATCCTCAAAACCCTTTCTAATCAATGCATCCAAGTTATCTTAGGTCTGTGTCCATATCATCGGATTTATTCAGTTTTTATTTTGTTGAGTTTTCTAACTGGTTCATTTTGCAAGTCGTCTTTGGATTGTCTAAACCCCACAACCGCAATTCCCTATTTTGTGTCAATTGGTGTTACTTCTACTTTTCTTAAAATCTCTGTGTTTCTTATTCTATCTTTACAAGTTTTACTACTCATCCACCTAAGCATCCTCATTTCAACCACACTTTATTTATGTGCGGTTTATTTCTTTACTCTCCAACATTCACTTCCATAAAAACATAGTTAATCTAATTGTGGTTTTATTATAATTTTTCTTTTAGCTTAACAGGGATATTTTGACTTCACATCGCATTGATTGCACTCTACTTTTTCGATCATCTTCATTTCTATGTGTAACGTCATCCTCAATACGACCATCTTTTGGTGAGATTGATCCTAGATATCTAAAATGGCTCACCTTGGATCATCTTCTTCCCCTAATTTTACTACTAATGATCTTAATTTCTAATATCTGTAGACTCATAATGCATGCTTCCTGTTTAGTCCTACTTAACTTAAAGCCTATAGATTCTAACATATTTTGCTAAAGTTTTAATTTCCTTTTGACTCAATCTCTTGTTTCATTCACTAGAATACTATCATTTGCAAGTAACATAGACCATGGTATATCCTCTTGATCATGAATAGGCCTAGTTAGTTCATTCATAATTCATAACTAAGGTAAAGGGACATGAGCTAAGGCCAATCCTTGATGTGATCCTATTGTAATGGGAAATCCTTTTGTAGTTTTGGGTTTCCAAATGTTTTCTTAAATTGCAAAGATATGTTTTTTACTGTTATTACTCTAATCTATATCCTGATCAGGTAGTTTCCATTAATGTTCATGGTTTCTTACTGTATTACATGGTATATTGGGAAGTTTCTCTTTGTCGTTGCTATTTGTTATTTGTGCACCTATTAAGCAATAATGTGAACTAGAGAATATTTGTCCTTAAGTTCAACACTATCTTATCCCAACTTACAGATTTTCTCATTGCATTTTCTATTATGCGATATTGCTTGATTTTATCATCTTTCTTCTTTTTTCCCTCTTTCTTGGTTATACATAGTTAGATACAAACACATGTTTTTTATAAACTGTCGTGAGGAGTTGACACAATATGCAGACTTGATAAACATTTTGCTGAAAAAAATGTGCAAGTTTCTAAAAAAATCATTTTCAGCGCTCTTATTAAACCATCTAGCAGTGAGGAATTTGGAAACCTGTTGTGTTTTGGGTGAAGACCTCTTATATCTTTAAATTTGTTTCAGGTATTTTGAAGGACAATTGACTCTTATGACCGAGATTGATGTTGATGAGGTGGAGAAAACCCCTGTCAAAGTCACAGAAGCTGCTGAGAAGGTCAGTCAACAAGATTTAGTTGAATTCTTGTTTTGATACATTGATTGCCGATTTGTTGTCGCATGATACAACCTCATCGGTTTATCTCCTTCAACCTTCAGCTCCTCTAAGATCTTCCGAAGCCATAACAACTCACATACTCCTTGAGCCATAGCTCGAACTCGGACTCACCGATTGCTTCGAGAAACAACTGGTTGTTTCTTGCTCCTCCAAGTAACTAAGTTGCCCCAGACAAAGGAGCAATAGCCGGTGGTAGATCTCTGTCTGTAGAACTTCCGCCCCAATCAGCATCAGTGAAGATCTCCACTCTTCGGCTCCCATTCTTTGAAAACATAATTCCTTTACCCGGGCTTCCTTTCAAGTAATGAAGAATCCGATGAACAGCCTTTGAGTGTTTTTCTGATGGACAATGCATAAACTGACTAACCAAGCTCACTGCAAACGCAATATCTGGCCTTGTATGCGCCAAATAAATTAGCTTCCCACTGACTTCGATCTCTGGTTCTTGTCCACAAATTTCGGCACCATCTTCTTTTTCGAGTTTCGATTCGGATCGACGGGAGTTGCCACTTGGTTTACATCAGAGTAATCCGGTCTCTTTCAAGAGATCAAGAACATATTTTCTTTGTGAGATAACTATTCCTTTTGAGGATCTAGCCACCTCCATTCCAAGAAAATATTTGAGTTGTCCTAGATCTTTGACTTCAAACTGGTTGGATAAGAAGTTCTTCAGTGACTCCAACTCTACTATGTCATCTCCTGTCATCACAATGTCATCTACATACACAATTAAAATAGCAATTTTACCATGATTGTGTTTGTAGAACATCGTATGATCTGAATGAGCTTGAGTGTAACCACATTGTTTCACAGTTCTCGTGAATCTTTCGAACCATGCCCTCGGAGATTGTTTCAATCCATATATGGATTTCTTTAGCTTACATACTCTGCCATCCTTCTTTAGCTCATCAAAGCTTTGGTGGAGCTTCCATATACACCTCCTCCTCTAGCTCGCCGTTTAAGAACGCGTTCTTCACATCAAAGCGTCTCGAGAGGCCAATCCAGTTAGCGGCTAACGAGAGAAGAACACGTACGGTGTTTAGTTTGGCCACGGAGCGAAGGTTTCCTCGTAGTCAAGGCGTATGTGCGAGTGAAGCCTCGTGCTACGTCGAGCCTTGTATCTCTCAGCCGAGCCATCGGCATGGTATTTTATGGTAAACACCCACTTGCTTTGCCTACACATTTTTTCCTTCGGGTAAAGAGGTAAGATCCCACGTGTCATTCTTCTTCGGGGCCTTCAACTCCTCAAAGACCGCCTCTCTCCATCTCGGAACCTCTAGAGCTTCATGTATCGACTTAGGTAGTTCATCATCCATAATCCTGGTGGAAAAGGCTTTGAAATCGGTGAGAGCTTATGATAAGATACGAAATTGGATATTGGATGTTTTGTGGTACATGATCGACACCTTTGCGTAAGGCTATGAGTTCAAAGAAATCTGTAGAAGGTTCTAAATTTGGAAGAGAAGTAGGAGAAAGAACGGTCGTACCTTGGACCTCGGTCGAGTCCGATGATTGGCCCACCTCGGAGGCTGGTGGAATATTACTTGGTTGAGTCCTCCTTTTAGAATAAACACGAAGTTCGATAGGTGGTTCCAAGTTGTTTTCTACCCGGGTCTCACGAGGTTGTGAATTTATAAGTTGTGAAATCCTAGGATTAGTTACGAAATAATTGATTCCACCGAACTATTTTCAACCGATTTTGGCAAAGATATTTGTTCCCAAAAACTCATTTCGAATCATTCTCCCCGGAATTGAGTTTTTTTCAAAAAAAGGTTGTTTTTCAAAAAAAGTGACATCCATACTCACGTAATATTTTCCAGATTTAGGATCAAAACATTTATACCCTTTTTGTGTTGGTGAAAAACCAAGAAATATGCATTTATGTGCCCTAGGGGATCAAGCTTTCCTCTATTATGGCCGTGTATATGAACAAAAGCAATGCAACCAAAAATTTTAGGTGTTAAATCGGTGAACGATCATTTTCGGAAACATATTCTTTAGTGCTTGCAAAGGAGTGATGTAATTAAGAACTCTTGTAGGCATTCGATTAATCGATAAGTGCGATTAAGAGCGCTTCATTCCAAAAACGATTAGGAACATTCATAGCAAATAATAACGCCTGTAGACACCTCTAATAAATGCCTATTTTTCCTCTCACCACTCCATTTTGTTGGGGAGTATCAACGCAAGAAGCTGTGATGAATAATTCATTTTTCTTTCAAAAAATCACCTAAGATTGCATTAAAATATTCTCGGCCATTATCGGTTCTAAGAGCTTGAATATTAGTATGAAACGAGTATTAATCAAAGAGTGAAAATTTTTGAAAACGTTTGCGGCCTCGGATTTTTCCTTTAGAAGATAAATCCATGTGACTCTAGTGTGATCATCAATGAATGTGATGAACCATCTAGAGCCTTGAGGCAATTTTTACTCTTGAAGGACCCCAAATATCACTATGCACGAGTGAAAAAGGTTTTGATGGCATATACTTCAAAGAAGGATAAACGGATCTATGATGTTTTGCCAACTCACAAACTTCACAACAAAAAGATGAAATGTCTTTATTTTTAAAAGATTTGGAAACAAATATTTCAAGTAATTAAAGCTGGGATGGCCTAACCTATAATGCCACAACATTATGTCATTCTCATGAAGACAAGGTAGTTAAACATCTTGGTTTACGAACTTGTTCATCGAAGGATTTTAGAGACCAAGTGATAGAGTCCATCAACTTCCTTAGCATTGCCAATCATCTTCCCCCAGAACAAGGGTCCTGAAATTCAAATCCAAAAATGTTATTGTAGCAATACATTTGCAATCATGAATAATACGACTAACGAGATGAGATTGCAAGAAATCTTTGGAACATGTAGGACATTTAGTAATGTAAGAGATGGAGACATAATAATAGAGCCTTTTCCAAAGAATAGAGGTTAGAGAACCATCGGCAATTTTAACTTTCAAATTTCCAGGTAAAGGATAATATGAAGAGAATATGGAGGAACTACCGGTCATATGATCGGTTGCCCCGAATCTATGATCCAAGGGTTTAAGTTTGAGCCATTTGTGAAAGTTGTAGGGTAAGTACCTTTTTGAGCTAAAGAAGAAGAGGCAATGTAAGATGATGAGTTAGGAGTGTTGGATACAATTGAATGAGAACTCATTAGTTGATACAATTGCTCTAGTTTCTCTTTCTTCGAAAGCGACGTCTCTGAGGCAGATTTCGGCTCTTTGGAAGTGTCTTCGGATGAGGCATGAAAACCCTTTGAATCACGAGGATTCCGGTTAGATGAAGGGTTCTCGGCTGGCTTTCCATGCAGCTTCCAACATTTGGCCTTAACATGCCCTGGCTTGTTGCAATGCTCGCAGATTGGCCGGTCTTTATCGCTGCGACGGTCGTTGCGGCGTGGTGGCTGACTAGAGAACAGGGCAGAAGGCTCGGTGGGAGCTGGTGAGTGTCCTCCGAGCATGACGGTCCGCCGGCTCTCCTCTCTTCTGACCTCGGCAAAGACTTCTCTAGTACTCGGCAGTGGATCACGACCAAGAATGCGTCCTCTCACTTCATCTAATTCCTTATTAAGGCCGACGAGGAATTCGAAGACACGTTCTTTTTCCACCATTTTCGAAACAAAGCCACGTCCTTCGCACGACTCCACTCATAATCGTCTTGAACATATCTACCTCTTGCCACAGGTTTTAAGTCGGTATAATATTGAGTGACAGTTTTCTCACCTTGTTTTAGCCTCCATAGTAGAGTTTTTAGAACACTCGAGTCCATAGAATTTATGAGCCAAGACATGATCATCGAATTCTCGCACTCCCATTTTTCGAACCTTCATCTTTCTCAGTGGGTCTCGCATTGGTACTGTAAGATAGTCGAATTTTCCACGGCCTCGAATGAACAGTTTCACCGATTGGGACCATCGTAGGAAATTGTTTCCATTCGGCTTGTGAGAAGTGATGGAAAGGTTCTTCAAATATTTGTATGACTTTGTTGTAAGTTCAGTCAACAAGATTTAGTTGGATTCTTATAAGCTGCTTCCCAAGCAACTGCGTGCAACCTACAGGGGGCAAAGGGATAAGAAATGGTGAACATTATAAGGATGTTAAGTTGTTGTAGATCAAGAATGTTCCAGAAGTATTGTTCTTCATATGATGCATTATTTTTATTCTTTTGGATCGTTCAATGGCCGGCCCCAATTAATTTGGGACTGAGGCTATGTTGTTGTTGTTTGGATCGTTCAATTAGTTATAGCTTAAACGTTGTCTATATTATGCATTATTTTTCTTCTTGGGAATCATTCAAACGTTTATAGCTTAAATGTTTTCTGATACATTTATTTCCAGTAATATTTTCATTTATCCCTTATTTGATCTGCAGGTTTCTTTGTTGGAGGAAAAAATAAAGCCAAGATCAGACCTTCCACCCTTGTTTGTGAATCTGCGTGAACGACCACCTGAGAAACTTCATTATCTTGGTGTTTCATTTGGATTAACCCTAGATCTTTTCCGCTTTTGGAGGAGACACAAATTTGCTCCATTTTACATTTGCCAGATTCCAGTTAAGATAACTTATACTTTCTCTTATTACATACTAGTTACTTGATAAATAACAGCTTTGGTGACATCTTTCATTGTTTCAGAGTGCAGTCACTGGTGAGCATGCATGCATGGTTATTAAGACCTTGGACAGTGATGACATTGAAGTTAGTGGATCGGGTCAATTCGGGTTTTTTAGTCCATTTTATAAAGGTGAGCCCCCAGGAATGGAATGAAATTTGTATCTTAGTCCTTGTCAGGGCGCGTTCCTTTTTTTTCCCCTTGGGGGGACTATGGGGAAGGTTTATGATTTTGTATGATTCTATTACTGTTCCCAGACTTCAGGCTAAGGTTTGCGAGACTCTTGGGCTCTAGTTTCCGGGAAATGGAATATAAGCTTGCTATGAGGTTAGTCAAATAATGACTTGCCATTTTATTGGTTTGTATAAAAAGAATGCTCATTTTTCCTATAATTTTATAGTGTCTTAGATCCAAAGATCAACTTCACAGAGCTAGAACCTACAGCAATTGCCACTTCGGATGGGTTTGGTACATCGTTGAATGAGATACTATCACCATATGATATGAAGCGGTTAGAAGCTTATTGCAACAATCTGGTTGATTTCCATATGGTACGACTATTGACTCATGTCATCTTATTTGTTGTATTTCAAGCAAGTTATTGAAATGAGCTGCGAAATTCGGTAAATAAAATTGTTGTTGCAAAATCTTTTCTACGTATTGGTAGTTATTAGGTACTACGTAGAGTAAGTGGCCTTGTGATTTTTACTGTTATCTTTGAACTAAGTATATGTCAACCACTGTTCTCTTGAATTATAGAAATACCTCATTAATTTAGTTAGTAACTGATGTTCATACTCTCCTATCTCGTATCTCATGTAGTGCATAACTCAAGTCAAACATATAAAAGGACTGCTAGTGTGCTGGTGAGTACTGGAGTTTCCTTAGTGTATTAGAGGAATAGTTATTTTAGTATAGTTGATATAGTGTCCGTAGTCTTGTGAGTTGTAACTATGCCATATCTACCCAATCATAAAGTATTGATTGATATTATGCTCTTAAACCTTGGAAAAACATGATAAAATCCAGTATAAAGATCGAAGGGCTCGACAAATGATCCAAATTAAAACGTGCATTGCGACAAATTTGTTCACAGAGAACCTCATTTTTGGTGAGCAAATATTTCTCTATGCACGTTTTAATTTGGACCATTTGTTGAGCTCCTCGATATTAATACTAGATCGTATCAAAACACATTGCCAATAACCATTGCCTGGAGACCTTTGGTCTCATTTCTCATCTCATTCCATCAGGCAGACAACTTAGACAACTAAATGCAAATGTGGCGCAAAGTACTGATGTTTCCTTTTATGGAAAAGAATTATTTACATTTTTTTCAGAATAACAAGGAATTCTGGTTTTGCATCGGGTATGGATTATGGAAAGTGATACTTAGACTTATTGAGTCCCTTTAACATAACTAATAATGAAGAGATAATTAAGAGTGCGGGAATTGCAGGTATAGCGTTGCTAATTGGTTAGAGATCGTGATGTTTTGAAATGAAAATACCTAATAATAATGTTATTATAAAATATGGTTAATGGATAAAAAGTTTGAAAAGCTGGCATATTTTGTTGAAAGCGAAGATCATGGATAATATGTTGTCAAAGGAGCATAATGGCTCAACATCAAAAAAGGTGCATAATGACAAAATTTAAAATTTCATCATTAATTGTGTTTTAATAAAGTAGTGTCGTGGCACTCTGAATGCCTGCACGAAGCAAAGCGTATGAATAGTTGATTTCTTTTCAGTGAGAAAACAGCTTGTATTGTGACTGCGTTCATCCTATTTTAGGAATCAGGCTACTTCTATTATCTTAATCTAATGCTTTGTAATTTAAAATTTTATTGTGCTTTTTGCTGATGTATGTTGCTGGGGTGTGGGGTTTAGTTTTATTTTCTTAGATATTGTGAAAGATATTTTTCTTTTTATTATTTTTTTGTTGTATGCAAGTTTGCATCTCTAGAAAGTTCTTTTTTGTATTTATTAACAAAAAAAATACAACTGTTCCATGTGCCTTTTTTCTTTATTGAGCACTGAAATTGAGTATATTATTAACAATCCTTTTTTGTAATGAACTGGTATTAATGATAATAATCAGAATGATAACAATTTGTTATTTTTTATGTTAGGCCCACCCACACACGTGGGTGTGAGCCCGTGGATCTTCGTCGGTCCCGATATTTCCCCAACCTAACCACCTTCAACTCATAGGTGCAAGGTTTAACTCAAAAGGTCTCGGTATTAATTGAGGGAGATCCATGCTTGTATACTTCTTTATGAAGTCATATTTAACCGATGTGGGACTAAACCATTTGGTCCACACATCTCCAACATGATTGTATATTGCATTAATAATTGTCTTTCTTGCTGTCTTCGGACTGTTGCTTTCGTGTCCTGAAAACTCTCATTACTGATATGAAAGTTGTTTCTTATAAAAAAATAAAAATTAATGAACAATTCTTAAGTTTTAAATCATTTTGAAGTGGGATAATTGCGCTCTATGCATAATTGTCAGGTTGTTGGGATGCTTAATTAGAAATTTCCTATTTACCTAGGAAAATACTGTTTTCTTGTGCGGACATATGCCTAAAGCACTCGTGTATTGCATTGCTTAAAACTTGTAGTTGATCCGACGGTCTGTGTTTACTGCTGATCTTAATTACTTCTTTTATTTTCTCGAAGATTGTGGTGTGTTCATTATATATCCTTGCCTCAGTAATCTTTATGCATGGTGTGATCTTAATTGCTTCATGAATTGTATTGATGCTCATTTTATGAAGTTGTGACAGTTAGGAAAGCTAATTCCTTGCACCTTTTAGCAACTGACAAATGACTTACTTTAGTGTAGATACTAGATCTTGCACCAGTCCTTGCACAGCAGTACTTCCAAGAAAAGATTCCAGTTACAATGTCTTACGCCCAGGCTTCAGTTCTTCTCTGCATGGGTTTGCAAAACCAAAATGTTACTTATATTGAGGTTTGTTACTAAGTTCTCACTTCTCACTGAATGAGTCATTGAGTAAATATATCTATTGGACACAATTGGCAACCAACCTATCCTTTTTAGTCCAGTGCTTGACCTTATTTGTCATTGAATCACTTCAACTTGCTGGTATCTGGGGAAATGTTGCATGATTCATCAATGCCGTCTTCCATTCATCTCTTTAGGTTCAACTAGCCATAAACCTATGTTCTACTCGTGGGATGCAATCCTCATTTAAGCCCTTTCAGATCAGTTCACGACTAAATAGTTCTGCACATGATTGTTGGGACTGGATGGCTAGTCACATGATTTTTAGCTTATACTTTAACTTCTTGATCATTGGTTAAGACTTAAGATTCTTTTGGTTTGTCCATTTCACAGGGTGCAATGAAATTGGAGAGACAACAGATATTGTCACTATTCATTAAAACCATGAGAAAGTTCCAGAAGTATCTTCACAATGTAGCGTCAAAGGAGATCGAGTCAACTCTACCTCGGCTTAGAGAAGTAAGGGGCAACTTTCTTGTTTGTTCTCATGTCTTTATAATGGGCTGCTGTTGTGGAACATCTAGCCTGTTCTTATGGAATTGATACGTGTATATATATATATTTATTTATTTATTCCTGGGAACCCATGGGAGACTTGCACCTCAAGAATAAGGTGGCTCCATGGTTCTTCTGGAAAGGGAAAGGCGGCATGCCCCCCGATATGGGGTTAAACTGGTTAGACTTATTGGGGAAGAGACCACATGCACATGAAGTGGACTTTCTTTTACCTTTTCTTTAATTTTTTAGGATATAATCGTGGGTGTTGGAACCTTTGCTCAGCCTCTCCCTACTTAGCCTTGACTAATCTCACAAGACTCACTCGAGTACTCCAACCCCATGACTGAGAGAAACCAACATATTTAGAGTTAAATAGCAGTATCTAATCTCATGAACTTTTGGTCGCCATGAACATCTCAATTACTTAACCACCGGCGCAATTCAATTGAGAGCTTTAGTTTTTCTTTTATCAAATATATGGTCTATGATTCTAATTCCTTTATCTTATATGTCGTATGCATTAAGGTTGCGTTGGAGCCTCATAGTGTGTCACTAGAGCATGATCTCAACGAGGCTGCAAAAGAAGTTAAGGTTGGCACATTCCTAACACCAGCTTGAGTGGATACTTTCCCTTCTCTGCTTCTCTACATTTGTGTATTTCTGGTTAGTTGCTGATTGCTGTTGAAGATGGCAAGAAAACTGATTTCTAGACTATATATGCAGGAAAAAATGAAAGCAGAAACTGCTGGCTTGTTGGATCCGGAGTTGCTGCAACAGTATGCGATTGCGGATCGAGAAGCTGACTTTGAAAATGCTCTGCAAAATGGTGCAGTAAAAATTTCATCTAGCGGTCTCGTTAGTGTGAAGTCCGATAGAACTAAAACTGTGAAAAAACACGACAAACAGAAGGAAAGCCGCAAGGGTGACAAAAAAAGAGGAAATCTTAACAATGGTCATGGATCAAACAAGAAGAAGAAAGTTTGATCTTCCACTGACCCGCAAGGAAATTTATTTATACCTATATATTCAAGCTGCGTTTGATGAGCGTTGTGAAAATTAGTTGCGAGAAATCCGAGCAGACGATTAGTGATAGTCATCAACCCAAATTTTGACTAAAGTCTCTTCTATGTTAAATAGTTATAACTATTTTTATGTAACTTTTAATCTAATTTCTGTAACATTATTAGCGTGATCTGTTCTTTCTTTCCTCATGCATTGTCTACTTGTTTTGTAACAGAGCCTACATCAATTAGTTTTTTACTCTGCATATTTCTTTTGAGTTTGCAGAATGGAAGAGCGGTTGTGGTGGTTTTAGCGCATCTAAAGATGGAGATACTGTTACATATAAATGTTTCAATTAGAAGACATAATAAAAATTGACGAAATTTGACTGTACGTGAATATACTTTTGATATTTTTGAATGTGTTGATTAATAATGATTTGAACGATTTTGAAAGTCGCCAACCACGCCTGTTGTGCAGTAGAAAATGCATGCTTCCACCTTAATCCTAAAAAAAGACATTGAAAGCAGTCCATCAATTGGAATAAATCAGTTCTTTTTTGAGGAAGGGTGAAAAAGTTTGATCTCTATAATGAATTCTAGCTTGTAAAACACGAGATTGAGGCTTTGATTATTATTTTTGTTGGAAGATGATAATCTAACCTTTTAGGAGACAAAGTGATCAAAGTGTACATTTAGTCCTTGAACTAATTTATTCCAATTGATGGTTGGGCTCTTTGTCCCTGAATTTTTTATGCTTCGAAAGATTAAGAGATTCAAGCGTGAAATCTCGTAGAGGCTCAAAGTGATCAATTTGTAGGTCTACACCACTACTCCAAGGCAATGATTGGTGGTTTTGATGTTGTTGCTACGGTCTAAATGCAAGTGCAAGAATGCAGGCGGAGATTCTTAGCTTGAAACTTTTTATTGAAAAAATCTCCATCCTCATCCCCACCTTTTTTCACATAATATTTAAAAAACATATAAAATATTGTAAGGCGTACACCAACATATTGAGATTTTCCACCGGTCTCGCATTTCTTTGAAATTTTTATTAAGTCCCAAAACATTTATCAAATCTCATTCCCTGCCCAAAAGTGATCCCCATCCTTACAGAGATTTGTAGTAGTAGAAGTTTTTAGTCTTCTACCTCACTACTTTTTCACATAATATCTAAAAAACATATAAAAATCATGTGACATAACTAGTTTTCTCTTAAAACTACAAACGATTAGTTATTGTTCTATTCTTTATTTTATAATACAAATCATGCTATAAGTTTGAGTTGATAGTGGGTAAGCCTTGTCCCCGGTAAAGCTAAACATTGAAAGGGAGACGGGTTATCCCGTTTGAGGATGCATGACATTAAGCGGACTTTGTCTCGCCACCCAACTGGAGGTTGTCCCACCAACTCATACGAATAGTACATTTGATTATTAATAAATCAAGTTGTGAACATATACTTAATCATATGTTATGTTTTTTTTTTTTACATAAAAGAAAAGAGAAAATTATTTTATATTATATTTACTTTCAAAATATTAATCAACCATAGTTGAATTTGTTATCTTATTATAATTCTTGTCATGATAATTAGATATTATAAATTATTAATAAAGCTTGTATCCATGCAAGGTTGTATGTTGTACACAATCATTCACAAATTTCTCTTTAGAGATTTGAAAAGTGAATATTTCACTTTATATATATTTTCACCTTATGGAGTTATATATATACATACCAAAAGGGTAATGCTCCAAAAAGCTCAAAATGAGCTTTGGGTCTTATGCTACAAAATTTAATCGATCAAATATTAATTATAATTCCACAATTTTAATTACCTCTATGTTGAGGCTATGTGGAAATATGACCGATGAGACAATAAAAGGGTCACGTGGCCCGCCTCGATTTATTCTTTGCAACAAATATCGAGTGCGCACGTCAATCCAATAAATATTAAAGATTGATTTCTTGTCTCATGGTAGCCGAGTAAAATAATGAGATATTATAAATATAATATCGCTCCCCCGTCAATTAGTTCACTTCAAATTAAGAAGCATATGTTGCATATAATGATCATGATCGCAATAATAAATTTATGGACGTGGAAAATGTGAAAATATCAGGTAAAGGTCGTATTGACAATTCCACCAAAAATTGGAATAAAAGTGGTGCACCACTACAAATGGCAAATAATTATTAACAATGAGCGCTCATAATTGTGACATTTTTTTTAGTCATATATGAAAGGCTATTTTGCCTAAATATTGTCATATATATGCCCGAATATTTTTGTGACCTTTACCATGCCTTCAAAATCAAAGGCAAAATATTATGAATTTTATCATTGAAACATGACTCTTTTTCTGATTTGCCAAACATTATTTGTCCAGATGGATCAACAAATCATGTGTTCAAGTCATGAATCAAATAAGAGCGATATATGCCTTGCTGATTGTGCTACAACACATACAATCCTTAAAAACAGAGAATATTTCTCCAATTTGAACTTAGCTGAGGCTAATGTTCAAACAATATCTGGCATCTCCAATTTGATTAATGGCTCGGAATAGCAAATATTATGTTGCACAGGGGAACAACAATTCATGTTGACAATGCCTTATACTCAAAAAATCCGAAGAAATTTAATGAGCTTTAAAGATATTCGACAAAATGGATATCACATTGAAACCGTGAACGAAAATAATAGAGAATTTCTCTATGTCACATTGGTTTCAAATGGGAAAAAAAAAGTGTTAGAAAAATTCTCAAACTTTATCATCTGGATTATATTTTACTCATATAAGGCATGTCGAAACGAATGTTGTCTTGAATAAGAAAACTAATGATCCAAAGACATTCGTTTTATGGCATGACCGGCTTGGTCATCCAGGATCATCAATGATGCGAAGAATAATTAATAATTCGCATGGACATCCTTTAAGGAGTCACAAAATATTTTCAATTTGGTGATTATAATTGTGCTAGTTGTTCTCAAGGTAAATTGATAGTTAAACCATCCCCAAGTAAAATTGTTGTGGAATCCCCGCTTTTCTTAGAACGCATTCGGGGAGACATATGTGGTCCTATTCATCCTTACTGTGGACCATTCAGATATTTCATGGTTTTGACAGATGCATCAACTAGGTGGTCACATGTTTGTTTGCTTTCAACCCGCATGTTGCATTTGCTAGACTTTTAGCACAAATCATTAAGTTAAGAGCACAATTTCCTGACAACCCAATCAAGACCATCCGTCATGATAATGCCGAGGAATTTCAATCTCAAGCATTTAGAAATTATTGCATGTCTATAGGAATTATCATTGAACATTCTTCCACATGTGCATACCCGAATGGTTTGGCGAGAATCTCTTATCAAACGCATTCAATTAATTGCGGACCTTTAATCATGAGAACTAAGTTATCAACTTCGGTTTGGGGACATGCGATCCTTCATGCAAGATCATATCATTCGTTATAGGCCTACTTTGCATACCATGAACATTCCCCCATGCAACTCATTTTAGGTCAACAACCAAATATTTCACACTTGAGAATTTTTGGTTGTGCGGTGTATGTTCCTATACCACCTCCCAATAGAACTAAGATAGGTCCACAACGAAAACTTGGGATTTATGTTGGATTTAACTCATCGTCCATTATAAGATACCTTGAGCCCTTAACAGGGGATTTATTTATCACACGTTTTCTTGATTGTCACTTTGATGAATCAATTTTCCCACCATTAGGGAGATAAGAAGCCAATTCCAAAGGAATGGCGCGAAATTGCTTGGAATGCATCAACTTTATCACATTATGATCCACGCACAAATCAGGTGTGAACTTGAAGTTCAAAAGATCATTCATTTGCAACAAATTGCAAATCAATTACGATGCATTTAATGATGCAAAACAAGTGACAAAATCACATATTCTAGCCGTAAATGTTCCCGCAAGAATTGATGTCTCTGTGCAACAAAATGCACAAGAACCAACGAAACGCTTAAAGCGTGGAAGACCGGTTGGTTCAAAGGATACAATTCCTCGAAAGAGGAAAACGGGAGTAAAAATAAATACAAATCAAAATACTCCTGAGAAAGCACAAGAATCCTTTGATAAGGGTTTGTCAGAACGAGTTGATTCTGATGAGGAACAACTTCCTCTAGAAAAAGAGGAAAAATATGAAAATAATGAGATCTCAATAAATTATTTAAACTCTGGTAAGATTTGGGATCGAAATGAAATTGTTCCTGATGATATATTTGCTTTCAATGTGTCCTTTGAAATATGTGAAAATGATGATGATCCAGAACCACGATCAGTGGACGAATGTCAAAAAAGACACGATTGGCAAAAATGGCAAGATGCTATCCAAGCGAGCTAAACTCGTTAAGGAAACGAGAGGTTTTTGGACCAATTGTCCAAACGCCGATGGCGTAAAACCCGTTGGATATAAATGAGTATTTGTACGAAAGAGAAACGAAAAAATGAAGTTACAAGGTACAAAGCAAGACTTGTAGCTCAAGGTTTCTCACAAAGACCTGGCATCGATTATGAGGAAACATATTCTCCTGTTATAGATGCAATCACATTTCGGTTCTTGATAAGCCTTGCGATCTCGAAGGGCTTGATATGCATTTAATGGATGTCGTTAAAGATATCTCACGCGGATCCCTGCAAAAGGTGAGATATATATGAAAATCCCGATGGATTTGTAATATCCGATGAAATAAAATCAAAACCTCATAACATGCATTCTATAAAATTACAAAGGTCTTTGTACGGATTGAAACAATCCGGACGAATGAGGTACAAACGCCTCAGTGATTATTTACTGAAAGAAGGATATGTAAATAATCTGCTTTGCCCATTTGTCTTCATTAAAAGATCATCAACATGATTTGTGATTATTGCTGTATATGTTGATGATTTAAATATAATGGGAAACCACGACGACATCGTTAGAACATCCGAATACTTGAAAAAGGAATTCGAGATGAAAGAACTTGGAAAAACAAGACTTTGTCTTGGTTTGCAAATTGAACATTTTTCAAGTGGAGTATTTGTCTATCAATCAAATTATATTGAAAAAATATTAAAAAGATTTTATATGGACAAGGCGCATCCATTGAGCTCTCCTATGGTTGTCAGATCACTTGAAGTGGATAAGGATCTATTTCGACCTCATGAAAGTGATGAAGAGCTACTTGGTCCAGAGGTACCATATTTAAGTGCAATCGGTGCACTTATGTATCTTGCAAATTGTACAAGACCTGACATTGTTTTTGCTGTCAACCTACTTGCAAGATACAGTTCATCACCAACTCGAAGACATCGGAATGATGTTAAACATATTTTCCGATATCTTCGAGGAACAAGTGACATAGGTTTATTCTACTCGAGAGGGGTAAAATTGAATCTCCAAGGTTATGTTGATGCTGGATTTTTATCTGATCCCCACAAGGTCCGTTCTCAAACGGGATATGTATTCACATGTGGTAATACTGCTGTATCATGGAAGTCAGTAAAGCAAACTATGGTTGCTACTTCTTCCAACCATTCTGAAGTACTTGCAATTCATGAAGCAAGTCGTGAATGTGTATGGTTGAGAAATATGATTGAACATATTCAAGAATCATGTGGATTGCCTTCAATAAAAGATTCTCCAACCATATTATATAAAGATAACGCACATGTATTGCACAATTAAGTGAAGGATTCATAAAAGGGGACAGAACAAAACATATTTCACCAAAATTCTTTTATGCGCATGAGCTTGGAAGAATGGTGAAATTGATGTCAAGCAAATCCGATCGAGTGATAATCTTGCTTGATCTATTCACAAAAGCCTTACCAACTACGACATTTAAAAGACTTACATATGGTATTGGCTTGCGTAAACTTAAAGACATTGCAAGCAAAGAAAGCGAACAAGTTTCACCCATGTTCACATGAGGGGAGTTATTGATTAGTGTATTGCACTCTTTTTCCTTAGCTATGGTTTTATCCCATTGGGTTTTCTTAGCAAGGTTTTTAATGAGGCAATCTTAACAATATTATACCCGTCTTAATATTTATGAGAATAGTGTACTCTTTTTCTTTTACTATATTTTTTCCCATTGGGTTTTTCTTAGTAGAAGTTTTAACGAGGCACAATCTCTAAGCAAGTGTCATCCAAGAGGGGAGTGTTGTGAAGTGTGGATGACCATACATTATATATACAAAATTAAAATCATTTAAAAAGCCCTTTCTTCATCATTTTTATCAGTTTTTCAAAGTTTAGGTAGAGCATTTACCATAAAAAAAAAATAAAAATATAAGATCTAATGATTTTGAAGCAATTCGTGTGAAAAAAAGTCCTCTCAAAAATGATTTTGTTGTCCATGAGTCTCCACCTCCTCGCATGGCACGGATGAAATTATTTTTAGCCCAAACTGTGACTATAATGGAAGTTCATCGAGATGCACGCTAAGTCATAAACCAACGGTCCAGGAAAACAGTATTATTATAAAACCTCGTCCCCGCGAATCATCGTCAAAAACCAAAACCCTAAACCCCCATCCAACCCTAATTCTCTCATCTTCGATTCAATCTTCAACAATGTTGAACCGATTCCTACTGAGAAAATCATCTCTCCTACATTCACTCACCCGGCACCGTTCAATTCCTTCGAGATCGTACGGCATGATCCCGATGGTGATCGAGCACACAGCCCGAGGCGAGCGCGCCTACGACATCTACTCTCGCCTTCTCAAGGAACGCATCGTCTTCGTCAATGGCGGAATCTCAGACGACATGGCGTCGGTGATAGTCGCGCAGCTTCTCTTCTTAGAATCCGAAAACCCTACCAAGCCAATCCACATGTACATCAACTCCCCAGGCGGAGTCGTCACGGCCGGGATGGCGATCTACGACACAATGCAGTACATCCGGTCGCCGGTCAGCACGCTCTGCGTCGGACAGGCGGCGTCGATGGGGTCGCTGTTGTTGACGGCCGGCGCCAAGGGGGAAAGGCGGTCGCTTCCGCATTCTAGGGTTATGATTCACCAGCCGAGTGGGGCGGCGAGCGGGATGGCGAGTGATATGGTGATCCATGTGAATGAGATTGTGAAGACGAGGAATATGTTGAATTCTCTGTATGAGAAGCATACGGCGCAGAGTATAGAGAGGATTGAGAAGTGCATGGATAGGGATACGTTCATGTCGGCGGAGGAGGCTAAGGAGTTTGGATTGATTGATGAAGTGATTGAGAATCGCCCGACGTCGCTGGTGGCGGATGCGGTTGCTTCAACTGGTGATGGGAATGAAAGAAAGGATCAAAATTCTTGAGCTACATGATGCGTCGGAGGTCGAATTCCGGCTTCCTATTGTTCTCATTTTATTTATTCAGGTACGGGAAATTTGAATTTGAGATCTATTCTTTGAATTCAGGGATTAGATTTGTTGTTCCTCTCATTTTATTTTTATATCAGTAAGAAATAAAGAGAAAGGTTGAATTTTTGATATGAAAGGTTGAATTTTTAAGTAGCGAATAACAATGCTTTATTCTCTACTTACATGGGAATCAATTGATGAAGACTAGTTGATTGCCTCATTTTAATGGGAGATCTCGAGTTACTTTTTGTGGATCTTAGAAATTCTAATGCTATGTTTGTGGAGTTGGACTAGTTATGTTGAGTTGTAAGGAGAGGTAAGTATCCGTTGATTAGTAAGAATGGGTGATGAAGAAATGCGTTTTTGTTGAAGGTTTCATCTATGCAATTTATAAGTATTCATCTCCAATAGCCTAGGTCGTTCTATGGGTAGGCAGTAGTTCAATTTTTTGTATGAAAATCTCAACCACTATGCAGTGTTCGAATCAAGTATTGTATATGAGCAATAGGGATGTCTCCCTATTGAATTTAAGTCCCTTACAAGTTAGATTGAGTGAAGTTGTGGAGTGCCCCTAAATTGGTCCTACCTTCAAATGCTTTCTCTTAACGCATCCATGCCAAAATCTCTTGGAAAACAGGCTGCACTGGAGAATTTGTTCATTCTCTATTCCTTAAAATGTTCTAGTGGTCCTTGCAATACGAATTGTGAACCGAACAATAGTTTGAGTTGCCCAAGTTTATTCTCCTTTGACAATCAACAAAACCAGATAAAGAATGATATCATAGAGAATGAGATCTTCCTTTGAATGCGGTCTGTTCTCATAATGAGTATACTTTAAAAAAAAAAAAAAAAAAAAAAAAAAAACAAAATTACTGATTCATTAAATGCTTTGCACTGGTATTGGACAATTGCTACTACATAACCAACTAAACCTGGGGGCAAGTGTTAAGAAAAATAAAAACTAGATGTAACAACCTTTTTTTTGTCAGAAAAATAAAATAAAAAATAAATTGATGTAACAATGTATGTTACATCTTCAACGAAAAAATACAAATATAAGGGAATTTTGTGTTTGAGTCCTGTTGAATGTTGGATTGAGGAGTGTTTTAATAGTGGAAAGTTGGGCTCGCTATTTGTTAGCTAATAAACTAACAAATCCTCAAAATCACATGTTTCGTGTGTTAGAAAAATTATGTATATTGAGGCCGCACGTAATATAAAATGTGCCATGCTAGTATTTAGTTTCTAGTTAGTCAAAGTTAATGTGATTTACTAAGGCATTAAGTCTTTGGCTCTGAGTATAATTTTTTATGAAAAAATTAATGGGTGGATTCTAGAATAATAAGCCAACTTTATGAGTGACAAAGTTGGCATATTCAATAATAATTGTCAAGTTAGCTATTTAAAAGGTTATGGTCCCCAATTGTAGTAATGTACGACTTTACTCTTTATCCATGTCGAGAGAGAACTCTAGAAGACTTGCTAGGGAAACTACAATTGGAAGATCCACTTTTCACAAATATCTGAAATCCGACAATCAACAAATTCAAATAATTGCAAAACCCATCACAAGATTCGTTGTGCAACATTTATATCAATTCTTTGGACAAGAATAGTAATTGCTAGTGGCACTCTCGTTGTAATGGTCAAACTCTGACAATAATATATGCCATATAATAAACCTATCTTTGGATCGGTATCGGTTTATTATTCACATGTAAAGCCTTATAATAAATCTATCTATGTTGATTGTTGGATTTCGTATTTTTATGTGAGTTAAATCTTCTAATTGTAGTTTCCTTAGTCAAAGTTTTCTCAAGTCCTCTTGATAGGGTTCAAGAGAAAAATCGCACATTTCTAATTAGGACCAGAACTCCTTTAAATAATTGATGTGACCATTATTATTAAATATGTCAACTCTGCCACTCATTAAGTTAGCATGTTACTCTGGTATCCACGTGGTAATTTTTAATGACAATTATGCCCTTAACCAAAAATTTATACCATAGTAAATTAATCTAATTTTAGCTTGCTTAATAATGGCATAACACATTTTATATTGCATGTGTGGCCTCAATAAACATAGGGCCGCGCTATGTGCACCCCAGTGCTTACTCAGGGCAACCCATTTACAAAGGCACACATCGAATTTGTCAGGGCACCCCGAAAATGAACGAAATTGCCCTTGTCCTTTAACAGAACGCACCCCACTGCCAAATCAAATCAAACCTTACTTTTCTCTTCTCCCGCTCTCGCTCCCATTACGAATCAAGGCCTCAATCCACCAAATCCCCTTATTTTCATAAAAATTTACCTATAATTGGATTTAACCACAATCTCATATTATTCAGCCACACAGGGCCGTGATTTGTGTTTTGGTCCCGGTCGTCCATTGCCGAGACCATTGAGTAAGTGTCGGCTAAAGCTCAACCGAGTGTCGTAATAAGGTATGTTTGGGATTAGTCTCGATTGGTAGTCACCGAAATCTTTTTGCATCTTTCGGTTGTACCATATCGAGACTTTGATTGAAGTACCGGTCTTCAGAAACCGAGACAACATAATGTCTCGGTCCTGTGTGACCGAGATATTCGTGTACGTGGTATACATTTGGAAATGAGGAAAAAACATTAAAAAAAAACATCAAAACTCACTTCCCCGTGTGTCGTGTCCGCCTCCCCTGCGTTCTCTTCATCGATCGGACTCTTAAAACACCCAACGAGGCGTCGATGGGTTGGGGTGCGCGGGAATAGGAAGAAAGGGTTGGTCGTTTGGGTTGAGAGGGGCATTTGAGTCTTTTCAAGTTGAAAATAAAATAAATGGGGCGCTCTGAGTAATGAGTGGGGTGCACATAGCGCGACCCTAAACATATTCTAACATTGCGTGGTTTATTTTTATTTTTATTTATTTTCTTGAGATGTTTTGACTTGTCACAGTGCCAAATATTCCTCTCTCTTTGTATTCCCGCTCCCTTTGTAAACCAAGTTACTGACAGTGGAACTTGTCTATCCTTCTTATGTTCACGTCCGTAAGTGCATTTTGCTCAATTGGAATCACTGGCTACATGACCATGTAGTTGCATGGTTTTATTTTTATTTTTTCTTCACATTAATGTTTCCAAGTCCCATGCCTAAATTTGCATAGTATCTCCCCTAGCAACTAAATGATGGCTTTCCCTGCTAGTTGCTACTTCCTTCCAAAATAAACTTCTCATTAGTTTCCTCATCCAATTTAATCCCCCTTCTAGATTTCCGTGGTATCCCCTCATCTTCTCATTAGCCTCAAAAATCAATCAGATAAGTGTGAACTTGTCTCCTTTGGTTGGAAGTCCTCTTTTCTACTCACTTAGGCTTTTTTGTGTCTTTTCTTATATCCTAATTCTAGAAGCTAGGAATGCCTCCTAGTCTTAGTCTCCATACTTAAATGGTCAAAGCTCTACTTCACTCGCAATCAATGTGTAACAATTGTTTGTTCATCCACGTTAATGTTGCTAGCAAAAGTCCTCCAAGCTCGACAAACAACCAAAATGTTAGAGAAATCCTTGTCTGTATGTTGTTCATCTCCAGCCATAAAAGAAGGTATCATTTGAGTTCCCACCCTTCCAATTGGAGTTTATTTAATGGAGAGAGCAGTGTGTTTCCCATTTTTTTCAGGTTGGTATTTGGAAGGTCTCTTTGTGTTCCTTGTTTGGTAAATCATATAATTGTTTCTCCAATCAAAAAAGGCTTTCTGGTTTTACATATCGGTTTACAAAAAGTAATTGCTAAGATGTGTGACAAAGTTGTTGAATGGTTTGGAAAGCTCACCATCAATTGCACTTAATCGAGCACAATGGAAAAATTTGATCCATGTAGCCGACCCCAGTTAATTTGGGACTGAGGCTATGTTGTTGTTGTTGTTGTTGTTGTGTGACAAAGTTGTATTGTGTGGTTTTAAATATGACAAGTACTATTTCTGTGTTCTTCTGTCATGGCTATCTTTGTTTGTTGATTTTTTTAATCAAAAGCGTTGGACATGGGCACTATTCAGGAGTGATACCAAGCCTGAAGGAAATGAGTAGTAGTGCAAGGAGTGTGAATCAAACACAGTAGGGTACATAAGAGCCCTAAAGCACTTGGCAATGCTTGGGCGAGAAAAAGATATATTGAAATATTTATGGTCATTGACCTTGACTTTTATTTCGATGTTGTTTAGATGTCCTGGTCGCACATTGATTATGATTTCAATTTTGGTTGTTGAGAATATGAGGTCCTAAATGTACTCAAAGTAATTTTCATTTACAAAAGAAATTCACTTTTCATTTAGTAATTATTACGAGCCTCGAAAAAAGTTAGTATTATTAATTTATTATGAATAATGAGTCTTTGATGCACTAGAAGTCACTTTGTCTTTCCTTTGGGTCTGTGGATATATTCTTAGTTTTTTAATTTTCAAAAACTTGTTCAATGATCATTGAAATACAGAACTCAAATTTACTTCTCTTGCTTTACTCTCTTGCTTCTCCATTATAAGGAGTGTAGGGAATGCATTCCAGATTATTATTGAGGAACTAAATTCATAAAAATTCACTTGCGCTTTGTGCCCCTTTTATGAGTTCCTTTTTTTCAATGATGTATTAACCGCATTTGTCACATTTTCAGAAATGATGGTTAGATTGCGGTGGGAGGACTTCAGATTCCTGCAATGTGAGAAGCTCTGCATGTATGACTTTGATGGCAACATCTAAAAGACTGCTGGAGAATTTGATTCTTTGGTAACCCTAATTTATAGTTGGCGTGACTGAGAAAAACATGATTTTTGCAGATAAAGAGCGCGGTGGCTCCAAGTTCATGGCTTCAAGGTGGATTTTAGCTAGTGATCTAGTCAAATAATTAGACTAATTAGTCACTTGAAATTGGAGTGGCTAAGACCGGTTGCTTCTTTTTTGTTAGGCAATTTGGTAGGCTTCTGGTCCTCCACTCCTATTTCAGTTATTTGTGCTGACATTGTACATGTATGACTGCTGGTTCCTCATTTCAACCGTTTTGCAGTTCCATTTAACTAGTCTGCTAACATGGATGTCTTTTTTTTGTTACGAGAAGCGGGTTGTCGTCCTTTAACTAGTGACGGCAAACCCAAAGTAGTCAAATAGTTTTGATACCGGATGGTTCCTTATTCAACTTTTTTGACTCGGAATTTTTTTAAAAAAAGGAAAAGAAGTTAACCCTTTCTTCATATGAAGAATACGATTCATTTGGAATCACGTATAGGGTGACAGATTGATACATTTTTTTTTTTTTCATTTACTACAAAACTCATACAAAGACAGCTTACAATTTTGACCTACAAAGAAACAGCTTGCAGAAGTTCTAAAAAGAAACTGGATACTGAAAAGGAGATGAACAGGATTGCAATTGATTCAAATTTATATTCCTCAACACTCAACAGGCTTTGTTTGTATCCTCCTCTCCTTTGGCTTCAACAATCATTTTGAAATGACTCTCATGAATCGGTTTAGCGAAGAAAAGATGCCCGACAATTGACCCAACAGTGAAGGACCATCTTCTGATTGTTCTTGTACATTACCAAATATTATCTGCATAACAATGAGAAAGAACAGGAGAAACCAAAAATTCACATTCCTTCGTCTTTTCACAATTATCATGAAAATTCACACTCCTTTTCACAATTATCATGCCTTACAAAGCAAAACGCTAAGAAAGAAATTTTAATCCGTGCTTTTTAAGATACATGGAAAGTTTTTTCATTGAGTTTTACCATGCCATAGGTATAATTCCTGCTTTATGTTGTAGGGGACACTTCATTAGTCTCAGGATATTCAATTTCTTCTGTTCATTATTTTATTTTATTTTTTTGCCAAACTATGATTTCTACTGTTGACTTAATTGCCTGATCAGACAGTTTACAACATAATGCATAAAGCTCAACTGAGATTACAATATAGATTATAGTTCATAGGATTCACATCATGGGGTGGCTTAAGTGTTGGTAGTTTACTATATGAATTCTAAAATGAACCGCAGTTTTTGATAAATTAGAGCCTATTTTAGCAACTAACCTCCAATTCTTCTGCATCTGGACGGCTGATTTGTTCCTTCGCTAGTAAGTAGCGATTTGGCCTTTCCTTATCATCATAGAATACCTTCCACAATCTAGTAAGAATTTGTAAAAACAATAGTAAGAAATAGAGAGATAGAAAAAAATTTGACCTAAAAAAGTTCATACGAAGTTCTTGATTTGTTGAATTTTCTCACCCTGGATAGCACCTAAAAACAGCACCCGTTGGAAATGGTCTCATTGAATAGACTACTGTAAAAGTGCTGCAAAGAATGTGAAGCGAGCTTTAGTTATGGAACATGGTAGAACTATAAAACTATTACAACAAACTGCATGAGATCGTCCTTTCTAGTCTTTAGCAAATGTATTTCGGCATATTTTTGTTATGAAGTTCGTAATATGCACAACGTATAACCCGGCGGTCAAGAATTGGAAGCAGATCCATCTAATCGAAACGTATAAAATATATAAACGTCTGATCAAAAAATGTATATATAAAAATCATTTACAATAACATGATCCAAAGAAATGGGTTGTTCAAACCCAATTATTGTCATGTCAACACATATGCTTTACTCTAAACAGAAGGGGCTCGACAACATAAGAAAGATATATAGTTCCCATTTAAAAGTGGTGGCAAAAAGAACTAAAGATGGTTCCTCCATATATAACAAATATAATAAGCAATTTTGCGAGAAAGGAAACATACCTCAAGAAGTAACGACGCAGCTTCCTAACATTGAAGCCAACTCCAACATCTTCACTCACAAGTCGTGGGTTCCACATAAGGAGAGGTCTTGGCTAATGATAGAATAACCAGATGTTGTATGAGGGGAAACCTTTTGCCGCTCAGACATCCATAAACAATAGCACGATAAATTTAATGACAAAATCTTAAGTTGTTTTCTGGAGACTGTTTCAATCAGATGATTCAGATGCATTAAATTGCTAATAGCATCTTGCACTGCACTTCAAAGGATTATGGAAAAGCGTGTGCCTAAAAGGTCGGTGTGCGTGTATTCAGCACGTTGAACAGCTAATTCATCAAAAAAGTGTGTGCATGTTCAGATAACAAGCCGCAGAAGGACTATCTGATGAATGAAAATCTAAAAAGCTGTTTTGAGATGCAAGAAAATATAGTGGCAAAATTGTAAAGCTCTCAAGTTAAGATTGCATAACTCAGGTATCCGGGAATCAGATACATACAGGATCATCAGAGAGAGAGGTTGCAATTCTCTCCACATATTCTAACATCTGATAATCAGGAACTACCATAACCACGATTTCATCTTCGCTTTCCACAGGTTTTCGGTCACTTAAGCTGCAAGCAAAGGAAATGATACAATTACCAATCTAAAGCAAAAAAACCAGACCAAAATCTGTTGCAGGACCATTAATAATGAAAACCTATTAAGACAGGGAAAAATATAATTCCAAAGTATCTAATTTGAAACAGGACTTGCCCATGTACAAATCCAATGCATCCTTAGTTGACTTGAATTTGTTAAAAACCTTTGCCATTCTAATTTTGGGATCAACCCAAATTACAAAAGTAAGTACAAGTTGAAGGTCTTACGAGATGCATGCTAATTAGAACTTCAGAAGAATATTCCTCGATTTATGATATGAAAATTCGTTCAACTTCCCGAATCATTTAGATTTTTTCAAACATCGAATTAAAAAGTGACACGCTATAACTAATTTTATAAAAATCCATACAGATTGCCAATTTCCGTGCTAACTTGTGACTTGTGAGCAAAGAAATTACAGTTGACTTTTAGTGACCCTAATAGGCGAAGTCGAATTTTCGATCCTTGCCTCCATCCTCTGATTCACAAGAAATATTTTCATAAACGTTTTACAATAATACCTAGAAAATCCAAAAGCTGCGTCTTTCCAGCGATATTTCAGAAGTGCAGCAGCTCCAGCATCTGGAAATATGGCTTTCACCCTCTACACATGGAAAATTTTGTCAACACATGGAAGTTGCTGTGCCAATAGGAATTTCCAGAAAAATCTGACTGTAAGCTAGATAGTTTAACAAATTTACTACATAATTAAATCATGAAAGGCCAATGAATGGTCACTCGTGAAAATCAAATGTAAAACCCTGAAAACTTTGTCCTCCTAACCTGACCTCCTGTTTCTTCTATAACGGTATCCAAGAAAACCCTTGACAATTCCCATAACTCAGTTTGGGCCCCTTCATCATCAAGAAACTGCAACTGTGGAATCAAGAGCTCAACCTGGAAAAGAACATTATTTATACAATAAATGGAGCCCGATCAGTTTAAATTTCCAGCCTACCAAACTTCAAAGATGTAACATATTGGAAATATTCACATATCACATGTTTGAGAAAGAATAAAGAAAAAAGATTCAAGATACAGTCCACACTGAAAGATTTTTTCTTAATAACCATTTAAACACCGGATTCAGCAATATCATAAAGGCCTTTGTATGTAATTTGTAACTGTTGAGGGGAAAAAACTATAATCAACCAAGTTATTGTGATTGAATAAGTAACCTTACATCAAATGCCCATTTATCCGAAGACAATGACTTACTATGGCCCTCATTCCGCCCGAAGACACAAATGATGCACTTGCTTCGCCTGATTGCCGCACTGCACCCTCCAAATCAGAAGGCAAGCAACTGTAACATAAAGCAGAGTTATAGGGGAACTTTCGGTTTCACTCCAATCAGTGACAAAGCCTCTTCACCATGTATATTGAACAAAGATGAATGCACAACAATACAAGGGGTTAGTCCTTTCAAATTTCCCTATTTTGACTCAATCCTGTCTCTTTGATACACAATGTTGCATTGTAAAGATGAACAGTGCAATCAATTAACAACAACATAGCCTCTAATCCCAAATTATTTGGCGTCGGCTACATGAATCAAACTCTTCCATTGCGTTTGATGTAGTGCAAATGTTTGATCCATTTCATAAAGAGTGACAAAAGTTTTATGATAGTTGTCGACCTATTGCAACCCTTGCCCATTTCCATTCCTAGAAAATAGGCTGGGGACCTCCCTCCCTATTTTCAGGTATGAAAAATGTGCTTCAGAGCCCTCTTCCTTGCCGGACTTAGGACCGACTATGTTTTTTTTTTTTTTTAGGAAAGAAACAACATTTTTTTTTTTCCAACCAAAGTTTGAACCTATGACCTCTTACTTTCAAATCTTATACTGGGAGTTGGGACCGACTATGTAGCACGTCCAAGTTCTAAATAGGTGGAGTTAATAGAATCAACCGATATGTAACATCCACATAGCAGGATTTGAAATTTCAAGATTATAATCCTTTCTTTCTTTAGATATATATCCAGACAAGCCTGACTATTCCCGCCAGACCCTGGTGTAATCATCTTGAGCACACGCCAGGGGCCTGGACAATCTAACTTGGGACCCTATGCCTAACCTACAAAATCCCGAGCTCGCTGGGCCAACCCGTCTAGGTTAAGATTATAATCCATTAAAGCCATCTTACCTGTCATCTTCTTGTTGTTGTTGTTGTTGTTGTTGTTGTTGTTGTTGTTGTGATTGTTGGGGATCTAAAGAAGCCGAAGCATCATCATCATCATCTGAAGCTTCAATCTCGCCTTGAAACTTGTCAAATTTGGCGTTGGTGCGCACTTTCAGGTCACCATTGCACCGTTGGAATCCAAATTGGGAGGATCTAGAACTCGGAAATGCTATGACGAATGGAGGATTAAATGGAGAAGTAGTTTTGGTGGTATAGGTCGGAGAAGAGCAGCCCCACAAATTGGGGACTGATGAAGCCATTAAATTGATGAACTCGGAACTCTACTCACAAATTCTCTACTTATCTACAACACATTTGTCTGATTTTCTGGTCTGACTGATGATGTGGATTGACATAACTGAGACACCCAAAACGCACTAAGGCCTTGTTTCATATGTTAGTGAGATATCTCCCAACTTACCCCATAAAAAATATCTTTTAGGTCACAAATCATTTTTCTCAAGTCCCTCGCAAATCATTTTTTTTATTTTAAAAATATGTTAAGTCCCTCGCAAATCATTTTTTTATTTTAAAAATATGTTTGAAAGACATTTATGTCAATTCTCATATTTTACTTTTTTTTTTGCAACTTCCTGCAAGTTTAAAGTTCAACCAAACATAAAATATGAACTTACACCGTGAGTTAACTCCATAGAGTTATCTCCACTCGCATTGTAAATTAGCAAAAACGAACCAAACGAGGCCTAAATTCTCGTGTGTTGCCCGACATATCTTAAATCGCTGCAATGACGGAGGCAGGTCTAAGTGTTGAAGTGGCGGACGTCAAGCTGCATTTTGGTTTTGTTTGATGATTGGTACCACAATTGTAATACTTGTAAAACATATAAGAAACATGAACATCCAGAGACATGCTTATGAAAATCACCGTACCAATCGCAAAACATATTAGACAAGCGCACAAGACACAAGAACTTCAGCGCAACTAATAAGCACAAGCAATCGCAAGACCAAATCCTTAACATACTTTAACAATTGCAGATAAATACTAGCTATTTCTTGTAAAGCCTTCAAATTAGAGTAATAAGAAATATACTACAAGAACTAGAGTGTACAATAGGAAAAACCTTACATTTGGTTGACAACATTACGTTTGAGAGCGCCCATTACACTGATAGTGATCAACATCACTTTTGCATCAGCATATATGTATACCAGGTTATATCATTTATAGGGTTTTTAGGCTGTAATCACAAGTATGGTCTTTCACATTTCCGCGGCAAAGGATTTCCCACAACCACAGGTCTGCGTAGCATTAGGGTTCTTGAATGAGAAGCCGCCGCCAATGAGTGCATCACTGAAGTCCAACTGCATTCCGTACACGAAAAGAAGGCTCTTGGGATCGCAAACTGCAGTAGAAAACAATAAAATGAGGTCCGTAAAAGATTATCTCAACATAAAAGAACAATTATTGAATGATGCTTCCCAAAAATGGTTAAAAACCACTGAAAATGCTAGAAACCTCACAAACGACTAAGTCAATCTTCAAAATAAGAAATGTCATGTGACATTCATCAAACACCAACAACAAAAGTTTGCACCCAACAATTGTAACAATTGGAGGCTTTGGAGCACTTTATATGTCAGAACAGAACTTCCATTCATAGCCAATTGCCAGGCATTTCTGGTTTGATGTTCACATAATTTGAGAGTTACAGGTTAGAGATGCATCACAAAGCAGGGAAGAGAAGTAATTGTTAACCAAGGCAATCAAGTCAACTCAAAAGCATAAATTAAAATGAGTATCCATCTAAGTGACTCTCTCTGACACAATCTTCCAACTAAAAAGGCATACATTCTTCATCAAAGATCAAGGAGAAAATTGAAGATTCAAGACTAGAAAGGATGAAAGATGCAACAATGAGCGGCTAGGGTTTTTGTTTTCTACTTCAAGGAAAACATTATTTCAACTGTAGTTCTGTGACATTTATGAGTGAACAAGTTTTCATCATAGCTTTTAAGTATTCGTTGTTTCTAGACTTCTTTTTTTTATTTTATGGATGATTGATAATGATTAATCTGACAAATTAATTCAATTGGTATTCTTGAGTTTCGTAATCCATATTGTCATGAATGAGTGATACAAGTAGCAAAAAAGTTATTGTGGCTCTTAATCAAGTTTTCATTTGAAATTGAGGCTTGGTTGTTATTGTTAACAAGTTTATTCCGTAAGATAAGATCAATGGTGATTCCCCCTGCCCGGTGCTAGGCGATCAAAAGCTCCATTCGAGAGACCAGACAACTCCCATTTCTTACTAATAGAAGGGAACATTGCCACCTTAACGTCATGAAAGTGAATATTTGCAGCCATCTCAGCGATTTGCTTTTTTAGTTTAGCTATTTGCTCAGATCTTAATGCTATAATTAAACTGATATGGAACATTGCCACCTTAATGCTTGAATAGAACATGTAAATATTTCGAAAGTGCAATATGAAGTAAAGGTATTCCCAGCATGACGGAAAAAAGAAAAGAAAAGACAATACCGATTGTGAAGCCACTGTATTCAATGATAGAATCATCTGGTCTTGAGTTTTCTTTGTTCTCAAACTCCATTGTGTAGGACATGCCAGAGCAACCCCCTTGTTTCACTCCAATTCTTAAGCACAAATCTTCATTTCGCTCGGACCTCATCTTATTCAAATGCTTCAGTGCATTGTCAGTAAGCAAAATAGCAGGTGCTATTCCTCCACTGGCTGGTGCTTCTAACCATGAAAATGAAGGAGATCATTAGACATATGAAAGTGCAATATATTTCGATGCTAAATATTAGAAGCAAAAGTGGTAAAGAAGTTTTCCCTCATATGAAATAGGCTTAAAAGAAACTAAAAAACTGCCTCACAATTACTAAGAATATAAGATGATTAAATAATATAGTTTTGCAAGGTCATGTGTGATTTTTTACCACTAAATTTTTAGGTGAATCCTGATTCGATGACAGATTACTTTGATAGCACTTTTGACGTAGGAAGGATCAAAGGAGGAGAAGAGAAGAACAAACCAAAAGTAGAAGGAACCTCGAACAACCCAATCCAGGTTTACAATTCTATTATTTTCAATTCATCAACAAAAACTGACAATAAAGTTGTGTTTACACCTTATATAGCAAAACCATAATTCATCAAGACTATGTACTTCTATCATACAAAAAATTTTAATTCTAATACAAGGCCCACATAGTTACTACATCAACTTTTATCAGTAATTAAATAAATACAATTTCCTCATTCCATACGAGTAGATACAAGTAAGGACAAGGAGTTTGGAGTGTTATAGAGGCAATTTTATGCAAAATGAATGCAAACAATCCAGAAAAACAGATGGAATGGGTGGAATATAATGTTAGGAAAGTGGTAAAGTTGCATGGCTCCTACTTATAAAGGGAAACAACTCATTCAAAGATGACTTGGAAAATAATACATAGCTAAATTGTACAAGAAGAGGAAGGATTTTAGATAAATTGTGTACAGTAGATTGCGACGTCAAAGCATCTTCCATGCCACCATCAAAACCTCCAAAGAGTCTAACCTTGATATCTCGTGCATCACTAATTTTCTACACAACCTTTCGGACCCTTGATTTTGAAGGTCGCAAACCTCATCTAGATACTTCTTAAGGATGAGAGCCTTCAAATTAATTATCTAACCACAAGCTCAGACCATATTCATGGAATAGCAATACAAAGGATGCAAGTACCATTAGGAATATCAGACAATCACTCTTTTCGAAGATATAATTTTGCGAGGCACAAGTTGTTGCAAATCGCATCTCTTATCATGTTAGCTCGCCCTTACATGTTTTCATTTACAACTTGCAATTCTTTCAGAAAACCGAATATTAGTAAAATGCTTAGGTTATATCTGGTAGCCTCCCACACCTTAAAGCCCTAAATCTCATCTCCTACAACATCAATTAACCATTTGTTCAAAATAAGCTCAAAATGTTCTTCTCGTCGTAATAGAGCTTTAACCTGTAAAAACAAGTAATACAAAATTTCATCTTGTATTGCAAAACTACGCCTCATCAAACTGAACAACCAAATTCACAAATGTCCTGCTTCGAATAGTTTCTTCCAAAACGAACACAAACTCGGAAAAAACAAATCTATGAAGCATAGCATCACATGATTCCCAATTTCTATGGAAGAACAAACCAGGGAAAGGAATTGCACACGTAGAAACATTTGATTTAGAAAGAGCGAGTACCGGTAACGGTGGCTGATCGGATGGAGATGGAGCTTCTTCTTCTTCTGTGATTGCGATTCGTCGGTAGAGACAGAAAGGTTACGAAAGTGGGTTTGTATGTGGATATAGAAGAAGATCTGGCGTTGATGTGGAAAAGAGGGGAAGATGTAGTTGGCGAAGAGAGCGCCATTAATGGAGGTCGGTCGAGAGAGAGAGAGAGATCAACAGGGACGAATAAATGGCAGCAGAGCTTAACGTTGTCACTATTGTGGAATTTGAGGTTGTCCGCTGCCTTAGACTTTAGATACTTGTGCACGCCGGAACTCCTGTCATTTTAAAATACTAGTTAATACAATAAAAATAAAAATAAAAATAATAAAAATAATTTTAATCCATAATGATGTGGAATAGAAACTTGTTTTTTGTTTGAAAAAAAATATATTAATCGACCTACGGACGCTCTTGCAAACTATGCAAGGGAGCTTTTATAGTGATAAACGATCTTTACTACTCATCCTGGTCGAGTAAGGAACATGTTGCAAGAAGATGCTCGTGGAGTTACACATTCTAGAATGTGTCTGATGTAATCGCATTGTCTAGGTTTTAGCCTCTTTTTCTACGTTAAAAAAAAAGATTATAAATCAATTCATTCATGGTATTAAGAGTTCCATTTTCCTTGTGTGGTGGAGATTAATAAAATAAATTTCAACAACAATATGTTAGAAGGGTGCTTCTACGATGAAGCCCAAATATATAACATTTATTACGTATTTAATGCAAAACCTATTAAATATGCAACATCATTCTCCATTACACTAAGATTTTACGGTAATCGTGAAAACACATAATTCTCATGACATAAATATTACAAACCTAATTAACTTAAAGGCCCTAATTAAAATAGTCTTTATTGGTACATATTTCATAATTTCTTTCCATTTAACATTTGAAGTGATTAAACATGATAAGGAAAAAGGATTTATGAACTATTTGTTTTTGTACAGAAGTTGAACCTACGAATTGTTTGCTTGATTGGTAATCTTTCTAACTTTCTTTAAACATATCTCTTGTACAGTGTCACTATACTTTTTATTGAGAGATAATATTGATTTTCAGTATTAAAAAAATAAAATCGGTTGGCACCTTAGCGATGTTGTGTATTGGTAACAACTCAAGTTTAAGACATTGATTGCGGCAATAGTCCACAAGTTCTGAGTCGTAGCAACTACATTATGTAGTCGGACTAATCGGTTGTTGGTAAGAGTTGGTAAAGGTTTTAGGGTTAATAATTAAGTTTTAAAACTTTTCCGCTCCCACCCTGTACACCAGACCAAGACTGTGTCTCCTCCTCAGGTGCAATCAATGGAGGTGAGAATGGAGTGCATGTGCGATTGGGGTGTGGACGAAGGGAGCGTGGAGAGCAAGAGACACTACCTGTGCCGTATGACCACTCTGGAGATGCTGAGGGACCGAGGCTACGACGTCCCAGACTCCGACCTCTCCCTCACCCTCCAAAACTTCCGCGACTCATTCGGCCCCAAGCCCGACCTCGAGCGCCTCCGCATCTCCCTCCCCCTCCTCGCCGACCCCTCCAAATCCGTACGATTCCCTCACCACAATGATTTATTATCAATTAGGGTTTCCGATTTCCTCATCTCCTCCTCTTTTGCAGATTCTGGTGGTGTTCTGCGGCGCCGACACGCTCAAGCTCTCCGTAGTCCGCAACGTCATCGCCCAGATCAACGACAACCACGCCCTGCATCGCGTGATTCTGGTGAGGCAGGGGACCATCACTTCCCAGGCTCGCCAGGCGCTCACCACTCTCCCCAGAGTCAAGATCGAGCTTTTCCAAGTGAGTTGACTTCATTGTTTGTTGCCGTCTTTTTTTTCATTCATTTGAGTTTCTGTTGTTGTTAGGGTTTTTGATTGTGTTTGTTGTGATTTTCGAAGATCACGGACTTGTTGGTGAATGTCACTAAGCATGTGTTGATGCCAAAGCATGAGGTCCTGAGCTTGGCGGAGAAGGAGAAGCTTCTCAAAAAGTACAGCTTGGAAGACAAGCAGGTACTACTACTACTACTACTACTACTACTACTACTACGTTTAGTGAGATTGGATGAACTGTTTTGTGCTATTTTTATGTACTGGCATTCGAACATGCGCAAGCAAGCGCGAGTTTGTGCTGCTTGGAATGATAACAAAGTTGAAAACAATATAGGAGCTTGAGCTAGGGATGTAAATGGAGCAGGGATGTGGAATGTGTTAGGGTTTAGGGTTTGGGGTGTCGCCATTTATCTATCCACCTCTATGTTCTGTTGCCCATGAGAGGGGTGGGATTAGGGAACATCATGAGGACGTAATTTTTCCCATTCAATTCCCCATGGGGAGTAATATCGTCGACGTAAATGGATAATGGTGCTGAAGCGCAAGACGTCTTAACCTTGATGGAGAGGTATCTCCACAATTTTAAGGACCTTAGCTCTTTTTGATGTGATTATACTCCAATGGTCTGTAGTTTATCTTTTGCTATAGAATTTTTAGTAGGGTGTATGCTGGTTGCGACTTCATTATCTTTAAGGGTTGCTTAAGAATTGATGTTTTATGTCCACTCAACGTTTCATGATCACTTAATAAAGCTATGCAATGGCACAGGATTATATGAAAATAAAAAAAAGAGGAAATTGCTTTTACAGATCAGAGTTGAGTAGGTCAATTCAAAGTGCTTTAGGTTTTCTCAGGCCATGAATGACAGGCTTGTTTTTCATTCTTGTAGCCTTTTCGAGTTGATTAGTTAAATTTTCATTTGTAACTGTTTCATGGGAAAATGCTTCTCAAAAGTGTACATATGAGAATTCTCAAATCTTATCACATTTATCTCTTCTTCTTCTTTTTTTTTTTTTTTTTTTTGACTCGAACCCACGACTTTCCTAGACCTTTCATCCATCTCACTAGAGATGTTTTGGCCATCTATCTCTATTTCTTAAGACTGTTGTTTTTGATATTGTGACTTTAGTTACTTCAATTCCAGTAAAAAAAAAAAAAGGTAGTATCAATCTTATCCATTCCTTTTCTGGCTCGTGCGCTGGTAGTGATAGTAAACAAAGTTCCACATGCATATTTTATCCCTATTCCATCTTCTCGTTTTTGCGTTTCTCAAAGTTGTATCTACTGTTACAGATTCCGCGCATGTTGGAGACGGATGCACTTGCTCGCTACTATGGACTTGAGAAAGGTCAAGTGCTGAAAATCACCAGCGTCGGTGATGTTGTCAGCCCTCATGTAACTTATAGATGTGTCATGTGACACCCTTATGCATGTGGGAAAGGTGTACAGTTCCTGGACTAATAGGAGAAAAGATTTTCAAATAGCAAAGTGACTCATGTGATGGTCATTGCACAGATTTGCGGTTTCATTGGCAATGCCTGTAGCTTTCTTGTATGAACCTCAACACTTTATTGGCCTGTCATTTCTGCTCAACTGGTTGGGCCTGGAAAAAAATGGAATTTTGAACAATTGTAGGCTGCAATAGCCGTTTTGGGATTCTGCAAGTATGAATGCATATGGATCGACACAGGTCTGAGGAGTCATTCTGAATGTCATTTTCTTGATAGTAATGCGGCTAATGGTGATGCATATTAGTTTAGGAGAGTTAAAAAGGGTGGCGTACTTTTGATATGTACTTTTGCTACAAATTTGTTGGAGTACCTTCAGATGCAATGTTGAGATGCAAGTCCATACGTGAGGACTCTAAACCTTGTTGTAGCAAATGTATGTGTAGGCATGAGACCAATGTATGTGTCAAAGAGATTGTGTTCAACTTCAAGTCTTCAACCCTAAACAAGAAATCACACGAGAAATTATGATCAAAATAGAAAAGATCTGCACATCAGAAACATGTAATTCTTATTCGACTCTGTTACTCTTTCGTCTCAATGTTCTTTCAAAGAATCTCTGTAAGGATGCTATATCTAAGCAACCTTCATAACAAAGAGAAAACATCACAGCAACTACTTTTACTTCTATGTAATCAGCAACTGTGTGAGGACCAAACTCATTTGAGTTTCTCTTGCTATGTATGGGACTCAAAAGGACTCAGGATACTCAGCTACTCGCCTTTTGTTTTCTCACATCATCTGTGACCAAAGCTATACATATTAGTCTCCACAGAGACACCAGATCATGAATGCTAACTGTACAAGTAGTGGTAGGCAAAAGAATGAAGAATTGCCACAATGAACTGCAAAAGAATTATAGCTTGTAAACTCTGCCGGTGCTAACCATCTCAACATGCGCAACTTGAGGTGCTGGGAACTGCTTCTTCTTCTTCTTGTTCCTCTAGTGACCGTAGATGTAGCTCATGCATGATTTCGCGATAACTGCAAATGAAATTTAAACGTTCATTAAACCAAATTGATAAAAAGGTAGAACAATTAACATATTTATTAACTTTAGGTTCTACACATGGGCGAGATGTAAAAGTTCAATAACTAAATTCCAATTGATACAAATAAATCATTTAGGAGTCCCAAGCCCTCTTGCATACAGATTGAAGTTTTAACCATCATAAGGCTGATGGAAGTAACAATCGGGAACCTAGTACATTGGCACCACTGTCATATGCTTTACATCTATAAATTTAAACATGCTTTGAAAAGCATATTATTCATTAAAATCAGATACATGCTAATGGAATAACCCACAGAGACAAGAAAGAAGCAAACATGCCAAATTATAGTATACATTGAAGTCTAATAAAAGTCATAATTTTGTCAAAGAAGGTTTTTTGGCATCAAAGCCTTCAAAAATATATAAAGATGCACCACACAAATGAAGCTCTGGGACAATAAATTCATGTATCTTTAAGTTCAATTTCTTGTTATCTTCTTTAAAACTTTATGACTAATTTAATAGATTGATCAATTTATCTGCATTCTCAGTCGCACACACTGCAGGTGTAAATGCTAATGAGCACGTCATATATTGAATAATGAGATGCTTAATGATTTGTGTATCTATCTTTTGTGCTTCCTCTAGCCCATAGTTGCAAAAACTTCAACCCCATCCCCACCCAAAAAAGGCCATTACAAGGATTGGTTAATGAACAAACATAATAACTTAACGTTTAGATTTTAGAGATCATCTTGCCAAGCTACTTTACTTCCTTCCTGGAAGCCTTAAATCTAGCAGCAAGATCCTTTCTAGAACAGAAACTGGGTTTCACTATAATTGATTGATAAATAGAAAAAGCAATGGTTCAGCAAGTCATAAGGCAGAGTTCATCTTTGCTAAGTAGCTCACAAATGTTCTATATTGAGGTACAAATTATCGAAGTTTAATAGAAATGATATGGTTAAAACCATCAAACAGTGAGATCTATTTTGCGATCCTATAAATTTATAAACCCAATACCTAAATTCTCATTTGAGATTTCAACAATAAACATACAAAACTTCAGTCCCAGATTAATTGGGGCTGGCTACATGAATTCAACATCTCAATTCAGCTTGATTTGATGCAGTTCAGTTTGAACATTAACTACGATCAAGATAAATCATTACGTGGTAGAAATGAAGAATTATGCAGAAGAAGCCTCAGTACACAAGGGTGCTTAGTCTAGGTTCTAAAGTCAGAAAAACCAGAACAAGAACCTTGATGAGCTAGAGTTTCTACTCAAGATCAACATATTCAATTATACAGGGAGTGTAGTGTACAAGAACTTCAATCTATTTATTTACCTTACCATGACAAGATCAATAATTCAATGTGACACAAGAAAACTGCATTCAAGTAACATGTGAACCACAACAACAACATAGCCTCAGTCCCAAATTAAAGTAACATGTGAACCAAGGGGAGATATTTCAAACTCATCTAAGCCAAACAACCAAAAATGCAGATAAACAGAAAAACTAAACTTTTCGGACATACGTACATGTCCTTGTCATGAGGAGCAAGAGCAATTTTTGCGATATGTAGAAATGCATTATCAACATTCAGACCATCTTTGGCAGATGTCTCATAATAAGGTACGTTTCCCTTGGATCTGCACCAATCCTTCGCTTGCTTCACAGAAACCTGCAAAAACATCAGTAATTTAAGAGGTCCAGAGAATAACTATAAATTTCTAAAGGTCAGTTGCATATACTTTTACCTGTCGGTGTGCTCCATTATCTACGTCAACCTTGTTTCCAAGTAACAGATATGGAAATGTTTCTGGACATTTAACGTTTGCCTACATTAAAACAAAGATAACATCAATGATGAAGAAAAAATACACGCAGACTCCAATGAATAACTAAGAAATGGCAGACTTAAAGTCATGCTTCGTTAGACTCTAGGAGAGAATTTTAACCTTGTTAGTTGCAAGGGAACTTCTCAAGAAAAACATAAGTATCAGAAGAAAATAGGAACACTCCTAAGTCTTGCAACCCTTTTAGGCCTACCAAAGCAATTTTAGAACTCCTCTGCATAGCCATTACATGGTAAGAACTCTAGACATGTTCATGCATTCTATGTTTAAAGCCCTAAATAGTAAATCAAACTCACAAATTTCATCCAAAAGCGTATTCTGTATTTCCTAAATTGTATTTTGCAAGTAGCATCAGATGCAATACGATATTAAGGCAGAACGATATCTCGAGGCCAATGTTCAAAAATGACAATACTTGGACAGAAGTAGCAGCCAGTTCAGTCTTTACATATTTGATTGGACAATTTTTTTTCACAATAAAAATGAATAGTAGTAGCTTGGGTAACAAGAATCAAGTGAAGAAATTTAGATACCTGGTCGACAAATCCTACGAGCCACTTATTAATAGCAGCAAACGTGTTGCGAGCATTAACATCGTAGACTAGGATACAAGCATCCACTCCCCTATAGAATGCAACTCCGAGACTGTTATATTTTTCCTGACCTGCCGTGTCCCATATCTATAAAAACAACAATGCAAAAAAACATTAACTAACTCAACAAAAGCGGATTCGACATAGTTGAAGATCATTAGAAAAACTAATCATCAAGAACTGAGGACCTACTTGCAATATCACACGTTTTCCATTAATAAGCACATGCTTTGTCAAAAAATCTGCACCAAGTGAAGCTCTGTAGTTTTGATTAAACTTTCGATCAATGTATCTAAGTGACAATTGTTAAATATCTACATGACAACACAAGTCCAAGATCCAACACAATATGATTCTACTACTCCAACACAAAACACACAAGATTCCTAAATTCAAGATTCACAGAGAAAGAACAGCTTTCTCTACAAACCAAACAAACAAACTGAATCGAAGACAAGGAAATGCCAACGAGAAATAAATCCAACACAAATCATACAAGATTCCTAAATTCAAGATTCACATATTTCTCTACAAAACCTAACAAACTGAATCGAAGAAGTAGAAATGCAACCGAAAACGAAACAAGCCATTGCAAGAAAATCTGAAACAAACACCGAAAACAGATTTCTCTGCAAAATCACACAAACTTAAGCGACGACACAGAAATGCAAACAAGAAACAGAAGGAAACGATCGTTGAGGATACTGATTCAACAACGAGGTCTTCCCAACCCTGAAATCAACAAAGAACTCGATCAAGCTCAAGATTCCAAAAACAGCACAGATTCCGATTCGTGGAACTTTCAATGCGATAAACGAAGAGGTTGAGAAATCAGAGGTCTCACTAACCCAGTGTTTCCGATGATGACGATCTTCAGCAGAACACGCTCCTTCAGTGCACGCTTCGCACCAGATAAACCAAGAACCTCCGACCGCTTTCGATTCTCACGCTTTTCGTCGTCGTTCATGGCGCCGAAAATCTCCAATCCCTCTCTCTCGCTCTCTCGCACTCGCACTCTCGCTCGCGCTTCTTCGTCTAAACTGATACTCAACTTCTCCCCTTTCGCAGTCCTAAGTAAAAACGAGGGCGTGCTGCGTGCACACGCTCTCCCGCTCTTTTTTTAGTCCCGCCGGGCCGGTTTCCGTGACCCGAACCGGAAGCTTCGACCCTTATCCATTTCTGTTTCTCATTTGACACCAATTTTCTTTTTTCATTTTATGATAGTTCCAAATTTAATACAATACTTGTTCCCAAAAAAAAAAAAAAAAAATCAATCTAACTCATCAATATTAAAATTTTCTAGTATTAGAGTCCCCGAGCGATCGCTTATAATAGATTTATCGTCTGCTTGTATGATCACCTTGCAAGCTTGCATCATGTCAACAAGTCGAGACATGACATTTTTTGTGTTCTATCGTAAAGTTATTTTCGTACTATATTATTTTGACAAACTGACAATAATTACTCTAAAACTTGCATCTACACACGAAACAAAAACTTGTGCAACAACGTGAGACTTGACCCGTGACTACCAACTTTTTCTATTATTTTTTTTAATATAATAATTTGTAATAAATGATCACACATTTTTATTAAGAAAAACTAATTTTCAACAAAAAAAAGAAAACTATTTTTTAGTTATTTTGTAAAGTATAGTTGCAAAATAAATGATACACTTGTATTTGTATCTACTCCGACTTCTCATATTTAAGTTTTTTTTATTAATATAGTAATAGCTAATTGGTCATATTTAATTATTTCGAATTTATTTTTATTTTATACAAAAATTAGTACTACGCGCAATCGATTTTAAATCTAGATAAAAGTCTTAAAGATGAGGGTTGCAATAAGTTAACAAAACGGTACACCAAAAAGTGAAAATAACCCGACAGGGCCGAAACAATAGAACCCGACCCATATCGACTTCCGACTCCTCGCATTTTGAACAGATAGCCGCGCACAACTCTTCACAAGTTCTGAGTTGAGACATAAATTGTGAATTTGTGAGAGAAAACATTGCGATTCATCGATCGATCGATCGAACGAACGAACGAGTGTTTGGAGAAAGATTGTTGTGGAAGCTATTGAATCAAGAACGAAGACCGTTCATTTCTCAACTGGTCGATCAAAGACGACGATGTGAGTGCGAAGAGATGGACGCCTGTCACGTCTCCGACGCTGATATCAGGATTTGCTTTCTCGGCGAAACTGGGTTCGTACTCTTAATTAAGCTTCGAATTTCTAGGGTTTCACTTTCTGTGCTGATTCTTGTCGGTTTCTTGAATCTCAGGGTTGGAAAGACCGCCTTGATCAATCAGTATCCTCAACGCCTCTCTTTGGTACTGACAATTGCTTCATCTTCGCTAAAATCTTCACGTTTTCTGTTCTTATTTCTTGTTTCATCTATTTTACTGTTTACACTGACTTACATAGATTTGTGATTATGTGATTACATTCAAATTCAATCGACAAAGAACGGTTTTTTGTGTTTGTTTTCTAATTTGACCTAGATTTTGTTAAATCGGCGAAGTTTTTGTTCTAAACTCTCTCCAATCCAATGTGGCATGTTACTGGACCATGATCTGGTTTCTTTGACTTTTAATATGTTTTTGTATCTTTAACGGTTCAAATTAGATTGTTGTATGGAAGGTTCGACAAACAGTGCGGGTTTACATTTGGCGCCGAGTTAGCAGGAACTACGTTGTTTTCTAAAGGTTATAGATTTGCAGATGTGCAAGTATGCCTTTCTTTTTTTCTTTTTTTTTTCAACTGTATTGAATTTTAGTGAATTGAATTGATTTAGAGAGTTAGCTTTTTTGCTAATGCAACAGATATGTTTTATTGGTAGGTATGGGACACGTCGGGTCAAGATATGTATCTTGGTCGCGGTAGAACATTCTATAAGACCATGCACTGCTATGTTCTAGTTTTTGATGTTAATTCTGCTCAATCGCTCGGTGCTCTTGACAAGTTGATTGATGATTTTGCCGTACAGGTATGTGATTCCACTACTGGCTTCCCCTCTTTTGTTCTTGTTTACTCAGGATATAATGTTGGACAACTGATTTCAGCCCCCATCTCGGACAGAGCTAATAAATCCTGGGTAGTGCTAGGATGACCTATTTTGGACACTCAGCTGTTGGTGTCCTTTAAATACACATCAATTTGTGTGCACACAAACATCGATGCACAAATCATTGGACACCAATAAGAGGTGTTCATTTCGGGTGTCCAAAACGGGTCACATAATCATTTTCCATAAATCCATAAAAGCGACAACAACGACCATATTAATACTATACTAAATATAGTTATGTAGTGATGATTGAAAATGTAATCTCTGTTCACACATAATGTCTTGGTGGGCACAGACAGTAACTTAGTATCTATGAGTGCTATGAGCACAAATATAAGTTTCTCTTCTTGCACACTGAATGAAACAACAAGTAAAAACAGTTTTGCAATGAAGTAAATAACGCGCATAAATTGTTTACGCAGTTTCGGACCTAGTCCTATGTCTGCTGGGCCACGCCAAGGTGTAAGATCCACTAAGTAGTAAAGAATGATTACAACTTTTACAAAAGGACTCCGCACTTGTTTTCTCTCAAGTCGGTGATCCCTCACCAAGTCCTACTGTACTAATCACTCCCCCTATCTCTTAGCTCTTACACAAGAATCTCCAAGATCCCCTTGGAGTCCAAGATCCCCTTGGAGTCCGAGATCCCCTCGGTGTTTAGGCTAAGTCCCCTTAGCCGAGTGTGTGTGTGTGAATAAGACTCGTGAAATGGTGCTCTTATGCTCACTTTGCTCTTACAAAAATAACTCACCTAATCAGAATGATTAATCGATGCAAAGACTAATGAGCATTGAACTATATATAGAGAAGGCTTGTAGTGTCTTTGACTTCACGTTCCTTCTCATTCAATGAATCGGCACCAAGGTGTTTTAGGAAACTTCTTTGATTGACATCTTTGATTGAAATCTCGAGTTTCCTTGATCTTAGATTTGATTGCGATGCAACGGGCTGTCCTTCCTTGTTTGCAGATTCTTGCCTTTCCATAAAGATACATAGAATATCTAAAGATCTTGCATATATGATGATTGCATATGTGGCAGCTTACATGGCAGAACTACACAAGGAATACCTCAATTGATTTGTTAGTAGCATAATGTAATTCAATAGCCCGTGACACTTAAAGTGTGACACACAATAACAACATTAAGGGACTTTGTATTTCAACAATGATGATACTAGAATTACCATTTAGTGAATGAGCAATCTAGAATGCTGTAAATTCAAATAGACTTTTTGTTTGTTACTGGCCATTGACACCAATGTATCTTTTGCGCATGTCATTTGCCATTTCTCAAGGTTGATGTCTTTGAATCCCATCTTGGAATGTTGGAACTGATTTTGAGATCTCATTTTTTTTTTTTTACAACAACAATTTATTTTTTAGCTTTGATACCATAATAAATTTGTCTGATCAAAGGATAAAATTCTCTATTGCATCTTATTTGCATGTGATGCAACAGGGCATTAAGATTTTAGTCTCGTTGTGTGGAGATAAAGTTATGAAATGGTTTTAAGCATTAAGATTTTAGGATCGAGGTTTCTTTTTGGGAAAGCTTAGTAATTCGATTCCTCCCTTCAACTGACATGTCTGTTTTTCCTTGTGGTGCAAACTGTATGAGAGATGCTCTACACATTATAGGGATCTTGAAATATGGGAACAAAAGGTGGAAGGTGGAATATCAAAGAACTGAAAGTTCTCATTCTATTACATATACTTGCATACAATTACCTTCAACTATTTATGTTAAAGATAATGTGTAATTGTGAATTCAAATGTAGCATAATTCAGTGGCTTTATTTATTGAACAATTCAAACACCGGCATCCAGAATAAAAATAAACAAACAGCAGGCCTCTTAAGGACACTTGTCATGACTGAGAGAATAGTAGCGAGCTCCTGAATTTGTTTAAAAGAAGATGCAAATTTAGGTTGCAAGGGGTCTTCTAGATTTGATTCCTGAGAAGATCTACTTCTTGAAGGAATCTTTTGGTTAATAGGAATGTCTTTTTTTGTTGAATTCTGTCCATTTAGAGAAGAAAACATAAATAGAGACCAAAAGATCACTCAACGAAATGAAAAGGCAGTTTCAATTTTGGTGGAGGGGGCCCTGAAGAACAAGTAAACTTTACTGATAATTATTAATTGATGTTGTTGTTTTTGTTGTTGTTTTTTTTTTTTTTTTTTTTTTTTTAATGTGTGGTTGTGACACACTTATGCTGATTTTGGTGAAGTCTTTCCTTCATGCTCAGGTTACTTTGTGTTTCTCCGAATAACTCAGTTATTTGCACATTGCAATAATTCACACATATCTTTCATTTTTCATTTTTTTTTTTTTTTTTTTTTGGAAAACTTCTTTCATTTTGTTAAATGCTATTGTCGCATTTATGCAGTTACATCCAGAACGATTTGAAGCAACTCCCTATGTTTTAGTTGGAAACAAGATTGATGTAGATGGAGTTACTAAAAGAGAGGTAACTGTATGCAGCTATATGTAGATCTACAGCTTTGTTGAACTTTTCTAGTGGTCCCATCTTATTTTTATGTTTGCAGGTTTTTGAAGCGGATGTGAGGCGTTGGTGTCAATCCAGAGGAAATGTGCATTATTTTGAGGCATCTGCAAAAGATGGCTCCAAGGTTGATGATGCATTTTTACATGCTATCATGATTGTATGGAACACATTCTGTAGGCAAAGGTAAGCATACTCCAAAAGATAGGTTTCTTTCTTCTTAATGTATATCTTGTTGTGGAGCTGAATTGAATTGGAGTTACATATCTTTGTCATAAGCAAGCAAAACATAGATTAAAGAAAATTACAGAATAAAGACTAGTTTAATCTCTGATCATTAGATAGCTTAATTTCGGTTATTAATTTGAATATGTAAGCAGTTAATAGGTGTAGTAATTCGAGTTTTTAATTTGAATATGTAAGTTGCTAATAGGTGTAGGAATATCAGTTTTTAATTTGAATTTGTAAGTAGTTAGTAGTTTCAATTTGTAACTTCCTTGTGGTGCAGTTGGTTGTAATTGCTACTTGTGTCTTGTTACTCTTGTATATTGAGCTAATGATAATGAAGAGGAAGTAAGCAAATTCTTCAAAAAGTTTAGTAGTTATAGAGGTCTTTGGGTTCTCTCTTATGAGTCCATAATTCGATTTCATCATAGGTAGGAAGGTGAATCCAGAAATTCATTCCCTTCTCTAAAGCAAATCCAATAGTTAACAGAACTCAAACTAGGATTGCAATTCCAGGCACTTGACATTCTTACTCTGGTTTGCATCTCATAGGAATGCAACATGGATCAATTTCTCGCTTCAAGATATTAGATTAAAAATTTAAAATCTATGTTTTGTTTGAGAATGGAATGCTAAAAAAATGAAATTTCAATTTGGTAATTTCTATTTTGAAGCTGTTTTTGAGATTATATTCCAATTTACAACATAAAACTTGGAAAACTACTTTATGTTATTTTTTCAAGTTCTCATACTGGTTTAAGATGGGTAGAATTGAAAGAATTCAGCTGGAGATGCATTTGGATTTCAAACTGAAAGTTGGAAAGTTGATTCTCTATAGATTACTCAAACTTGCATGCCGTTCTTTTCTTTAAACGAAATTGATACTTCATTTAGATAATCATGTATTGTAAAATGGAGACCATGGTTTAGAAATGTCCAGGGGCCAGATAGGTGCTTTTATGATGGAGGTTAAAGTGGTTATGGTTGTTTTATTTAAGACTAAAACAGAGATGTATAGGAAAATACCTAAGTGTAAAGATGAAGATGCGTACAATCAATATAGAGAAGCTAGAAAACAAGCTAAAAAAGTAGTTAGTCAAGCTAAAACAAATTTCATGGAAGATCTATATACAAGGTTAGGTAATAGAGATGGCGAAATATATATATATATAGGCTAGCCAAATTAAGAGATAAAAAGAAACCTAAGCCATGTAAGATGTATTAAGGACAAAAATCAAAATGTTTTAACGCGCGAGGATGATATTAAGGAGAGATGGAGAAGTTACTTCAATAGTTTATTTAATGATGACCAAGTTGATATTATAGTAGATGAAAACCCACACCAAGATAGAAATGTAAATTATACACATAATATTAGAATTCTAGAAGTTAAAGAAGCATTGAAAATGATGAAAATAGTGAAAGCATGCCCATAGAGATTTGGAAATGCTTAGGAGAAATTGGATTGACTTGGTTAACAAACCTTTTCAACAAAATTTTAAAATCAAAACGGATGCCAATGGATTGGAGATGAAACGCGTTTGTGCCAATCTTCAAAAACAAATGAGACATTCAAAGTTGCTCAAACTACTGGGGAATTAAACTTATGAGTCACATTATGAAACTTTGGGAGAGGATAATTGACAATAGGTTAAGGAGAGAAACAACAATATCAGAGAACCAATTTGGCTTCATGCCTGGGAGGTCAACTGTGGAGGCGATTTTCCTTGTAAGAAGATTGTTGGAAAAATACAGAGAAAATAAAAAAGATCTATCTCCATATGGTATTTGTAAACATATGATATGGTTCCTAGAGATATTCTTTGGTGGATTCTAGAAAGAAAAGGAGCATATGCTAGATACATAGATACTATTAAGGATATGTATGATGGAGTAGTAACGAGTATAAAGACATTTGGAGGAGCTACAAAAGAATTTCCTATTACGATAGGACTACATCAAGGATCGGCTTTAAGCCCATATCTATTTACTTTAGTTACGGATGAACTAACTAGGCATATTCAAGATGATATACCATGGTGTATGTTATTTGCAGATGATATTGTCTTAGTGAATGAAACAAAAGATGGAGTGAATAGGAAATTAGAACTCTGGAGGAATACATTAGAATCTAAAGGCTTTAAGTTGAGCAGGACGAAGACCGAATACATGCACTGTGAATTTCGAAATACTAGACATCGAGATGGTGGAGTGGTAAAATTAGGGGAAGTAGAAGTTCCTAAGGTGAACCACTTTAGATACCTAAGATCAATCATACAAAATAATGGTAATATTGAGACTGATGTCACACATAGAATTTAAGCTGGATGGAAAAAATGACGGAGTGCAACATGGGTGATTTGTGATCGAAACGTTCCTACTAAGTTAAAAGAAAAATTTTATAGGACCGCAATTAGGCCAGCTTTGCTCTATGGAAGTGAATGTTGGGCGGTAAAACAACAACAATTACATAAAATGAACATAACAGAAATGAGGATGCTTAGGTGGATGTGTGGTAAAACTCGTAAAGATAGAATAAGAAATGTAGCAATTCAAAGACAAGTAGGAGTAGCACCAATTGATACAAAGATTAGGGAAGGGCGGTTGCGGTGGTTTGGTCACCTGCAAAGACGGCTTATTAATGCCCCCACTAGAAAACTTGACTCAATAGAAACCGTAAAAATTCGACGAGGTAGGGGTACACCAAAGTTAATATGGGATGCGTTAATTAGGAGGGATTTGAATGGTCTAGAAAGCTCGCCATCAATTGCACTTAATCGAGCACAATGGAAAAGTTTGATCCATGTAGCCGACCCCAATTAATTTGAAACTGAGGCTATGTTGTTGTTGTTGTATCCTAACCTTTTACAACTTTTGTTATTATATCCTAACCTTTTGAGATTTGTTATTATATCCTAGTCTTTGTAAATTGGTTGATTTGTATCCTATGCCACTTTTGAACTTCAAATTTGATGACGTACACTTAAATAATGAATTTAAATAATAAATTTAATAATTATTTTAGTGATTATGGGTGATGATGTGGTCTTTTAGATTCATTATTTAGATGCCACCTCATCAAATTTTGAGTAAAAATGTGAAATAAGACACAAATTAAACAATTTAATTAGAAAGGTTAGGATTTAATAACAAATTTTAAAAGGTTAGGATATAATAACAAAAGTTGGGAAATGTTATGATATTTTGACCAATTAAGCTTTTATTTTTTCGAGTACATGATTGTTTTAATTTTTGCGTGAATTTTTTGCACATGAAGGAGGTTTGTCTTTGGTAGTTGTCTGTTGTTTAATTCATTAATACGAACTAATTTTACATATTTATGTAGATATCAAAATGTAACTTTTACGTGTCCAAATAGGTTTTAATGCAAGAATCTTTCTTTTGCATGGAATATAGTAGAAAAATACATGAACCTCTCAGTCAAAAGATTTGGGGTGCAAAGACTTTTTAGACAAGTGGAGTGCATGAAATCAGGGTTTATGAGATGACCAATAGTGCGAAAGTAGTCTTTCTACCATATTGTTGAATGAGCATCTTTCAAACTTGATTTTCTCATGTGCCCTAAGATCGCCTGCCCCTTTTTAGAGTTGATTTAGAATTTAAATATATTATCAAGAGTAATTTAGAGTTAGGAAGGTTTATTTGATTAGGATTTGTTTTTGATATTTAAGTTAAGGCATTTGAGTAGAAGGATGCTGACATGTTCGTGATAGATTCTAGAGTAAAGCGATCAAAGCTCTTAAAAGGGGCGGTGGTTATATTTGTCATTTTCTTATTGTAAAATATGTAAATAAGTAGTTTAGGGTTTAATGAGGGACATGAGAAAAGTATTAAGAATTTAGGGTTCTACCCAGGCGAGTAGTTAGGAGGGTCCAGCCTCTCGAATAGCCATGGGTTTCTTGTTCCTCTTTATAATTATTATCAATCAAGTTTCTTGCCTTTCTTTATTTGATCATTCATTTTTATTGTTCCATTGTGAATTGCGAAGATAAAATCATCGGTAGAACAAGGTTCTATCAGTTGGCTATAAAAAGCCTTAGAAAATGCATATAAAAATGCTTTTGAAGAAAAAAAAATTATATTTATGGATTTACATCACTCCTGAAATTTTTTGATGAGATCATCCCTGAAATTCGTTGCTTCCTTTTTCTTCCATGCTGGCCATATTTTAATGATCTTCAACCATTTACCATCATCTGCTTGTCTTGTATTGCTGGACTACGTCATGATATTATGAGTAAGTTATTTAGTGAATTTTCTCTCATATCTGTTCTGGGTACAAATTTGTTAGGTTTGTGAAAATGCGTCTATTCAATCACTTTCACCAAAATGCAGGAGCTAATAATATGTTAAGTGTTTGTAAATTTGTTATAATTGAATGACCGTTTATTATATGCAGAACCACTATGGTTGAACATGGAGAACCACCTGTTATGAGACGTATTTTTTTTGAACATGGAGAAAGCTCTGGGACAAAAGCAGATGAGTCGCCCTGTATAATTTTGAGATTATGAACATGTACATTCTGTTTTAGATGTAGGCTCATGTCCATTCTTTTGGCCATTCATAGTTTTTTTTGAAGTTGTTAGTGTTTTCTGTACATTCTTTGGCGCACCCTCATACAGTGTAAGCATTCATGCTCAAGGTGAAGTGTAAGATAGGATATGTATGTCAAAGTAGAGTGCGCGAATTCTGTGCATTTTCAAATTCATTCGTGTTGAAGAGAAGAAGGTTGCTGAGTTTTGTACAACGGAATTGCAGCAGTTGCTGCTGACAAACAAAATTCTTTATCTGGATTCAAGAAATGCATCAGGTGATTTGCCATCTCCTTCTTTATCGATCGTTTACATTGATCCTAATTCTTTTTCGTCTTCCCTTAAGTTTATTTTATGGTAAAATTAGTAAAGCATTTTGGTAGTGCTCTTGCTCTCTAAGTTGATTCTTCTTAGGTTAAGTGATCCCCCTTTGTGCTAAGATGCATTTTACTTTTGGGATAAATAAATTGGTCTTTGTTATATGCATTTGAAGTACCTTTTCATTGCCTTCTAGTGAAAACAAAATACTTGTTGCCTATTAGGCACTATTTAACTGTAGGCTTTATGATGGCCCCAGTTCTCACAAACTGGGCCCCGTCCGGCCTAGACATACATAGACCCCCGGTCAACCCCGTGAGGCCAACGCAAGCCTTGTCAGCCTCTTTTACCATTACATTTACAGTTTAGTCGTTTATCAAAGTTATTATTAAGTTTAACAAGTCTTAATGAATTACACAACAGAAATAAAAGAATTAAAGCGACAATAATTTAATCTAACACGACAATGGACAACTCTATGTGTGGAAAACTTGCAAAGTAGATCCCATGCATACCGAGTGATAAAAATGAGGGAAATAACATATACAAGTATCCAAGCGTTTGCTCAACTCATTTATCAGTTTGGTTGCATAAACAATAGATAAATAAACGCAAATTGGACTTACGAATAGCAAAAGCAGAAGTCGCCTTTTAGGGAAGCTCAGAGGAAGTTACCAAGTATCAGATCCTTGACCTCGTTACTAGAGGGACCTGCAATTGTCACCAAAATAGAGACAATTTCAGTGAGTAAAGCCAGAGGAGTCTTAACAGTATTTCAAATGTCATATAAATGATTAATTGCATAATCATGCAGGAATTATCACGAAATGATGAATAAAGCATGATTTCCGATTTAATAGAGATATTAACGAATAGTTGAGTGCCGAGTACACAAAACAAAGGCATCTAAGTGCTCCAAGTCCATCGAGTGTGATAAAGCACCACAACTTAACTTTCAAGACGATCGGTGGACTTAGCTAAGTCACTTGACTGACAATTTAGATTAGGTCCATCAACAATAGCAAACCGCAGCCACTTCTACCAGCTTGACTTTCCTCAATCCTAACTGTGGGTTTAGGAAAATCCAAAAGTCCGTGTAGTCACGGTGAGGAAAATATCACAAAGCATTTCCACAGCGCTCGTAACTACCATGTCGCCCACTTAGACACTAAGTCACTTATTACAGAATCAAAAGAATGCACAACCAATGATTTAACAAGGATAGCATAATTCAAATAAATAATAGAAGTCATGCATAAAGATATCAAAAGGACAACAATATAACTTAAGGATATCAATTTATAAAAAGATATCGTGAAAGGAAATTCAATTCAATCGATTCATGACAAATGATACAACTCAACAAAAGATAATTAACCAATAAATGCACAAATGAAATCATTTTAAGGCCCCAACTGGTTTACTTACTTGTAACGCTTTGAGATGCCACCACAACGGTTCTGAAACGGCTCACTCATACCTAGGCCTATGCAACGGGCAGGCCTGGGCGGGCTCAGGCCGGACCTAGGCGGGCTTTTTTTTGAAAGTCCTGTTGAAGCCCGCCCAAGCCCACTAAATGTGGTTGTTTACATTTTTAAAATGTGGATATATATATATATATATATATATATATATATATATATATATATATATATATAATATTGAGTATTACAAATAAAGGGTCGGGCTGGGGCGGGTTTAAATGTGGTTGTTTACATTTTTAAAATAATATATATATATATATATATATATATTTAATAAATATTGAGTATTACAAATAAAGATAAGGCTGTGTAATGGTTAAGATGTTTATTAATACCATGAGGTTTTAGGTTCAAAACTCACAAACAACTTTTATTTTTAATTTCTAAAAATAATAATTTATAATAATTTTAAAGAATTATCAACTAGCCCATTAGAGTTACGGTTTTAACTCTGAAAACCTCATGATTTGTCATGACAACCAAAAAGGAACTTGTAGTACTCATGACGTACTTTCCATAGGCTTCAAGAATTTATCCTTGACAAACTTTATTTATTTTCAACTAGAAAATGTCTCCAAATCAATATTTTCACAATTAAATCCTCAAAATTCAATAATAAATGCCACGAAACCACTCGATACTAACACCAAAATATTTCCACGGCTCGTGGAGTCAAATATCAAGTATAAAAACATCTCCAAAACAGTTATCAACTGAATTTGCATTAATTCAAATCATCAAAACCCTAACCCACGTTGGTGAAATTAATCCCAAATTGACGCAAATCAATAGAATACACCAATTAACGACACTTCATACCAATTTCTATCGAAACCCCGTGAAAGAAATTGAAAAATCGCGAGAATTCAAATTGAATTGAAGAAAAATGTCCGGCATTGAGAATTTACCAAATTGCGGGCTGAATACCTTGTTTCTGCCGTGGAAACTTAGCTCGAATTGACCGTCTTGTGATCCTCTACGATTTTGCGGAAAGAAACCGGACAAAAATCGGATGTCGGGAGCTCCTCGAGAGAAAACCTAAATCGAGGGGTTTAGGAACCAACGTTCTGTTGAATTGAAACCAAATGAGTTTTTTTTTTTAATTTTCATTTCACATTTATATATATTTATATATAAACGATTTATTTTTATTTATTAATTCCTGAAATTCCTATTTTGAAATGTTTTGACTTCCTGTGCTCGTTATCGATCCCGTTTTCCACCAAATTGAACCAAACTCTTGACAAAATAGTCAATCTTCATAAAATGTCCAAAATACTGGTTTTGGTCTCACCAAAATCTCAAAAATTTTAACTTCGTTCATGACATACCAAAATCTCACAAACCAATTCTCTTGTCATATTTAACCAAGCTTACACCAAATTAAATCCAATCTCAAACTCGTCTACTGCCAACGGACACGAAACTCAAGGTCCCAAATTGACCCAAATCAATCCAATACACCAATTAACTACAATTCATACCAATTTCTATCGAAACCCTCGAAAGAAATTGAAAAATCGCGAGAATTCAAATTGAATTGAGGAAAAATGTCCAGCATTGAGAATTTACCAAATTGCGGGCTGAATACCTCGTTTCTACAGCGGAAACTTAGCTCGAATTGACCGTCTTGCGATCCTCTACGATTTTACTAGAAAGAAACCGGACGAAAATCGGATGTCGGGAGCTCCGCGAGCGAAAACCCAAATCGAGGGGTTTAGGAACCAACGTTCTGTTGAATTGAAACCAAATGAGCTTTTTTTAAAAAATTTTATTTCACATTTATATATTTATATATAAAAAATTTATATTTATTTATTAATTCCTAAAATACCTACACGTTTTCGAAATTTATTATTTTAAATTGTTCAATCTTTTGTATAATAAATAATACAAGCATCACACAAAAATAGCATACCTCGGTGTCTACACTCGAGATTTGGACATACGGATCACGACGAGTGGGTTCCACATATGACCCTGAAATGGCACGTGACACGAGTTAGATTTTTAGGGTCGTTACACCTACTATCATCAATCCTCGAAGCCTCCATATCTTCTCATGACTTTTGATGAATCTTTTTGCCTCAATCAAGTCCGGCTTGCCATGGAATATCTTGGGTCCGAACTACTCATATTCTCTAGTCAACTTAGCCTCTGTTGTCATCCGAAAGACAACACGCTACTATTGTTGGAAGTACGAGAATCACATCGTAGCTAGCGTCGAGTGAATTGCGGAAAATGTGGGAGCGGCTTGAAGCATAAGCGTAATCGTATCGTAAGTTGGAGTTGTTGTGGATGTAGATGATGGTGACAATTCAATCCTCTAAGAATGGTCAAGACCTCGTCTAAACGACAATCTTGAGACTCAATCCTTCGTGTCCAAGTCCGAAACTTTGTCGCATCAACATAACGAGGACTGTGGTGCGTGCGCCGAACGCGTCAATAAAGTAAAGTTTCATAAACCAACTATTTTGTAGAATAGTGGCAAATGGTCGATCCCACAGAGATTGGTAGTATTTATTAGGTGAAAAACAACAAAAAAAAATCGGGGTTTTAAAATAAATATTAATTTAACTAACTAATCTAACTAAACTAAATAAATAAAATAATTAAACTAATTTTGAAAACAGTTAATAAATACTTAAGTAACACCTAAGTCTACAGTTCCACAAATCAGGATCAAGATTTAATGGCAATCATGGTCTTCAATCTTTCCCAAAAAGTTATTAATTTAAATTATCCTAGATTAGCTATAGAAAATCGACATCCGCCAAAAATTCCTCGTTCCCCTAATCTCGATAGCCAGGACGTCCGCCACTAACTACTTCCCTAATTAATGTATAACTCTAGACATTCGCTAATCGGGTTTAACACACTAACCGCAGTAATATGGGTCTGTGGGAACACTAATCCTAAATAATCGGGTCGCATCCGCTCCCGATTTAACCTAGATTCAATTGTTGCACACTCAAGAGCCGAAATGGTTTGACGGCAAACGGGTGAGTGTTTGTCATTTTATTGGTCCAAAAGCACAATTACACGGATACTAATGGTCCAAATAACTATAGGTTGTCCACCTAAAAGCATGCACTGATCACATACATACCCTAGATCTAAGCCATATTCCTTAAAATCAACAACAATGAAATAGGAGAATTAAATTAAATTAAATAACAAAATAAAAGATCTCACATAATATGCCATGAATTCATAATCCCGACTTGTTTCCCCTCCGACCTAGACAATGAGTTGATTAGCCGAACATCGTCGTCGAAGAAAGTCGATAACAAAACAATAATAGTCGGTGTTAAAAAATAAGAGGCCCGCTATGGGCACCCCACCATTTCATGAAGGCACCCATAATTTTTCTCATTTCCCAATCTAAAATGTAAAAGACTATTTTGCCCTTTCATATATACACACCCAAACCCCACAAACCATTTGCAACTCAAAACTAGGGCACCCCACCACCTTGAGGAAGAAGTGAACTTAAAGCCATAATTGTGTTTGCCGAGCGTGTATCGATTCTTGCGTCTTGACATCATCCGACAGCGAGGTAACAATGTTTGACAACCATATGAAGCTTTGAATGAACTGTTTTTTGGATAAAAAACTATGAAATTGATGATTTGGTTTGTCAACATAGGGTTTCTCAAATTTTTAGACGTTTTTTCACGAGCGTTATGGATTCGGCATCGCAGGACCGAGAGTTATGCAAACGTCTCGGTCAACATCCACCGAGAAAGGAATAAAAGTCTCGGTAATGAACAACCGAGAGAAATGATATGTTCTCGGTTGTACATCACCGACAGGACATAAACTATACACTTCGACTTACTCTCGTGATGTGGTGACCGAGACGACAATAAAAGTCTCGGTCATAGACAACCGAGATCTATCTTACAATCTCGGTTGTACATCACCGACATAACATAAACTATACACTAATGGTTGCTCTCGTGAAGTGGTGACCGAGATAACAATATAACTCTCGGCCATTCGTTGTCGAGACTGTGTAAACTATACTGGCCTGTCTAGCCGAGAACCACGAGTTCCCAAAAGTTTCCCCTCAGTCTCGGCCATGCTTGGCGAGACTCAAACAAAATCTCTCGGCATGTGTGGCGAGAACCACGACTTTCCAATAAATGCACCATTGAATGCACCGCCACACAAACATAACAACTACTCTACCAAATGCAACTTAATTAGACTATCAACGTACCTTCAAACGATCGATTTCACGACTTGAGTGTGTGAACGAAAAACTTGAACCGAGCCCTAATGTGGAGACGAAATCGACCAAAACTCGAGCCTTCAAACTCGAAAAATGTCATACAACAAATGGAGAGAGACGGAGAGGAACGAAGACAACTGAGATTCGGGATTGCTAGCTGGTTCGTTGACGAGAAGTAGGGCAAGTCAAGCAAGAGGACGGTGGTGGGGTGGTGGGGTGCCTATGTTTTGCACGAGGGGTATTTTCGGGATTTCGGGCTTAATTTTTGGGTGCCCTTGGTAATTTGATTTGTGCCCTCAATAAGAGGGTGCCTTCATGAATTGGTGTGGTGCCCTTAGCGGCCCTAAAAAATAATATAACCTAAGTTCCTAATATATAAAACTACTAAAAGTTGGTATCGGGAGGTGAGAGAAACTAATTTTGGGTGTTGGGGAGGTGACTCGTGGGCTGAGGACGATCCTGTGGCTGTTTTGGGCTCAAAAACTGGTGTCTGCCACGTGTCTGAACCACATTAGTGCATTTTGTGCTGGAGCGCTGACGTGTCGCCTTCTGATTGGTGGAGACCGCTGCTGATGACGTCCTTGGTTGGGTGAGAGCGCGACACGTGGCGCACGGGAGGCGGAGAAGAAATCGCACGACTCGGCCGAAATTCTGGGAGACGGTGTAGACGCGCTTCCCGAGGAACATCTGTTGGCAGCTGAGGCGTGAGAGAATTTGGTTTTGCTGAAATGTGTTTGTGCTCGCTGACGTATCGGTTCCTGATTGGAGGAGAAAATGGAGACTGCTGACGTGGCTACACGATGTCTCCTATTCTACCCACCGCGCAACACATAACTCGAGTCTCGAGGCAAACTGTCCGGCATCCGATCACTGCATGTAAATACTCCATTTTGAATATTTTTCCGCCACGAATTCAACCGCGCACTCCGTTTCACCTGAAAATGATCAATAAATATAATTAACATATATTTTAGAGACTTTCCATATTTAAATATACTAAAATAAACTACTAAATATATATAAATACTGACTTATCATGTGGCTCCACTTTGATCACTAGGCTCTTATTGATCGGCCATCACGATATGCAAATGTAGATTACAAGTCTTGATCAGCTTCCGTAGCTACCAGTATATATAATACATATCAACAAGTAACATGTATAATTCTATTTTAACTTTCCTAAACTCACCTCACTTCCCAACTAAGATACTAAGTCAGGATCATAGGGTTTCACACTAAGTTCATTAGTATTCTAATTTTAGAAGTCATGTTTGTATTTTAGTTAAGTTGTGGCTTTTAGAGTTAAGGTAGTAACCTTACTCTCTGATAACAATTGTGCCACAGACTCCACAAACTGGGCCCCGCCCGGCCTAAACCTATCTAGACTCCCGGTCTACTCTGTAGAGTCAACGCAAGCTTAGTCAGCCTTATATCCAAGTTATTCAATCATTAGTTGCATATTAGGTTTGTTATTTAATTTAACAAGTATTAATATTTACGCAGCGAAATTTAAAAATATTTAAAGCAACTTAAATAAGTAAACGGTAGTCTGAACATGTCTAGGTGTGGAAATCCTGCAAAATTAGATCTCATGTATATATCTGATAACAAACAGTGTGAAGATGTGTCATATACATGTATCAAACGTCTCACAACCTAAAATGAACCCCAATGTAACCAAAAACATAAGTATCTATAAACATATCAATAAGTGTGATGGAGTTAGACATTGTTCCTATAACAATATTTTTTTGAATTTTTGACACATTTACCCTTCTTAAAGTTTCATCATTAAAAATTCACATCTAATTCACGAGTTGAATCGCAAGGCAAATCCAAGGGAGTTAATCAATTTTTTTAATTCTTTCTTGTTGCTCAAGTCTCCTTATTATAAGTTTCTTATCTTACAAAGTATTAATGTTTGTGTCAATTTATTCCATCTCTATATATTATTTTTTCTACCATTCCTTCAAATTTGTCTCTTTGCTTATTAGATAACTAGAACTTTGGACAAATAATGATAGCCACTACTAATATAATCTAATTAGTCTTCTCTCTCAATCTTCATGAAATCTAAACAAATAGATAAACCCCAATTCGAGAATTACTTTTATAGAGTTATAATTCTTGCATTTACTGCGTAAGAATCGACCAAGCTTTGGAGCTTAGGCTTTATGCTCGTGATGCAATCACAAAAAGGCCATGTAGGTTCCTTTAAGATTTTTGTTGTTAATGATTCTTAATTTTATTTTCTTAGTGGTTTTATAATTCAATTGCAATAAAATAGAATTAATTTCACTCATCCTCTTGCCTAATTTTAATATTGAGCGTAATGCACAACACATGAGGATTATTTAGTTTACATTCAAATCAATGATTATCGATTCAATTGGCTGATATACTTTGAGTATGAGAATATTTTTTCTATATTTGATATCATATAAAGGTTAAATTTGTTTCTTTAATTGAGGCATCTTTAACTTTGCATTTTGTGATCTAATTTATTTTCTTTTATAGAGGACATCAATAAAGTGGTAGCTAAATAATTTGATGTGGTAACTAATTATGCAAGAGATTCAAGTTTCGTTTTTTTTTTCTTATTTTTTTTAAAAAGAAAAAATAATTCTAATTCTTAACCAATAAGAAGCGATGGAAACTGAAAAATACCATTAATTATATATTAATGGTTCTCGCTATTTATTTATTTTCAAGGACTAAGTTAAGATTTAGATTAACCTTAATGATCCACCATGGATCATATGTGAAGCAAGGATAGACAATTTTGGTTGCACACATTAATATCGACTTTAATGCATAAAAATTTTCTTAAATCTTAATTGTTTAATACATACATGTTAGTATATTTATTTTATATATATTATTTTTTTATTAATATTGACACACTTATTTGAGTGACTAAATCATAAACAAATGTTGTAGATATTCATTTTAGATATGTAGATGTAAACTCGTGTAAGAAGAATTGGCTAATTTGTAAGCGTAGCATTCTGATAGGGGCCCTGCCCATCAGGTCACTAGTTCCAAACCCATTCTCAAGGTATACCGAAGGACGAGAGGTAAGGACACTAGATCAGCTCCAGTGCAGTTGGTTCCGAGTTAATTCAGCGGTATATAGGTCCCATTGCACGTCTAGAGTATTCAGTCAAACGTGTGTGTGTGTGATGTGTGTGGGTGCGTATGAGAGCACATGGTGGGGGTGAGAGTAAGGAGAGAACAAATAGGGTACTGTTTCCCCATTTGAGGCATGCCGACTGTGAATGTAATCTGGGAAGACTCTTGGGGTCTTGGTGAGAACGAGAAAGTCTCGATTTCTCCACGTTATAGCGTATCCTATTACATAAGTAACATAAGTAACATAGTCATATAAACTGTACTTCAAATTTGAAAATCTAATTAATTAATTAGAATTGAATAAGTAACATAGTCATATATATAAACTGTACTTCAAATTTACTGAAATTTATAGTCAATTTGTGTTATGGAAAAGAGTTCCACGTGCCCCGTTAAGAAAACAAATACATTGACTGAAATTTGATTAATACTACTAACTAAATGGGGCTAAACTGCTACATTGAGACGCACTTTGGACATATTTAAGTCGCTCTCCCCACCATCCATTTGAAGACCTAATTAATTTGGTCTGATTGACTGTGTGACATTATGTTTTGTTAAAATATATAAGATCTATGAACTACCACAAAAAAATATGTCGCCTTTAACAGAAATGGTTGAACTCGGTAGCTCTCAGTGTTGAATGTGTGTTTGAGAGTTGAACGTCCTCATCAGTGAAGTTTCTTCTCGTCTTCTGCCCCTTTATTTGCTTTGATTTAGTCAAAATGACTTTTTAAGACGAGAGACATTTCCTTGATCTTGTCACTTGTCACGCACTTGCTTAAAAATGCTCCTCTCTCTCTCTCCTCTCTCTCTCTAATGTTCCTTAATGCATGTCTGATGCCATATTGTTGTCAAACAATCCATCATATTTTGGGGGGTTGAGGTCAAAATGTTAGGTAATTTTATGTTGACATACTCACTACACGCAGCCCTTCTATTCATCGTCCGATACGCATTGAGTGTTGAAATGTGCGTGATTCAAAACACGGGATCCGTCATCCGTGCGGTGCGGTGCAGATGTCCCTCTTGCGTCTTCAAATGGTGACAAGAGAAGCACCAATGCAACAACGCGTTCGTAAAGTAAGATCTCAAATCATCCATTCCTTCCCCCACGAACATTGTAGGGATTTTTGATGGTGGGACTGACAAAAGTCTGATTCGACCCTCGTGTTGGAGCCATATGGTTGTGAATTCTTTATCTAAATTACGAGTTAACCTACAGCAACGTCGGAATAGTATGTGTTAATCCGAATATCAGGTGGTTTAAACCAATAAAATAAAAATAAAAAAATGAAAGTAACCCATATAAAAGCTATATCACAAAACATATATAGTTAGAAAATCATAAAGCAAAACACACATAGTTGGTTTGGTCAAAAAAAAAAAAAAAACACACAGTTGGCATAAAAAAAGAAAAGAAAAGAAAAACATCTTTTATTCTCCCTATAATAAATTGTTGTGCCTTTGGATATCAATACATTTATGCAACTCTTACGACAACAACAACATGTTGAATCGGTGGCTCAAACTCTAAGGAGTTGTAGTTCAACTTGGAGTCAAATTTTGTGTCAGTACATGCATTCTTAAGTTTGAGTGTCACTAGGACTCGTACACATGAATGACATAAAGCCGTGTGTAGTGGATGAGAACATAAACTGGAGTTATGTTTAAAGTTCTCATGGTGTCAAAGTTGGAGTACGATTCCAACATATATTTGTATTTGTTTAATGCATGGATGGTGCATGGCATTGTGTACATATGTAATATATGTGCTGATGCGTGAGAAAATAATACAGTGTTGTGTTGTGCGGTTGGTGAGCGCCGAGAGTTGTGTCGTAGCATACCGGTCTGCGAGGGAGTACGTGACACTGTGAGATCAAATCTTGTTGAAATATCTATCTGGGGTTTTGTTGATGTCCATAAGAGAACTTCAAAGAACCAAAGAAACCACAGAGAAAATCATAAAGAAGAAGACGCAGAGAGAGCAAAAGCAGAAGAATGTACAGAGAGAGGAGAAAATCGATCTCCAAAGAAACTCGCCGAATGATCTCGCATTGTCATTTATATATGAAAAAGAATCCTTACATCACAAATAGTCCATCTCGTTTCATCACAACCGTTAGATTACAACCACATCACACACACACAAACACAACTCACACCTTATTACAACAGAGGATATACCTCGAGATCCACATTACAACAGAATCAATGATTCACTCTAACATCCCCCCTCAAACTAAGGGGAAGTAAAGTGAGACTTAGTTTGTCCCTCAAATACAGAAAACGAGAAACAGAAAAAGGTTTAGTAAAAACATCAGCAACTTGATCAACAGAAGGAACATGATTCACATTAAGGAAACCTCCCAGCACCTTATCGCGAACATAATGAATGTCTAATTCAATATGTTTAGTGCGAGAATGATACACTGGATTCTTGGCTAATGCAGCAGCACTCATATTATCACACCAAACTGTGGGAATAGCACCAATAGACACATGCAGTTCTGAAAACAAAGACTGAAGCCAACTTAATTCAGCAGTTACCTGAGCAAGGGCTCTATACTCGAGATTCGATTGAGCGAACAACAACCTGTTTGCTTCTTAGATCTAGAGAAATTAAGTTAGAGCCCAAAAACACTGCATAACCAGCCACATATTTTCTATCATCCACAGAGGCAGCCCAATCAGCATCAGAATACCCAGTAAGAAACAAATCAGAACTCGGTTTAAACCATAAACCCAAATCAGCCGTACCTTTGAGATATCGCAAGACCCTCTTAAGAGCTTGCCAGTGTAACACTGTAGGAGACTGCTGAAACTGACTTAAAGTGTTCACTATATAAGCAATGTCTGGCCGAGTGTTAACAAGATATTGGAGACCACCAAGTAAGCTTCGATATAGAGTTTTATCATGAAAAGAAGCACTGCCATCCTTGTACAGCAGCTTCCCAACAACAAAGGGAGTAGCAATAGGCTTTGCATGAGACATGCCTCCCTTTTGTAAAAGCTGATGAATATAAGCTGTTTGAGTCAAGTACAGTCCTTTGGCAGTCCTACGAGCTTCCATTCCCAAAAACAAATTCAAATCTCCAATATCCTTCAATGCAAACTTACCATTCAACTTATTAATGAAAGATTGAATGGAAGTTTGATTAGAGCCAGTAATTATAATATCATCCACATAAACCATCACATACAACACAACTTGTTCATGATGAAAAATGAACAAAGAGCTGTCAGCTTTAGAATTGTGGAAGCCCCAAGACAACAAAGTGGATTTCAACTGATCAAACCATGCACGAGGAGCTTGACGAAGACCATACAAAGCTTTATGCAGCCGACACACAAGAAGAGGTTGAGAAGGATCCACAAATCCCATAGGCTGATTTGTGTAAACCTCCTCAACTAACTGACCATTTAAAAAAGCATTATTTATATCAATCAGTCTCAAAGACCAACCAAAATGAACAGCCAAAGACAAAATGACTCTAATAGTGGAAGCTTTAACAACAGAACTGTATGTCTCATCAAAATCAATACCGGGTACTTGTTTAAACCCTTTGGCCACTAATCTAGCCTTGTATCGATTAACCGACCCATCAGAATTCTTTTTAACAGAAAAAATCCACTTGTTGCCAACAACATTTTGACTAGGAGAAGAAGGAACAAGAGACCAAGTACCATTCTTCATAAGAGCATGATATTCCTGATCCATTGCTGCCTTCCAATGAGGAATCAAGAAGAGCGAAGAAGAATGTAAGCTGCAATATCATGTTCATGAGTGGATGTAGTAGACAAAAACACCTTTCTTAAACTGATTCCATCCTTGGCTCTAGTAATCATGGGATGTATGTTTTGAGGATCCACACCAGACCTTGAATCCACTATACCAGGAGATGTAACCTCAACTGGAGTAGGTACATCAGACAAACCAGAGGAAGGCGAAGAAGAACCTGATGGAACCAGGGGCTGATGTGGAACCAACAACGGAAAACTGGTAGCCGACTCATTTGAGGAAGATGTTGTTGTAATAGATTCATCGGCAAATAAAGAATGATAAGGAAAATCATTTTCATGAAAAACAACATTTCTGGTGATATAAACCTTCCCAGATGGACTCAAGCATTTGTATCCCTTATGGTGACTGTTATATCCCAGAAAGATTCATTTCTCAGATCTAAACTGGTACTTATGATCATTATATGGTCTCAAATATGGAAAACATGCACAACCAAACATTCGGAGCAAATTGTAATCAGGTGATTCATGAAACAACTTCTCAAAAGGCGACATACCATGCAGTACTTTAGTAGGAAGCCGATTAATAATAAATGCAGCAGTAGAACATGCATCCCACCAGTATTTCAAAGGTACTTTACTATGAGCAAGCAATGTAAGACTCATTTCAACTATGTGTATATGCTTACGTTCAGCTCTACCATTTTGTGCATGTGTATGAGGACAAGGATGCTGAAAAATTATTCCACATTTATCAAGTACAGATTGAAAAGATCTATACTCACCACCCCAGTCAGACTGTACTTTCTTGATAGTAGAACTAAACTGATTCTCCACCATAGACTTAAAATGCAGAAAAACATTCAATGCATCAGACTTCAACTTCAAAGGATAACCAAGTAAAGCGAGTAGAATCATCAATAAAATGAATGTAATAGTTGAAACCACTCGGAGAAGTAATCGGTGCAGGACCCCACAAATCAGTATGTATCAAATCCAAAACATTATTCGACATTCGACTGGATGAATAAAATGGCAATGCATGACTCTTGCCTAATGGACAAGACTGACAAAGATCAGTTATTGAACTGAATGGTAGATGAAGTTTTTGATGCATAACCTGTTGAAGTGTCTTTTGGGCAGGATGACCAAGTCTGGAATGCTACAGTGATGACAGACTTTTATTGGACACAAACAAAGCAGCATGTGAAGAAGTTAACTGTGCAGGTGGACCAGAGATGCGATATAGACCATTTTGTATTGTTCCGTGAAGAAGAATCTCATTGGTTTGAAGGTCCTTCACGAAACATACATGAGGATGAAACTCAATCAACACATTATTGTATCTGGCTAACTGAGAGACACTCAACAAATTCTTTTTGATGCTAGGTACACACAAAATATTATGAAATGATAATTTAGAGCCAACAGATGGAATGCAAGCAGACCCAGTACCAGCAATTTTCAACAACTGACCATTACCAACCATTAAAGACTGAGTACCTGAATATGCTGAGTTGTTCAAAGATTCACGTGAGAGTCACCAGTAACATGAGAGGTTGCACCACTGTCCATGTACCATGATCCATCATGACCAGCTTCTGATGCAGTAAAGAAAGATGAAGGTGTATGAGATTGAGGAATGAAAGGCCTCTGCTGTGGCAGTTGAGAACTCCCAGTTTGAGTCCCCATGTATTTCATGTCTGCCCTGTAGTAACACACACTGCTGAATGTCCAAACTTTCCACATATTTGACATGTTTCTTCTTTCTTCTTTGGAGGATTTAAAACCTCCTCGCCTCGAAACCTTCCATTCCCACGACCTCTGGAGCTACCATTTGTTCTGTTCCCATTTGAATTCCAATTCTGAACATTCACTTTGGAGCTACTGTTTTGATCTCAACAACATTTGCAGATGGAGAATCCTGTAACACTAATGCATTTACATCTTGAATCACATTATACTGATCCAGAGTTTCTTCAAACCCTATCAGTGTAGAGTAGAGTTCTTGCCACTGCAAGTCACACCTTCCTTGCAAGAAGGTAGTAATAGGCAAATATTCCCTGTCTAAACCAATTAGTACACTTGAAATCAAATCATCTGTGCTCACCGCTGATCCTGCAATAGCTAGATTATCAGAAATACACTTCATCTTAGACAAATACTCTCTCATTTTCATAGCACCCTTACGAGTTGTATGAAGTGCTTTCTTGAGAGATTGAACATGAACTCTATTATTAGAGCCATAATATGTTTCTATTTCTCGCCACAACTCATTTGCTGTATGTTTCGGTGTATTTCCGATAATCTGCATTGCGGTATCAGGCATCATGGCATTTATCAACCATCCTAACAAAAATCGATCTCTACTGAACCACATCTTGTACTCTGGATTTGGTAATCCATCAGTCAAGAATTTATCTGGAATTTCCATGGTTCCAAAAAGATGACCATCAAGATCAAATCATTGAATAGCCGGAACAACAATAGATTTCCACAAAAGAAAATTTGTTCCATCAAGTTTTATAGTGACAAATTGACTCAACGAATTACCAAATGGAGTACCAGAACTCGAACCTGAGATACTGCCTGATACAAACCCTGATGATGGAGAGCCTTGTTCCAAGACTCCAGATCTGTTCGCCATTCACACCAGATCTGATGATTCTTCTATTTCCCGTGCCTTTTCTTCAAGATCCCACGGACTTTTCCCAGATCTAGTTGTTTTATGACTAGATCTTACACCTGCAACCTCAGATCTATACACCAGAGATAAGATCCAGAACTTGGACTTACACTTCCAGATCTAGTTCGTTCTTCACTAGAACTCTTTCATATACTTCCAGATCTGGTTCTTTCTGTACCAGATCTTGTGATTCTTCTTTCAGATCTGGCTCTTTCTGTACCAGATCTTATGTGAAACAGAGTGGCGGAGCACGGCGGAGTAACAAAGGCTGTGGAGTTCACGGCTTGACGTCTCAGCGTCGAAGGGCCCCGATTCTGTGCAGATCTACCAGATTCGCAGCTTGAAAACTGAAAACCCTCTTCAATCTCACCAGCAGTGAGACCGAATCGTCACGACCACCATCAAAACACCAGAGATCTTCAGCGTTAGTTCTGTTCACGCTCTGATACCATGTTGATGTCCATAAGAGAACTTCAAAGAACCAAAGAAACCACAGAGAAAATCATAAAGAAGAAGACGCAGAGAGAGCAGTGAAGAATGTACAGAGAAGGAGAAAATCAGATCTCCAGCAAACTCGTCGAATGATCTCGCATTGTCATTTATATATGAAAAAGAATCCTTACATCACAAAGTCCATCTCGTTTCATCACAAATCGTTAGATTACAACCACATCACACACACACAAACACAACTCACACCTTATTACAACAGAGGATATACCTCGAGATCCACATTACAACAGAATCAATGATTCACTCTAACAGGTTTAGATAGATAATATTTTTCCTTTGTATACTAAACTATTGATAGTAGATTACCTTATTTTTTGCTTGTAGTTTTTACCTTGATTTTGGAGTTTTCCACATAAATTATTGTGTTCGCTATTTTCTCTGTAGTTATTTATCTTTGGGCATACTCTTGTGATTGTGATCTTGAGTGTTCCATGGTGATTCGTCACAATATAACATAACTTCAATCCCAAAAGTCGTGTATGAGTATACGTATAGGCGAGCATTTTGGAGTTGTTGGAGATGCCCATGCATTTGAAATATAGCTCAACATTTAATTAAGTATATATTTAGATTGGAGAATGTATTAATCGTTGTTGGCACTTGTCAGTTCGCTAGCTTCTTCCACTCTCCTTATTAACTAAGGTTTCAATTTATACAGTACTCCTTTGGACGAATGAGACATATCATTAATCACCTACGCGGTAGTTGCAAAAAAAAAGGGTTTCGGATAGGTACGTGTCGGACGCCTTCACTTAATAATTACATATAATAATGCACCTGTCGATATCTTGGTTTATTTTATTTCCCTAAAATTAAGATACTAAAAGGACTCTACCATTCAAAATCTCAAACATCTTTCATTTTCTACAATATATAGCTAGAACAAAAAAAATTATTAAGTAAGCTTTTGTTGATATATATATTGCCACAAATGCAATGACCACGTTTGAGTATTGAAAGCTTGAAAAAGTCAAGAAGAGTGCGGTTGAACTTTCAAACCCTGATTTTGTAGACACACCTTTTTAAAATTCTATTGTCTTGAGATAAAAAAAAAAAAAAAAAAAAAAAATTGAATAAAGTTTGATCACGCAAGGTGGACTCATTTTGGTTACATAAAACCCGAGGTAGGAGCTGTGAAAGGTTGCACCTCAAGTCATGCGCGTGCACGTTTGGTGAGAATTGGCTGCTTCGCAGTACGTCATGTTCGATGCATGCCACCCTCTTTATGTGGACAGCGTTCGATAAGCATCGATGTGCACGGCATAATGTCTCTCCATGCAATTTTTTTGACTTTTTAGTAAATGTCTGACATGGAAACCGATAAGTGGTGTCAGTGTTGCTTGAATATGTTCGTTGAGGCACGATAACAAGCTCCATTACAAATTACCTCTAAAGTCTTTCCTAAAATGCACATTTGGTCTCTCAAGCAGTACACATTTGGTTATTTTGTTATTTGGAAAGTCTAAATTACTGACTTAGCTAACTTAAAGGCTATGTGGCTAAGGGTGTCTACTGTGGTTTTTTTTTCAATGTTTCAACATAAATTGATGTGATTGTGGGTCCATTTGAGTTTAAAAAGAGTTTAACTATTGAGAAGAAAAAATAGAAATAGAAGAAAAAAATGATTGGGTTTAATAAATCGATGATGTGGTATATTAATAGCTCTCTTTTGAGTACAAGCATGCAGATACCCTAATTGAATTGGCCACGTGGCTAATCGAACGGTTTTACTCTAAACTAGAGGTTGACAACCGGGATCAAACAAAAAAACCAAATTAACGAACTCCCAATATTATTATTATTATTATTATTTTTGTGTATACTCAATCTCTTTGTAAAACTTGGTCAAATCAAGTCAGACCAAGTCATGAACTAAGCATCAATGATGATAATCATCATCGTTGAAGAAAATTTAAGAGGACTTGAATTTTGCGGCCATTAATGTAGAGATGATGGGCTTCTTGTTGGAAGTAATGTTGATCAAAGGAACTTCCAATCCATCAATGTCTTCGCAATTGAGCAACTTCTTTGACGACCTACTAGAAATTGAAGAACAGTGGTCTATGTTCTTATAAATCATAGCCATGATTAAAAAGCTTGAGATCACGAGAAGGTAGGTGTGATGGGTTCACAATAGAGGGACTTCGGTGGTCACATCTTGATTAGTGATTTAAAACACAAAATAATCAATGAAATGCAAAATCATGTCTGTAATTGTGTTCATTTGTTTAAAACATGAGGGATTGTGTGAGAGAGATGATAGATACGAAACCGGAGAGGGTGAGGGCTTGGGCACGTGATTGACTTTTGATTAGGGACAGATTTTTATTTTTATTTTTATTTTGATTTGGTTTGGTCAGGTTCAATGATGAATCTTTCGTTCACTCAAAAAACCGCCAAGTGACACTTTTGTTATCCTTATAAGCAAAACTTAATGGGTCAAATGTGAAAGGACGAAATGTGCACTTTCATGAAAATTGAGGTACTAAATATGCAGATTTTAACATTAAGGGATCAAAATCATATAAGCTTAAAAGTTCAAGAACTAAATAATATATTTGGCCTATTTTTAACAATATGCACTCACTTCAAACTACAAACAAATAATATACAAAGAAAAATCAAACCTCCTCGCCATAAGATCAAATTGGCTAGATTAGACTCACCTCTTAGTGGCAATACACCATCATCAACGCAACTAGTTGTGATAATTATATTTACATTAATTTATGTAAAAAGATTTATTGCTTAATTACCTAAGCATATCTCTAATGGAGATGGATGAGACATTACTTACTTAAGACAAGGTCTAAGAGGCCCTAACTAGTTTAACCCGTGTTGACATTATAAAAAAAAAAAAAAAAAGTAAAGACACCTATCACTTAAAAAGATATTTAAAATACTTTAAAATATTTTTATTCTTACTTCAAAAGATATTTTATTTTTAAAAATAAATAAATATTTTGCCACTAATCGATCTCAGGACAAATTTATAATTTACTTATTGCGATTAAGTGTTGTATTTTTGCTTCGACATGATAATAATAATAAAAAAAAAAAACCAAAAGGGAAACAATAATTAGCTTCAGTCCAAATTAGTAGGAATCGATTACATTGATAAGATGCTTCTATTCTATCTAAAGTATTAATTTAACTCCATAATGGTAAAATTACTAAGATGTGTTGGTTGATGATCAATATTATATATAATTAAATTATATCATCCAAATTTAAAAACTTTGGATTTTTTCAAATAATGAGGTTGTGAGGTGTAACGGCCTGTTTTATTAACGTCGTTATTCATCTTGTAATTTCATATATGGACGTCAGCTCAGATCCACGTGAACGCCGCAGGTAGGCTATGACACACGTCGACCTAGGTACACTAGTTAATTTTGTGTTGGATTGCTTATTTGATGCATTTCATAAATTTATTTGTTAATACATCGCATGTATGTATGTTGAATAGCGATATCGTGTAAAGGTGTGTGACAGGTAGTTGCTCGAAGTGCGTGTCAACGCGAGTATCGAGAGGCGAAGTATGGGTACACTAGAAAAACTCAACAAACTTACACAAATATGACTAAGTTATTAAATTGAAATGGGTAATGTAACCATAGGCTAACTATATTGAAATTTAAATAATAGACTATAGCATGCCTCGAAATGCGTGTCGAGACGCGGGGCACCGGATACCGGGTAGCCGAAGGTTAGTGGGACCATGAGTTGGTTAAATTGGGTAAATAAAACATTAAACATATAGTTTTATAAGGCTTAATGTAATGTGAAATCAATTAAATAAGCTAAGCCTATAGTTTACACTAAATAATGAAGACAATGAGATGAATATCTAGATGATCATAATGAGTAGTACCGGGAGATGAGTGTGCTATTGGAGTCATTAAGGGGTGTGTTACAACATGTTTGTAAACCACAAGATAATCATCGAGATACGTATGAACACTTGATATTAATCAAATATATATATACAGGACTTAGTGGATTGTTGATTCAAACCACTCTCACCATACATGCAAAAACCAGTAAAACCAGATGGAGAAGAAGGGTTTCAAGCTGAGATTCAACACCTTAGAGACCCATTTCAAGAGCTCAAACCAAGGTAAGCATCATCTTTATCTCCACCACTTTCCAATGAACACATTTTTGATTGAATTGAGTGAATTCAGGTTTAATGGTTAAACCTCTAATTTTGGGTTAAAACATGATGAATTACATGTTGTTAGATCATATTCATAGGGAATTTATCATTGGTTTAACTAGATTTGATGATGTTGATGAAATTGAAAAGTTGTGGTGAATGCATGAATTTGGAGAACTTGGGTTAAAATTGATTCTGAAGTGTGCTAGATGTTGTTTTGAAGTTAATATTGTATGTAAAGCATGTTTAAACCAATAAGGTAGCCAATTGAGAGGAGAAAGATAAAATTCTCGACTTGAGAATTATGTCTCAAAAGACAGATAGCGCGCTACCTGGAACAGTTAGCGCGCTAATCGTTATGGGTTTCCAACTGTTCTTCGTCCCGAATAACATTAGCGCGCTATGTGTACCCTTTAGCGCGCTAACGACGATTAAATATGGATTTAAAAGGTTGTTTTGATGATTTTCCACTTAATACATGTCTAAACACTAGGAAATAACCTAAACCTATAAAACTTGGACTTCAGTGACTTAGGGGACCATAGCTCGGTGTCGGGAGCTTGTTGGGTTGGATACGGGAGTCCGGGGAGGTCAGAGAGCGGTTTAAGGTTTGTAAAACTCAACTGAAAAACTCTGAATATTTGATTTTGTTTTCTATTTCATTTCCATCAATTCCTTGTTGTTTCTACTGCTCTATTCCGTTACTTGGACGTGGGTTGAGGTTACTCCCCCGGATTTTCCTGGTTGTGTGTTCATGTTGCACTAGATTGTAGCATATGTGACTCGACCCTCAGTGAATGACAACGTGAGCTTGCCCTTGGTGCACGTATCGGTGGCTCAACGGATTTGGCCAGCATCGCGAGGGACCAAGTGTCGGGCCAGTTGGACGCGACCACTGGTGGGAACTTGGTGACCCGAAGTACAGTCTAGTTCATCTGGAGCAAGCAAATACATTTGTTAGCTTATTTGTTATCTATTCATGCGATGAGCCATTTACAGTTGCTTGTTTATATTCCGCATGTTTACTTGGCAATATTTCTTGCATTTCGTTTACTTTATTATGCGAATGCTCAGAGGAGTTCCTTGGGATTTTACTTACTGTACTTGTCATCTGTCTTGTTGTGATGATTGAGTGCATATCCTAGTACCAGTACGGGCGAGAGGATCCTAAGCGACTACATCTGATTGCCCGCCGTCGAGGACCTACTCGTACGTGTTTTATTTTGATATTTTGTATATTTTGGGTATTGAGAGACTTGTGATGACACAGTACATGTATATATATATATCATGTTTATGATACTGTCGCTTATATACAGAATATTTTTCTGGGTTTTCCACAGTAGGATTTGCTTTTATGAATAATGTTTACCATGCTAAATTACTTACCAAATGTATCAATTAAGGCTTTCGCTGATATATGTGTTAACTTGTAAGATATAACCCATTAGTATGGTTAGGCATTAGAATAAACATTTAAATACTTGAGGAGAATAAGTTAAGCAAATACAGATATAATCCACTAACTAATTTGATAAAATACACGTGGACACGAATTCTGAGACAAGAGGTGGACGGGCAGGTGGCGGACACATGTAGTTGGGCCCACCTGGCAAGGTGTACACGGAGACACGTCACCCCGAGGCGGCAGGGTCGCTGTAACGGCCTGAATTTAATTCACCGTTACTAATGACGTGGTTGCAGACGTGGCTGACATCTCAGACGCTCGTGGGACCCGCAGCTAGGCTTGTGCGCTTCTGGAGCTACGTAAATGGTTATTTTTGTGTGTTGAGTTGTTAATTTGCGATGTTTATATTGAAATAGTATACATGGCATCGCAATGTGTATTAGTATAGTACATTTGACGTGCGAGACCGTGTGTTAAGTAGTCGTCTCGATATGCGTGTCGATGCGGGTACCGAGTCGTTTAACTGACTTAACACTAGGCGGTGAAATAATACACACAAAATGAATAAAATTGGTTAAATAATTAATATGGAATGTATATTTGGTGGTTAGGGACATGATAGTACGCGTACTTAACCCCTAAGTCTCGGTTTCGAACCGTGGGGGGCGAAAGACTGTGCCCATATATGTGCACAGTGTGGCATATATGGGGGGGACACAGAAGATGTATATGTCTCTGCTCCGGGAGGGTGCATATACATCTACCTTGGGGGTGCCAAGGGCTCTGCTGGGTCGGGCAAACTCGTTCTCCGGGGTGCCTTGGGCCTTCACATTTACCCTCATTTTCCACCACCTTTTCTCTCTCTTATCCATTCATCCGAGATTTGAAGAGCAAAAACCAGGGTTTTGGTGATTCATCTTGGTGCTTTGTGGAGCTTGGAGTGGGGGAAATCATCGCATCGATGTGAGAATCACTTACATCACAATTTTCTCTATCTTTTCATCATATTTGTAGAGAGTCTTTGGTGAGGATTTGGAGGTTCACTACAAGAAAAATGTGGAATAGCATCAAAACATTGCCGTGATTGAATCTGTTGCTAAGCTTTCGGCAACAATTTTGCATCGTAGAGAAGTCCACCAATTATGTTGCGATCTGTAAATCTTCCAACAACGGATTCAATTCAATGACATTGCTTCCGAGCGAACAAATCGACAACAGTTATCGGTGACAACAAAAAAATATGTTCTTGATCCGTCGTGATTAGCGACAAATTAGCAACAAACAAATCACGACAGTAGACTACTCCTAAATTTTAAATGGTTTTTTCAAACCGAGAGGCTCTCCTTTTTGGATAAAAAATCCAATGTATTGTTTAATTTTAAGGTAATGTAGTAATTTAACAAAAATCCCTTTTATATTGGTGTTTTATGTTGTTACACTTAGAACAAAAACTTGCGAGATTGTTGTTTATAATTAAATAGGCGGTTTCCTAAAATCATGTTCTATTTTTACTTGAAAACAATATGCAACACGCTTTACATAAATAAAATAAAAACCACGTTTTAAAAATTTTGGAACCCAAAAATTATTTTTTTTCAAGATCTATATCTATATGTATAATATATCTATATATCTATCTATCTTGGCAAAATTGCTTAATTTCCTAATGTGCCTACTTTCAATTTTGTCAAAATAGGCTATAGCAACAAAAAAATCGCTTTGAAGCTACTTTAGGAAAACCCCAATTTTAATTAAAACATATATCTAGATTGTACATGAAAACTTAAATTAATTAGCTAATCGATTAATCTTATTAAGATAAGTTTTGTATATAGTTAGCAGATTAAGCTAACAGACTTAATTAAGGGCATTGTCGAAATTTGTACCACCAAAACATATATAATGAAATTAATTGAATTGTCAAACTATACATTTCGAAATATCAACATCATCAAAACAGTCCACATGTGTTTATTTATATTTAATCTTAGCGGTCTTAAAGGGTATAAGCGTGCATGGTGGAAAAAAATGAGCATCCATATATACTCTAATTGAGGCGGAGACATCAAGTTAATTTAATTCTTACAACTATATTTTCTTGGTTTCTTTCGAACCATGGAGTTGGAACTGTAGATCGACTTCCATTAGATTGGATGAGCCAAATTAAAAAAAAATGGCTAAAAACAAATTAAGCCATTAATTAATTATATATATAGTTACATCAAAATATATCTATGCTTTGTCTTTTCTTTTCCTTGGACTGCGGAATGATCGTAAACGCATACATGGTCGCCTTAAGGCTAGGCGATGTTGTTGAAATTAAAATTTTTAGTTGAAATTAAATTTTTTTCATGAGATGTTGAAATTAAATTGAAAACATATATACATATAGATTTAATTTAAATTTTCATTAATATTATAAGTTTGGATAGATAAAGTTTTTTTTTCGATTTGATAAAGCGGAAGTGGAGCTACGGTGATGTTTTGCCAAATGTCATGGAGTTGAATGAATAGTGTCACATCATTTCGGTGTGTATATTCACATATCATATTACTATTAATTATTTTTATTCTTTTTTGTTTTGGTATTTTTTTTAAATTATCTTTGTAATTGTATTATTTTGAGATTGCCACCACCTTTTCTCTCTCTTATCCATTCATCCGAGATTTGAAGAGCAAAAACCAGGGTTTTGGTGATTCATCTTGGTGCTTTGTGGAGCTTGGAGTGGGGGAAATCATCACATCCAAGGTGAGAAACAACTTTCTTTATTTTTTCATCCTATTTGTAGAGGTGTCGGTGATGATTTGGAGGTTGTTGAGTTGTTGTTTAGCTAAGTTTCTGGTGGTTTGATATGTTGTTGTTGGTGTTATGGCTGTTGTTGGGTTAGTAGGGTGGTAGAAAACCCAAAAATTTTCAGCAGTTTTGCTGTCTAGAACGCGATTAGCGCTCTAGGCTAGAAAATTAGCGCGCTAATGTTCGTCTGGGCGAAGAACGGATAATTGTCTGGGCATCTAGTGCGCTAATGCCTAGACCTAGCGCGCTAATGTACTCCTGTTTTGACATAAATCGTGTGAATTGACTTAAAACACGTACAAATGACTCAATATCACTTATACATGGAAATAGGTCAGTACGGGCTGTAATTTGGGATATCCGGGACTAGGCGGAGTCAGACCGGGGGTTAGTGATGGTACACGGAGTGCGGTGTGAGGTGTGTAGTATCCCAACTGAAATTACTTGAGCAGTATTTACTTTTGCTTTTGAATTCATTTTCTGTCTTTCATTACTCTATTCCTAGTGTACTGTAATGGACGGACGTTGAGGCTCTTCCTCCGTGCCATTTCTGTGTATATGTCCACTATGCCATAACACGTATGCCATCTCGGTGAATAGGGCTACCCGAGAGTTGTGACGAGCACGTGTGGGTGCGTCGTAGGTTCCTCACCGACCACCTAGCGGATCCAGATGCTAGCCTTGCTTGAGTGCTACTCGCCGGCAATAGTCTGTTGGGAGTCCGAAGTATGGCGCTAGCTAGGGGCTAGGAACACACTTTGAGCTTTCACTATTACATATGCATGCGATGAGCACAGTTGCCTGTTTATTTCCGCATGTCTATTTAATAGTTTTATTTCAATTCCAATATTTACTTTCCTTATTGCTCACTTAATTTCTTTAGGAGTACTTACTCTGGACTCGTCATCTGTCTTTTTGTGATGGCTTGAGTGCAGATCCTAGTACGAGCCGGGGCAAGGGCAAGCTACTGGAATACAAAGACGTTTAGCCAGGCTTGTACGTTTGTATATAAATATTTTGTTTTATTTTGGGATTTGGGATTGAGTGATACACTAGAACTCTATACTGTTGATATTTTTGATATGATGCTCCATTGATGATATGTGAGTTTTCCACACTAGGTATCAGAGTTATTTATGCATGACTAAATCTTTAATGTTTCAGATATTGATTGTCATGTTATAAGATTTCCGCTGTGATTTATTAAGGATTTAAAATGATATTAGCAGATGACTTGAGTTCAGTAACAATTTAACCAAGTAAATTGTTGTACTATTTACATGGTGGATGAGATGGCATGTGAGACACAGCTGACACTGGTAGGCCAGGTTGTGGGCCCGCATTGGCCCCTGCGGCGGTCCATTTGGAAAATGGGCCGTTACAGCCGCCACATGAGGCGTCTTGATTGACTCTCTGGAAATATTTTTTTGGGTTTGGACAAGGGATGAAAATGGGAATACCTATGGGTGATGGGGATTTACCCTAATGGGTATGGGTAGGGAGATTTTAAATGGGGCTGGGTGTGGGCATGGGTGTAAAATCTCATACCCACACGAGTATGGGTACAAGTATGGGTGATAAAATATCCCCACGGGGATCCCCACGGGTAATCTCCACGAGATCTTCACGGGTAATCTCCACCGGGATACCCACGTGTAATCTCCACGAATACCCATCTACTTATGGGGATCTCCATATATCAATTTATACACTATATGATATTTATTATTTATATATATATATACCATATCATATTTATATATAAATATTACATAATCTTACTTAGTTTTCACTGCGAAACACTTGTACATATAACAAAAAACCTATTAATGAGATTTATAATTTTAATTTATTTTGTTAATTAATAACTATATATTTATTTTGAATTGTTTGCAACTATATTTGTATTTTAAAATTTTAGGATCAAAAGTACTGAAAAAAGTTGTTGACTTGGTAGCTTTAAGAGATAGTGTGACTTTAAGGAATATTTTGAATTTGAAGTATACGTTTTGCGTATGTCAATGATTTTGTAGAAACTTAATTATAAGTATTAGTACTTAGTAGTTGGAATTTTTATTGCATGATATGTTGATTTTTATTTTTTTTTTGTCAGAATTTTAACAATTGTGTTGTAATGTATGTATATTTGACACCTTATTTGTTACAATTCTTTTTTTGAGAATCCCCAATTGGGAATTGAATGAGAAAAAAAATTTCTCCACGGAGATTTCTCATTCCCGCAAAAATCTCTATGAAAATCTCAACGGGAATCTCCAATGGGAAATGAGATGGGTAAACCATTTTATTCATATAGATTCCTCATACCCACGAGGATTTGATGAGTATGATGATGAGTATAAGAATTCATCTCCAGATAGGTATGGATATGGGAATGAGTTCCTCTTCCCCTGCCCTAATACATCCATTGACCATGAACACTTATCAGGGTAGGACCCACCGATAGGGAAGAATCAAGTGACGTCGTCGGAAGACGTAATGACACGCAAGCGGGATTATCAGAGCACGACACGTAGTAAGTGGCCCATTAGGAAGGTCGCGAGGAAAGCGCGGCTATGGAAAAAAAAACAATAGGCCTTAAAGATAATGCAACTATTATTACACACAACAAGTAGTGACTATACATATGTAGCTTCCCAAACAAACAAAATTAATTCCATATATGGTTTTTTAGTCTTCTTTACATCATCATGAAAACCAACATACATACATTCATGAACCACCAACACTCCACGGCCGCGGCCGCCACCACCGCCACCGCCACCGCTGCGGCTATGTCCGACTACTTTACTGCCCTTGATAGAGTCTATCCTCATCATCATGAAAATCACCATAATTACTACAACTATAGTTCTAGTGATCATGGTCATCCCCTAATAGATGCATTAGGCGGCTTGCCGTCGGATTTTGATTTTTTCGATCTTTTCATAGACGGGGGAGGAAGCAGTGGCGGAGGAGGATCGGAGGATGACTCGCCCGCTAGCACTTGCGCGATCGAAAGTAACTTGTCGACGTTGCGGAATCCGGGGTCGTCGGAGAACATGGACAGTACTAGGAGCACTTCCATGACAATTAGCACTGCTGATACTAGCATTAAGCAAGTGTATGTGTACATATATATATATATATATATATGATATATGCAAGAGTATTTTTTATTTGTTTCTCTTCTACAGCACTTGTTAATTAATTTGTTATATATGCTATCATAATATAGCCGACCCCAGTTAATTTGGGACGGAGGCTATGTTGTTGTTGTTGTATATGCTATCATAATATATTCTTAAATATATATATATGTGCGTACAGGAAATGCAAGAGTAGTACTAGTGGGGGGAAGAAGAGTAGGGTGGATGTAGGTTTGAGGATTGCTTTTAAGACAAAATCGGAGGTTGATGTAATGGATGATGGATTCAAGTGGAGAAAGTATGGCAAGAAATCAGTCAAGAACAGCCCTAATCCTAGGTAATTCTGCTTAATTACTTAATTAAATTACATGCGTTTCTTTTCCCTAAATCTTTATCTGCACTAATTAAATAGAATGAAGACGTTGAATTCACTTAGCTGACCACAACTAATTTGAGAATTGAAGCTTAATTATTTGTTCATGTTATTGTAATTTACCGCGAGCTTCTTACGTAGTCATCTTTCAAAAAAAACAAGACAAAAAAAAAAAAAAAAAAAAAAAAATCTAGCTATATATGCTTGATTAAAGTGCGTCCAAATTAGTGCTTCTATATATATTATTTTTATGCAATACATCGTTGTACTCTCAGCATATAAAAGATCTTAATTAAAAATGCTATTGAATATTTGATCAACATTGAATCTTGAGTACTAAAATAATATAATTTTGCTTTTCATTTTTTGCATTTCATGACATGTCCATTAAATAAACGCTATAAAAACCTAATTTTAGATTATTGGATTATCGATCTAATTATGAAATATAATATACATTACATATATCTTGCTTTTGTTTGGATATATATACATACATATCTGATGTTGATATACAAACATGCTATATAGCTATTTCGTGTACATACCCCACTAAAAATGTTTCGTGTGGCTGGAAATCAGATATGCTGATTTTAATTAGAACGTAGCAACTCTTTAAATATTAAGTAAGCTTATAAATTGTGATATTTGTGTGTCTACTCATTTCATTAAATTATATTACCATTGCTTGTTGATGAATAGTTTAGGTTCCACTACTTTCACATGGGTAGAGTAAATATATGCCATACATATTAGCTAGCTATCAACCAATTTGATGGCTCAATAGTTTCGTATGAGATATGAAAGTAAGAGCCTAGGTCATAAGTTCGAACCCGAGGACGCAAAATAAGTTATTTCTTTCTTATAAAATATATAAAATACATATTAGCTAGCTCGGCTAGTCTTTTGCTCATACTAATTAAATTTGTCAATATATACTAATTGATGCGTCAGATAACTATAATTAACATATATTATTTTTTGTCCTTATTGGTTTTGGCTAAAATCTAATGCAGTCTTCGAATTAATGTTCTTTATGCGCATCCCGCTGTCCCCACATAGCATAAGCTGCATGCATATAACATGGTTAGAGATCCATGCATTTATGTGTTTACTTATATATAGCACAAATTAATCATACTAATTTCATTAATTGAAACTGAATTGTATTGACATAAACTATATATGAACTAAGTTATACGAAGAGTGTTAATTAATTAATGAACTAGACTGTTGAACTCGCTAGTAAGGATGTTGTCCCCATCGATCTTAGCCACCTTCAGCACATAGGTGTGGAGTTTTACATCAAAATGTCTCGGTACTGGTTCGGGAGAGATCAACACTTTTGTACTTCTTAATTTATCTAGTCACACGACTCACACTTAGGGTGTGTTTGATAGCAAAAAAAATTTTCAATGAGAAAAAAATTTTTTTTAACAAATCTTCTTGAGAGAATTTTATAAAGAAAATTTTCTCATAGTTGTTTGATTGCACAAGAAAGAATTTTCTTTTATGGTTCAATCCATGTGCGCATCTAAATCATCGTCCATGTCGGGCCGCTCGACGATGATGTTGGTGACGAAGTTGGAGACGAAGAGAGAAAGAAAGAGTGTATATCCGCAAAAGAGTAGCAGATGCCAAGTTTGTTTGGGCTGAAGAAATGATCAGTTCGTGAGAGAGATTGAGAGATTTTCAATTTTCCATACTAAAAGATGAGAAAATAAATGAGGAAAATAGGGGAATGTGGTTTTTTTTCTCAGTGCAGTTACCAAGCTATCAAACAATGGAAAAAACGGTTACACAAAAAAAGTAGACAATTTTCTATGATTTTTTTCATTTTCTTTGCTATCAAAGTGGAACTATATATTTCGGTCCACAAGTCTCCAACATAGACAAAAACATGTTAATGGTGGTGTGTTGATGATGCAGGAACTACTACAGATGCTCCAGCAGGGGGTGCCAAGTGAAGAAAAGAGTGGAGAGAGACAGAGAGGATTCAAGCTATGTTATAACCACATACGAAGGAGTTCATGACCACGAGAGTCCTTGTGTTGTCTACTACAACCAATTGCCTTTGATGGTTCCTGCTGGATGGACTCTTCAAGCTTCTCACTCACCTTCCTCTTGATCGCTATATAAGATTCCTTCTAGTTAATCAGTGTTTTTTTTTTTTTTTTTTTTTTTTTTTTTTTTTTTTTTGGATTGATCACTCCACCTCACATAGATGAGAGCTTCCCTTTTTCCACCGCAGTTCTTACAGACGTGATTGGCTATAGTTAATTACTTATATACAATATATTTATCGAATGCTTTCAGGAGTTCATGACTGTACGTATGACAATAAAATTTAATGTGAATTTGTACTGCAAGATCATAGAGCTGTAAATTTGGTTCCTATTTGTATGTTAATGCTGTCACATACTACTATATAAGTTTTAAGGAGAAACGTGTGAGCATTTTACTCCACCTATGTTGTACACTATGTGCGCTACATAGCCGGTCTCAAGTCCGGATAAAGGATGAGGACTCTGACGCCCATTTTTTCATACCGAAAAATGGGTAAAGGAGGTCCCAAACTCACTTTTCATACCCGAAAAGTGGGGGAGAGAGGCCCCAAGCTCATTTTCCATTCTTGAAAAACGGAGGGTTGCGATAGGTTGACAGCCAACGTAAAACTTGTCACTTTTCATGATCTACCCGTATGTATTAGTACACTGTAAGCTCAGTGAACATGTGTAATAACATCCATTATGGATCTTAATAGAATAATCCAGGTCCGTCCGCTGCGCATTTCGCCTTAGTAGTTTCTTCGATGGATAATTAGCATCAAATGAGACAATGTCTAGCAATTTGCTAAACCTCATACTTCCAACGTACCTGCATAAGATAGAATTCTACATTTCCACAAGCATGTCTAAACCCCTAAACCAAAAACAGCATGGTAACTATCAAATAAAAACTTTAGAAAAGTAGACAGAATGAGGAAGAAAAAAAAAATACACAAAAAAAAGGAGGTTCCATTGCAGTATTGATGAAAATTTATGATCCTCAATGTTTTTCCCTAGCCGTGATATTCAGCATTTCGCATACTGTCTTTCCAACGAAACTGGAAATATCAAAGAAAAAAAAGTCCCGGAGGTTATAGAACAATATTTCATCAACTTGATCACATAATTTACCAACCAAACTTTTTTAGAACATCCCTTGTCCTCTTCCTCATGCGAGTAAATACAATGACAACGCAAGCAAGAACCCATGGAGGACAATTGTCAACTATGGTGGAACCCTTCAACCAACTAGGCGTTTCCTTCATTACCAACATTATAAACGCGGTTATAACGGCAACCCCCACCAAGATCTTCGTTATAGGCTGAACCATGGAGTCCTGCAATTGTACAAGAGAGCAGTTCAGTGCATGCAGCACATCGAAACACTTCCAGCTCAACAGAAGACAGCACAAGCAACAGATTGACTACGAAAATAAAATATTTGATAGATATAAAGCAAGAACACACAATTAGTGTTCAGACAGTAAAACAAAACGTTCTTCTAATATGCTTGCATCCAAATTCTGCTTTGTGTTACTCCTCCTGAGAGACACGCCAGAGCCATACCAAATTGATTGATGAGAAGCCAAGTTTCATATTGAACATAATACAAGATATAGCATTTACAGTTGCTTATGGAACTACAATGAAAAACAAATGGATGGACCATATATGCCTCATCCCTCATCAGTCTGTTCAATAAGTAATCCTCCTTGTACAATTCAAAGATCTGATCTTAAGAGTCTCAAGTCAAAACTGAGGTATTCAAGTCATACTGATGGACAGAGATAAACGCACAAATTGGAAAAAAGCACAGTAAATGTGGCCAAATAAGAATCCTATAATTTTATGAATAATGCTACTTGGGGATTGAGGCTTTGTTGTTGTTGATTAATAATACTTTGGTAATCATGCAAATTTTTTTTGTGACAAATCCTTAGTTTTAAATGCATGAATTGCTTCAATGACTAACAGTCTTAACACCCTAGTTGAGACATTAGGTCATCAACTATATTAAGGACGATAATGGTGATCAAACTCCATTAATCAAATTAAAGAAGATAATGGTGATCAAAGAATCAACAGATGCAAGCATCCTCAGAGAAAACCATCAATAGGTACAACATGAACAGGAAGCACACTTTTCATTAATATCCATTAAAATCAAGAACCTTGTCCACGCGAGAATTATACATAAGCAAGAAAATTCACATGTACATGTTGCATCAAGCAGTAAACCTAAGCGATAGCAAAACAGAATCGCTAGTCCACTTAAACAAGAAGGGAAATGTACACAACCTGGATATCAATGCATTGGCTGTAAAAGACAGACACTCTCTAAATTCAAGAACAGGAAATTCTAGAATTCAATACATTCTCAACATTAATGAAATCATCCACATTTTTATGGACGCGGATAACTAATTTAAGGGTTTAGAAAATGCAAATCAGATCTTAAAAAGGGATGGAAATAAACTGCCCAACTTTTCTGTCATATACTTAATCTGCGGTTAGAAATGGTGCTTCCTGAGGTCTCAAAACTAACGTTTCTATCCGCACTATCTTTTGAACAAAAAGAGATATCAATGTAGAAAAATACATGACTTAACCAATTTCTTAAATGGCATAACAGTTGCAACTAATAACTCAGTAGACATCAACAAAGGTGTTCAACGCAAGTATGCATCAGTAAAATATATTGCATTACTCCTTTTCTTATCAGTGCTTTTAGTTAGTTTACAGTCTACTACCTCCGGTCAATTATATAAGTCGTTTTGCCCAAAACACACATATTAAGGAAAGCATTAATTGTAGGTTTAAATTACATTATTGCCCGTGCTTTAATTACGTCATTACTTACACTAATCCTCTATTTACCCAATAAAAGGAGAACAAGTCTTTCATTGCAATTAAATGTTTAGGGGTAAAATGGGCAAAGAGGTAGAGAAGTCTTGTAGAATTCCGAAAACGACTTGTATTTTTTTGACAAAGAGTTTTTGAATGATGACTTGTAAAAATGATTGAAGGGAGTAGTTTCTAACTAAAATTAAATCACACCACTCATTTGGATCTTACTCTCCTTAAATGTCATTGTCGTGTGACAGCAATTAGCTCAGTTATGCTTTATGAAAGCGAATGTTGGGCGATAAATAAACAACAAGTACATAAAATGAATGTAGCGGAAATGAGGATGTTAAGGTGTAAGCGTGGTAAAATTTGTAAGATAGAATAAGAAATACACAAATTTAAAAAAAGTAGGAGTGACATCAATTGACACAAAGATTAGAGAATGGCGATTGCGGTGGTGGTTTGGGCACCTTCAAAGACGACCTACAAATGTCTCCACTAGAAACTCAACTAAATAGAAATTGAAGAAATTAAACGAGGAAGGGGTAACTTGTGATACATTAATTAAGAGGGATCTAAATAATTTGGAAAGCGCACCATCAATTGCACTAAATCGAGTGCAATGGAAGAGTTTGATCCATGTAGCCGACCCCAACTAATTTGGGATTGAGGCTATGTTTGTTGTTGTTATCAAATTCTAGGAAGAAAAGGTTTTTCTACTTCACATGAAGGTTTTTGCCAGTGTATGGTAATTGGCAGCTTGCTATTCAATCATGTGGATATGCAGTTGGCTTCACGAAACAAAATAGTTCAATTGTTTATGGTGTTTGCCAATATGCATGCACGGTAGTTATCAACATAACCTCAATCCCGAATTAATTGGGGGAACAGAACGTAAGACAAATTTATAAATTATTCATAATAAAGAAAACAAACAAAATGTTAAAATTGAATAATTTTTCTTTTCTTGATATTTCAATGTGCTAATGGACACATCGAAATAGTTTATTTGTATTTGTAAGCTTTCTATAAAGCATAAATATATTGTTGACGTATTTACATAATGCTATTAACAACAAATTTCATTCTTATTTAAAAAAAAAAAAAAAACAACAACAAATTTAAGAGAATCGAGTTATAAGTTATTGACGCGTTGAAGGGTCTAGGCTCACTGAGGCGCACTACGACTCACAAAGGTGCATGCGTAAGTTGTTGTGTGTTACCTAGGAAATCTGTAAGTGAAAATGTATGCCCTGCTCCAAGGCGTGTTTGAAATACATGCCTCAGCTCACCTTGACAACACTATATTCTTCTATCTTTTTTTTCTTCTCTATAGTGGATCACAGCAAAAACAACAAATGCAACCATATCCACTCTAAATGGATGGGTGGAAACCAATTGGCACCTCGCTTGGTTCCCCTCATCACAAATTATCTTTTGCTCATTGATGTATTTCATAGTCATAATTAACAACATCAAAGATGTAAGTGAATAAATGAGATTTCCAAGGTCCCAAAATACTAGCTTTGGACAATAAAGAATCCTAGGAATCCTCTTGGCAAATCATTTGTAAAGACAAAATAGACCGTAGAAAAGAAATAAAATCAGTAACTAGATATGACACTTTTTCTTTTCCTTCAAGCAAATTCCCACTAATGCCTAAAGGACGCCAGAGTTGTATAATTTGATTAGTAACATCAATTCCGCAAAACATAATCTACTTCAACTACTCATGCATTGCCAATCCATCCATCCATGGCTAAATAAATCAAGTAGAGAGCATTCTACAACTACCATCATCCATGTCATTCCCAACTTTATAGGATAACTATAAACTAATGTGAATCCCATCATATAAATGTTATCTACAAAGTCCAAATTCTAAGAGATGAGCAATGTGTGTCTTGTCATACTATTTAATCAATGCCACACAGACCGCATATAACCTTTCTTTCTTTCTTTCTCGGTTTCTCCTCTCTTCGTTTTTTGTATTTTTAGATAGTTGAGGATCTACACAGTCTCATCACACCAATCAACTATACCAACGAAACCACACATAAACAGTTCTTTATTTCGCTCAACAAATCCCTTATTCCTATGAGAAAAAAACCATCCCTTCATGAGCGAAGAAACTCAACTCGACCTCTCTGTCAGAAGACATCAAAGTCAGGTTCATCATTTCACAAAGCAGAAGTAGGCAATTTTCACGACTCTTTGAGCTTGGGGAAATCAAGCATAGCGCGTCTGTAGATTCAGATTGCATTCATAGACTACTTTCTCCTAGATTCACCATCAATGAACGTTCACAGATACACAAGTACATCCAAATCTCTTGTAGAACACAGTTTTAGGATAAGTAAGCCAAACATCCAACCCATAAACACCGAAAACAAAGCATACGGCGAGAAACTTTGATAATGAAATTCAAGGAGCATAGGAGTCCATTTCACTTTTCCTCAACAACTATCAGAGTCATCTCATTTATCACATAGAACATATTTCTAGAATTCAAATAGAATCAGATTTCGCAATCAAAACAAAAACAGACGAACCTTGGGTTCTCCATCGATGTAAATCACGGAACCATCCTTGTAAGGAAGCAAAGACCTTCCGTTCTTCGGATTGAATCTAATACCGACGCTTCTTCCGGACTGCGCATTGAAGGCGAAGACCGATTTGAATCCATGCTTGTCCAGAATGTCCTGAACCTCCAATCGATCCTGATCCCAACCTCCCAGACTCGATTTGAACACGTCAATCGGACCGTTCCCTTGCCGGAACAGATGAATCTCCACTTCCGGAACCTTCGTCGTCACTGATTTCGCTCTCTTGAGAGGTTCGGGTATAGGGTTAGGGTTTGGAGAAGGCGATTCGTCCCCATTTTTCTCCTCCTCAATTTCTTCTCTTTTGCTCTGTCGCTCCATTTGGACCATTTCCCACTTCTCTCTCTCTCTCTCTCTCTCTCCCCTACTCGCCGGCCCCAGATAAATAGAGCTACAAATAAAGTAAAAGCCGATGGGTATTAAAGTAATAACACAGTCGATCCGTGCTACTTGCCCTTCTTTACTTCGATTGGCGCCTCTCTTTTTTTTGTCAAGTGAAATATTTATATTTCATACGGTGAAAGAGCCCACTGTCATTTCTCCAACAAAAAACCATAACATACATTAAATTCAACACATTTACAAAGCATTGGATTTGTGCAAGGTGAAGTTTACTAATTAATGGAGTATTAGTCTGCCGAAAAGGACAGTAGAGCATTATCTTTTACCTTTTCAAAGGATGTCTGTGTATTCAAATGAAGTGTTTGCGCCTCTTACAAAATGTTAATTTAGAAAATACTTAATTCATCTTTCCAGTGATATCAACAAAGATTACATTCCAAGCTTTCAAAACAAAAGAGAAAAACCCAATACATTTTACATTTTATTTGGTATCAAAAAACTTCACCACACTTTTCTTCTTCCACAACAAAACACTCCACAAACTCAACTTTCCCTCAACATTCAACGCTCATCATCCTCCATATCCTCATCGTCAACAATCTCCTCAATCTTCATCCTCTTCACAGCCTGCGACGTGCCGTTGGCGGTCCTCAGCCCATTCGGGATCTGAATCAGAATATCAGCCTTCTGCCCGGTGGCCTCATCCACCAGCCCCCCATTGCGCTCCACCTCATAGCTCAGCTCCCCTCCGCCCGCCGCAGCATCAATGTACACCGTCGAACTCTCATCAATCTCCCCCTTCAACAGCATCTTCGACAGCTCCGTCACCACCCTCTTCTCCAGCCACCGCCTTATCGGCCTCGCCCCATACACCGGGTCATAGCTCTCCGCCAGCACAATGTCTAGCGCCGCATCCGACACCGCCAATGCAATCCCCCGCTCCGCCAGCCTAGCCGCCACGTCCTTCATCTGCAGCCTCGCCACCTTCCTCAACTGATCATGGGACAGCGGATCGAACACCACTATTTCATCGAGCCTGTTCAGCAATTCAGGCCTGAAATGCCTTCTCACTGCTTGCAGGACCAACTCCCTCGCCTTCTCCATTGTGCATTTCCCCATTAGGCCTTGCAACAAATGCTCTGCCCCCAAATTGGATGTCATGATGATCACTGTGTTGGTGAAGTCCACAGTCCTGCCTTGCCCGTCTGTCAAACGCCCGTCGTCCAACACTTGTAGGAGAGTGTTGAACACCGCGATATGCGCCTTTTCGACTTCGTCGAAGAGGACTACACTATAAGGTCTCCGCCGGACCGCCTCCGTTAGCTGCCCGCCTTCCTCATGCCCGACGTACCCCGGCGGCGCCCCGATTAGCCGAGCCACCGAGTGCTGCTCCATGTACTCCGACATGTCGATTCGAATTAGGAGCTTTTCGTCGTCGAATAGTTGCTCCGCCAAGGCCTTGGCCAGCTCTGTCTTGCCCACACCAGTTGGACCCAAGAAGAGGAACGACCCAGTTGGTTGTTGGGGTCGGCCCAGCCCTGCTCGGGACCTGAGCACCGCCTCGGCTACAGCCGAAACCGCTTGGTCTTGACCGACTACTCTCTTGTGGAGCCTCTCCGCGAGCCCGATCAGTCTCTCCTTCTCGTTCTGCCCCAACCGAGTTACTGGAATTCCAGTCCACCGGCTCACCACCTCCGCAATTTGATCCGGCCCGACTGTCTCCGTCAGCATTGCGCTCTCTTCAGTGCTCGATTCCAGCTTCGCCACCGCCGCTTCGATCTCTTGCAGCGCGCCGTACCGGAGATCGGCCGCCCTCGCCAAATCCATCCTCCTCTCCGCCTCTTGCAATGCAATCATCAGCTCCTCCCTCCTCTGCTTCAATCTCCGAATCTCATCGACCCTCTCTTTCTCTTTATTGTACTTCATCATCAACGGCTGCAATTTGTCTCTCAAATCGTCCAATTCCATCCTCACTTCAACCAATCTCGCCTTACTCGCTTTGTCCTTCTCTTTCTCAAGAGCGTGCAATTCAATCTCCAACTGTATCCTCTTCCTCTCAAGATTATCAATCTCCTCCGGCTGGCTATCCAGCTGAACCCTCACATTGGCACACGCCTCGTCGACGAGATCAATCGCCTTATCCGGCAAATGCCGGCCGGTTATATACCGGCTCGACAGCTGCGCCGCCACCACCAGCGCCCTATCCTGAATCCTCACACCGTGATGCCCCTCGTACCTCTCCTTCAAACCCCTCAAAATACTAATAGTATCCGCCACGCTAGGCTCCGCCACATAAACCTGCTGAAACCTCCTCTCAAACGCGGCGTCCTTCTCGACGTACTTCCGATACTCCTCCAGCGTGGTGGCGCCGATGCACCGCAGCTGACCCCTCGCCAGCATTGGCTTGAACAGGTTCGCCGCGTCCATCGACCCCTCCGTCCGCCCCGCCCCCAATACGAGATGAATCTCATCAATGAACAGAATCACCTTCCCGTCCGCCTCCTCCACTTCCTTCAACACCGCCTTCAACCGCTCCTCGAACTCCCCTCTGTACTTCGCCCCCGCCACGAGGGCGCCCATGTCAAGCGCCACCAGTCTCACGTCCTCCAAATTGCTCGGAACATCCCCTCTCACGATCCTCTGCGCGAGGCCCTCCACGACGGCGGTCTTGCCCACGCCGGGCTCGCCTATCAAAACAGGGTTGTTCTTCGTTCGCCTCGACAGAATCCTAATCACTCTCCGGATCTCTTCGTCTCTACCGATCACCGGGTCGAGCTTCCCCGCCTGTTCGACCAGATCACGGCCGTAGGTTTTCAAGGCCTGAAAATTGGTGTCCCCGGACGCGCTCTCGACTTTCTTTCCACCTTTGCCCCTCAGTTTCTCGACTTCCGATCTTACCCTCGCGGCGCTGATGCCGGCCTCCTTACACACGTCGCCGATCTGGGGGTCCTCGAGGAGGCCGAGGATCAACTGATCGACGGCTAGATGGGTGTCCCCGCGGCACTTCTGGGCGGACTGGGCGCGTCGGATGAGTTTGATGAGGGAAGTGCTCGCGGGGACCTCGTCGGGTGGGGGGTGTACGGTGGGGAGCTTGCTTAGGGCTTGGTTGAGGACGCGGTCGAAGGATTGGGCGGCGTCGGGGGATGAGGCGGCGTTGGAGATGGCTTGGCGGAGAATGCCGTTTGGGTCGGCGATGAGTGCGCGGGCTATGTGTAGTGGGGTGAACTGGGCGTGGCCTGAGTCCGACGCGAGTGTGTGTGCGGACACCAGGGCTTCGTTGGATTTGTGGGTGAACTTATCGGGATTCATACTCTGCTATCTAAAGAAAGATTTTTGTGATTGTGATCGACTTATTGATTATTTGTTTGTTTTTTGTGAGTGGGGGGAGGGGAGTGGTGGTGGTGGTTTATATATGAGGGGGAGAGAGGGGTCTGGAAGAGGATAGAAAGGGTGGAGGGGGGGAGTGGAGTGTGGAACCCGCCAGATATTTCCAGTTGCTGTTAATGGATGTTCCGGGAATAATCTGGAAGGAACTAGCAGGTTCTTTCTAAGATGGATACAAACAAAACACACTGTGAGTGACAGTTGTATCGAGTTCGTGTCCTTTGCGTCGGGTTATGCATTTGAGATCTCGAGATGATATCCCATGGACATGCATTATACCTCTTACTCTCTCCGATCGCGATTAGGTAACTTCTTTTAAAAAAAATAAAATAAAATAAAATTGGTGAAATGTGTAACTTTACCTTAAAAAATGTTACTAGAGTAATTGATTCTAAAAATGTAACTTTCTGTTTTTATTGAAGTAAAATCGCTCTTTCGTAAAAAAAAAAAAAAAAAAAAAAAGAGGATGCATAACAATGAACTTACACAATCGACTCAAAGAAAAAACCATGAACTTAAACAAAAGGTTTGCCCGCTACATGCACTTTGGTCCACTAATTTCATGGAATGTAACTATGTATTGCCTAGTAAAAGTAATTTGAGAACCTTTTTTTTAAAAAAAAACTTAATTTAAAGTATATATTTTTTGATAACCAACTTAATTTAGAATATTTAGTTAAATATTAAAGAAACATAATGCTACCCTTATTTGGTGACCACGCTCACTTAAATGTCGCATTCTGGATATGTGATCTTATGCATTTGAGGTGCATAATGCATTGGTTTGAAGAGTGTTGTTTTACTATATTTTTCAAAAAAAAAATATTTATCTGTTTGGGTCGGGGGGTTATAGAACGTGTGTCGTGTGCTACTTTGGTGAATATGGTGAGTGAATGTGTTCACCGAGTAATGTATCTGTAACAATCCTAAAAATTTAACTCGTATCACGTGTCATTTCAGGGTCGTACGTGGGACCCACTTGTCGTGATACACATGTCCAAATCTCGGGAGTCGACACCGAGGTATGCTATTTTTTGTTTGATGCTTGTATTATTTATACCAAAGATTGAACAAGTTAAATTAATTAAATTTGGTAATGTGCGGGTAAGGTACACGCGGGGCATATCGATGCCGAGATGAGTGGAGGCGTACCTCGAATTATGTGTCGACATGAGACCGAGGTATCGGCTTATGGGGTAAGTCTAATGTGAGTTAAATGTGAATTTATGTTGGTTTAATAAGTGGCTAATGTGGTCACCTTAAATATAAACATTAATGTGACTATAGTTTGTGAAAAATTAAAATGGCCACATGATGTGTCTCGAGACGCGCATTGACAAATCAAGAGGTCAATGAAGTTAACTTGTGAGTCATTTGGGCATGACTTGGTTGATAATTGTATGAAGGTGGTCCCTTAGACATGCCTCGAGATACGTGTGCACAAATGGATGTGTGGCCATAGTTCAATCTTTATCCAATACATATAATTCTCATAGTTGGAGAGAAGAGGAGTGGAGATCAAGCAATTCAGGGAGGTTGGAGGAGTCTTGGTAATCAAGCTTGGAAGTTTATCAAGTAAGGTAACTCCATTAACATAGCTTAGTTATTTCAAGAAAACGTGAATTGAGTGTTGATGTTGTTGTTGGTTTGTTTTGGTTGTAATGGAGTTTTGATGAAATTGGGAAGAAGAAGAGAGTGCAAGGGAGTGATCTCCCTTTTAGTTATGGGATTGTATCCCAGAAAAAAAAAAAAAAAAAAAAAATAAAAAAAAAAAAAAAAAAATTCGTCCCTTGGTTCGAAATCATAAGAGAAAAGGGAGAAAAAAATCTCGAAAAATTCCAGAAAATTGGAAAAAATCCTGAAAAAAATTATATTTCAACAAAATAATAGAAATGGATGAATTTCTATGAAAAATAAAATATTTAGAATTTCGGACGAGACTTTTACAGAGTTTTTACCTCGAAAAGCGTGAAATTGGCGGATTGGCCCAAAAAATTGAGGAATTGGTCTCGAATTCGATTTAGACCAATTTAGGAATTTGTAAATAATTGGTTGAAGTTGCCGAAAGTTTTTACACAGAAAAAATTTCATCGAAAAGTGTGCCACCACTATGATTTTCTGAAGTTGAACAATTTTGGGATTTAAAAATCTAAAAATTTCTTAAATAGGCTCTAACACAATATAAATTGGTCCATATGATTATCAGGGGCATAGTTTACTAGTGTCGGTCATTGGGTACGGATTTAGAGGCTTGTCGAAGCCGATTTGAGTGCGTATTAGCTTGGATACAGGTAAGTAAACCAGCTAGGAAATTTTACAGTTATTTCTTGAGCTTTAAATTTGTTGTTATTGCTCTGTTCATCATTTCTTTTGAAATTTCTATTGGTTGAGTGGTCCATTGGCAAGTGAGTCATGATTATTATTTATCTGTGATATGAGCTCTTATCTGGACGCCGTTGATATCTCCCAATTGAGTGTACGTTGGGGGCACTTATCCGGATCTGTGGATATCTCATAGTCGAGAGGGTGAGGGCTGGTAGGTTGTGTCTCGTCCTGAACCCGAGTCAGCTGGGCTTTTGCCGCGACTCAACGACCTTTTGGTCGAGATTCCTTGCTATTCGGCTTTCGTATTCCGGACCCTCACTTATCGATTGATCTATTTGCAGTCTTTTATATTCATGTGTTCCCTATTCTTTTCTTTCTATCTGCATGAATTAAACTGATTTATTTATTTCGAAATGTTGTATATATGTCATGCTTGGCGTTACTTACCTGGGTTCGTCATTCTTGTGTTTGACGGAGTGCAGATCCACAGTCCAACAAGGGGAATGCTCCACAGCTAGGAGATATCATTTGAGGATACCGGAGTAGTCATTTCCACTTGTCTGATATAAGTGATTCTTTTGTATTATTAGATATACTTGTTTTGAAATAGTAGGAGTTGGGTTTTTGAGAGATTTCGGGTATGTATATCTTGTGTTTTGTCACGGCCCAAATCTCTAACCCTGTTTTAATTCCTTAATCGGGATCCCCTTGACGTGGGATCTACACCGTGATACGTACACCGACCGAGGCACATGGCCGAGGTATATGATATTTTGTATTGATGTATGCCTAGTGTTATGTATTGTGTAGACTTACGAAGTCGTTTTGGTACGATTGTAGGTGTCGAGACGAGAGCGGGGACACGCCTCGATATGCGTGTCGACGCGGGTGCACGGTGGTTGACGGGACCGAATATTAGGTCGGGGAAACGAAAACACATAAATTGAATAAAAAATATGTCAAGTAACTCATGGAATAGATATTGGGTGACTAACAACGTGATGGTACGCGGATATCACGGTTTGGACGCGAAATCGGGCGTCGAAACGCCCGAAAATAAAGACAAATGTCTTAGGTGTGTCACAATTAGGTATCAACACACATAACACCAGCACAAGTGGCAAAATCAAACAACACACTTGTCTAATGCCCCACCACGTGTACACACCCACCTACCCACCTACATCACATACAACGCACACATGCAAACACACGATCGATCGGACCAAAGAAGAAAACAGGAAGAAAACCGAGAGAGAAGAAGAAGAAAAGGAGAGGAGGAGGAGAGAAGTGATGCGCCGGGAAGGAGAGCAAGGTGAGTCGTTATTGTTGTGGTTGTTTTGGTGTTGGCAGTGGGTAGAAGAATGGGGTTCGGCCTCCATGGCCGAACCCCATGACCGCGGTGGTGATGGCAGGGGTGCCTCCCCGCCATCGGTTCCACCGGGGTTGGGGTGGAGAGCCACCCCAACCCATCACCCGAGGAGAGAAAGAAATAAAAAAAAAAAAAAGTTTTCTTCCTTCCTCCCGATCGAACCAGTCGATCGGGAGGAAGGAGGTGCACATGCGCGCATCGCGCGCGCGTGTGCACCCCTTGCGGGCCGGGCCCAGAACGGGCCAAGCTCGGCCCATGGGCCGAGCCTTAACCTGTTCTGGCCCAAGGCCGGGTCGGGTCCGACCCGTTTGGGTCGGGTCCGACCCTTCCAGCGACCCACCCAACAAAAAAAAAAAAAAAAGAAAAAAGAGAAAAAAAAGAAAAATGAAAGAAAATTTGGAAAAAAATTCTGGAAAAATTGGGAAAATTATATTTCAATAAAATAAAGTTGATTGAACCAATTTGAATACACAATAAACCCACTATACTTGAACTAATGAGATACCAAACTCATGAACCTAGGAAAATGGCAGCGAGAAGATTTGGAGTTACGGGAAAGCCGAGTAAAGCTAGGACGTTACTTTGTTGTTGTGAGTATACCCAATGGCAACGTTACTTGACATTTCATTCCTATTAATTGTTGTCCTTGCATAGTCTTTTTGACTATTTGCCTTTGTACTCTTATATCATGTGTTCTTTGTGTCTATGCTCATTTGATGAGTCTAGTTTGCATGATATCCATTCATTTGATTTAATTCATTGATTCCATTCCATGCTATGTCTATTCTTGTTGTTTTAAATGTGAATTGAAGGATAAATAGCATGCTATTAGACTAGTAAATATCTTATAAATGTTTAAGAGGACTTGTATTCATTATTTGTTTAGGTGTGTAGATGTGCCTATGCCTTGACAATCCATACTTGGTATTTCTTGAAATTTAAAAAGTAGTTTTTGCATTTAGGTCCCGTACTTGATCGAGGTGTGCGCGAATCACGGGGTTAGAGTCCCTGGGGATGTCGGCACACGTTACTTGACATTGTATGACACTCGGGGTTAGAGTCCCCGAGGTGGTCTACACACCGGGTTAGAGTCCCCGGTAACACTTGGGTTAGAGTCCCTTGTGTTATATGATTATTGAGTCGGGTTAGAGTGACACGTTTCAGGTTACCGCCGGGGTGACACGTTTCACCTAAAAATCACCACTACTTAGCCTAGTGTCGGTATCACTTGTTTAACTCGGTATTTACTCGCATATGTTTTATTTTCCGGTTTTCCAATTTATATGCTTTTAAATACCATTTGAATATTTGGAAATGCAAATTAAACTTGTCATCGGGGATTACTTGTTTTATTTTGTACTCACCGTTCTTTTTATGACGGTGGGTGCAGAGCCGTCTACCAGCAGACCGGGCAAGGAAAAGATCGGCATTATCCCCGAGCCGCGCGTGCTCACTCGCATCGATTGTAGGTCTTCTTTTGATATTTTGATTGTATATGTTATATACGTCTTTCGAGATACTATTTGAGGGTTGTATATTGGGTTGAGCGTTAGTTCCCCGACTTGACTTAGACTATTTTATCGTTTCACCGCATTTTGAGGACTTTATATATGTGATGTCATTTCTTGGTTTTCCACACTTAGGATTTTATAAATGGCTTCCGCATAAGTTACTAATTGCTTCCGCATAATCAATAAGACTTCGCTAATTAATTAAGTGTATTACTTATCATGAACACGAGAAAGATGCGTCTAGATTGTAAAGGCCGACTAATACGTAGTTAAGTCCTGCGTGGATATGATTAGGGGTTAATTACGGGATTGTCGGCGGTGCCCTAGATTAGTAGAGGTGTATTACTTATCATGAACACGAGAAAAGAGACGTTTAGATTGTAAAGGTAGACTAATACGTAGTTAAGTCCCGCGTGGATATGATTAGGGCTTAATTACGGGATTAGGCCAAGCGGTGCCCTAGATTAGTAGAGGGGCGTCACATGTTTACTCTCATCTCGAATGTTCATTGATGATGATATACATATTCGGGGTTTCCACACTCTAGGTTGTCTTAACTTGTGTCTTTGAGGTTTTTCATTTAGTTGGAGGTTTAATTGCTTCCGCTATAACTATGATAACTCACTAATTGATTAAGTCAACTTTAATTGCTTGATAAATGGTAAATGATAAAAGAAGGTAATTTATTTGGCCAGAACTGCGTGATTTCAATGAAGACGGCTCGGGGGTCTATGTAAGTCTAGGCCGGGCAGGCCCAATTTAGAATTGTGAACTGTGGCCATCACAATTTCCACGACAAACATATTCCTAAAGTGAACTGCCCGGAATCTATTTCTCAATTTCGACCGATCAGCTTGTGTAATGTAGCTTATAAAGCAATTACAAAGCTGTTGGCGAACCGAATCCGTAGGTTGATGGGAAGGTTGGTGGGTCAGACTCAAATCGCTTTGTCCCAGGGAGGCAAATCACAGACAAAATATTGATCGCCCAAGAAGTAATTCATTCCATAAAGCTGAAGAAAGGAAAAAAAGGGTGGATGGCCATCAAGGTAGATTTGGAGAAGGCCCATGATCGACTACGTTGGCCATTTATCGAGGAGACTTTGATACAGTCAGGATTTCCAAGAGCCTTAGTTGATCAGGTTCTGGTTTGTGGACACGGCATCGATGAAGCTACTGTGCAACGAGGGGGCCTCGGATTCGTTCACCCCATCTAGAGGAATACGCCAAGGTGACTCAGTATCCCCTTACCTCTTTGTCTTGTGTTTCGAGAGACTGTCACATGGCATCCTGACTCAGTAAACAGGATATTCTTCTCAGGGAACGTTTCGAGAGCCCAACGGTCAGCTATATCATCTTCCTTGGGCTTTTCAATAACTTCCAATCTATATAAATATTTGGGAGCTCCTCTTATGCATGCATGGCCGAGTTGTTCGTAATACCTATGCGAGCGTTGTTGACAGAATGAAGTCTAAGCTATCAAGTTGGAGAGAGCTTCCCATCTCTCCTTTGCGGGTAGAATTGCTCTTTCGAAAGCTTGTCTCCAAACAATTCCATCGTAACTAATGCAGACATCTCGCCTCCCGGTCTCCATTTGTGATCAGTTGGATCAAATTGTCCGTAAATTCATATGGGGAAGTACCAACATAAGAAAGAAGATGCATATGGTAAAATGAGAAAAGATATGTATGCCAAAAGAGGAAGGTGGGTTAGGACTACGCCAGTCCAGCCGACTCAATGAATCTCTCCTAACCAAATTGGGATGGAGAATGCTAACTCAACCGAATGAGCTGTTGGACGGGTCTTGATTGTTAAACTTTTAATTATACCAAGAATTTTTATTGTCTCTTAAGTATTAATACTAAATCATAATTTTATATTAAAAGTTTAAGCTTGACCACTAATTGTGTTTTGAAATAAGAATGATAAAATGCACAAGAACTATCAATTCGATTTCAACACTAATCGGAGCTTCCTCGTTTATACAGTACGCGACTTGGGGTGAATACTAGTTCATTCATGCGCGAAATTCTGTTCATCCCACAAACGTCTCTCTCTCTCCGTCCATGATCACCACCACCGCCGCCACCATCAACTCCCTCCTCCCCAAATTCACAACCTTGGCCCACATCAAACAACTCCAATCCATCCTCTTCACCACAGGCCTCTTCCACCTCCCCTCCTCACGCTCAAAGCTCCTCGACCTCTGCGCCGTCTCCCCCTTCGGCGACCTCATCTTCGCCACCCAACTATTCCTCCAAATCCACTCCCCAACCACCAACGACTGGAACGCCATCATCAGAGGCCAAGCCCAGAGCCCCCGCCCCACCAACGCCATCTCCACCTACAAATCACTCCTCTCCACCCAATCCTCCACTCCCGACGCCCTCTCCTGCTCCTTCGCCCTCAAAGCCTGCGCTCGCGCCCTCGCCCTCTCCGAGGCCCGCCAGCTCCACTCCCACGTTCTGCGACGCGGGTTTGGCTCGGACGTGCTGTTGCAGACCACCCTCGTTGACGGGTACTCGAAAATTGGCGTGCTTGATGATGCGCGCCAAGTGTTTGATGAAATGCCCAAGAGAGATGTCGCGTCTTGGAACGCTTTGATCGCGGGGCTGGCGCAGGGGAGTCGGCCCCAGGATGCTTTGGGGTTGTTTAAGAGGATGAGGGCGGAGGGGGTGAGGGCGAATGAGGTTACGGTTTTGGGGGCGCTTTCGGCTTGTTCGCAATTGGGGGCGTTGGTGGAGGGGGGAGGTGTGGAGGGGTTCGTGAGGGAGGAGGGTTTGGATGGGAATGTGCAGGTGTGCAATGCTTTGATTGATATGTACGCGAAATGCGGGTCGGTGAGGAAGGCGAGGAGTGTGTTTGACACAATGCGTTGTGGTAGGAGTATTGTGACTTGGAATACAATGATCATGGGGCTCGGTATGCATGGACATGGGGCGTGCGCGGTTGAGCTTTTTTATGAGATGAGCAGAACTGATAGTGTTAAGCCTGATGCAGTGAGTTATCTTGCTGTGCTATGTGCTTGTAATCACGCGGGTTTGGTCGAAGATGGTCTTTATTTGTTCAAGTCCATGGAGGGATCTGGGGTGGCTCCAAATGTGAAGCATTATGGAAGTGTGATTGATTTGTTAGGGAGATCAGGACGGATTGACGAGGCTTATCACATCATAGCGTCGATGCCTTTTGTTCCTGATGTAATAATGTGGCAGAGCCTATTAGGAGCTTGCAAGACTTATGGGAATGTTGAGATAGCAGAACGTGCTTCTCGGGCGCTAGTTGAGATGGGATCAAACAATTGTGGTGACTTTGTGTTGCTATCAAATTTGTATGCTTCTCATGAGAGATGGGGTGATGTTGGGAGAGTCCGCGAGGCCATGAGAAGGATTGATGTGAAGAAGGTTCCGGGTTTCAGCTACATTGAGGTGGAAGGTTTGATTCACAAGTTCGTTAATGGTGATAAAAGCCATTCGAATTGGCAGGAAATATATAGGAAGTTGGATGAGATTGGTTTTAAGATCAAGGCATATGGCTATGTGCCTGAAACATCTTATGTGTTTCATGATATTGGTGAAGAGGATAAGCAGAATGCTTTGTGTTATCACAGTGAGAAGTTGGCTGTAGCTTTCGGATTGATTAGTACCAGCAGTGCGACCCCAATACAAGTTTTTAAGAATCTTCGGATATGTGGTGACTGTCATGTTGTAATTAAACTTATCTCGAAGGTCTATGAACGTGAAATTATTGTACGTGATCGAGCTCGATTTCACCATTTCAAAGAGGGGTCTTGTTCCTGTGATGACTATTGGTAAAAATAGTCATGATTATTATGATGATTCAGAATAAGCCACAGTGTTGGATTTCAAGGTGAGTTTGATTGTCTTGACTGTTGCGCAATATTTTTTCATTTATTTTCCTGATCTGCAACTTGCACATAGAACTTTATTTCAGTGACTGATATATGTGAAGAGGCTCATGCATTAATAAATGTTAACGAGAAGATTTTCTACTGTCCATAAATCCTTTGGGACGATTTCTCCATTTCTGGACCAGGGTTACTTACCTTTGACTGTTTGCTTTGTCGAAAGTAGCCACGGACATTGACCTGCCAGGTCAAGGTTCAAGCATGATATCAGACATTATCAAGGACCAGGGAATACTCATAAAACGAGTCTAAATTTGGTTAATCCTTTTATTGGAAGTTGAAACTCATTATCATAAAATGACCTTAAGGTGTGCTATAAAATTTATTTTTTTCTCAAACCTTTTATTTAGCAAGATGCATGAAGTGTTTAATTGTTTTATCTTTGTGGCTGATTGTTTCTTTTCTTTCATTTTGAGGAGAAATTTTGCCTTGTACTTGAGTGAACATTGATGTTTGATGGGAACAAGATCGTTGCATTTAGCCTCTTCAAGTGTATATGGAAAGAGACGAGATGCTAAACTTCATGTACTTCATCCTGCAACACACCCATACAGATGTGAGTTAGCTAATGTCATATTTGTGTTACTTTATTTATTTGTATTCAATGCTTTCTTTCTTTGCTTAATTTTAAAATCTGTGTTTACAATTCTTGATCGAGTTGTTGGCTGCCTGGGAACATTGTGAAAGACACCAAAGATCACTGGTGTGCTGTGAATGATTTATCTAAATCAATTTTGAAATCTGGCCTTACGTTTGAGTTTCTTTTAACTCATCACCAGTTTAATAGTCGAACCATCTCGTTGTTGTCAATTTATTATGAATTATATCGTTTTATGTTTCCTGCGCACTGTGTGGTTTCATCCGTAAAATCTATGTTTTCTTGTGTGCCTGATATGTCTTTACGAGTCTACTTTTCTACTATTGAATATTTCTATGTTGATATTTCTCAATTGTTTGGGACTGAATCAGAAAGGAATTTCTCTTAGAATGCTACTTATGCCTCTATTCTCTTCCTGTGTCTTTGACAGTATCCTTAACTCTCCATGTGACACCATGCGCTTTCTTTCTTTTTCTTTCTCGTAGTGGTTGGGTTATGAACTTTATCTTTAATGATTACTGATCACTTTTAGGACGTAATTTCCTACAATTTCTTTAAATCTAGACCAATTACTTCAAATCTTACAACGCACATAAGTTATTGTACAAGAAGGCCTATGGCAGGCTTAACTCCTTTTGCTCAAGAAGACACAACAACAACAATAACAACAACATAGCCTCAGTCCCAAATTAATTGGGGTCGACTACATGGATCAAGAAGACACAACAGATTTGCTTAAAATCAAGAGTATTCAAATGTAAATGAAGGCTAAAGAGAATTTATAAAAATCAAGTTGGAAACCTTTGAATCTCTTGGTGCCCTTTCCGAATTCAAGGAGAAAAATAGAATTAGAGTGTTGTGAACTCTTGAATCTCTGTGAAAAATTAGAAATGGTTCCTGAGTGTTCTCTTAATTCTAGAAAACGAGGTCCTCACGATGTACAAACCCCCTGAAGCCATTAGACGCAAAAGGTGCCTATTTGAAATGCAAAATGAGGGAGGAAAAAGAATTTCAGTGAGTTATAGCGTCAAATGTAATTGACTAAGTTGTGGCATAAACACTGGCAAAGTAGCATTATCTAGAGTTTGCTTTAGTGGAGTAGACTCTACTGCATTTTTGTACCATTTCTTCAATTTCTCAGTTTTATGTATATTAGTTTTTGGTAAGTGTCAAAAAATAATTTTTAAGCGCTATAAACATTCATGAAATAAACTGAGCTAGTTTTTTAAAGCAATTTGAAGCTCACAAATTGTTTTCTAAAATTAAAATTCATTTCGGAAGACATTTATAGCCTGTTCGCTTCACATTTTAGGTAGTCCTAAGGTCATGGGATTAATTTGTGATGGGACTAACACATGGGTTTAATGGTTTAGTCCCATTTGTGTATCTTGTTTGGTTGGGAGTTTTAAGGGTGGGAGTAAATGTGGTTGTAATGGTACATTTACCAAAATACCCTTTCATAAGTTACATCTCTTTACCTCATTTTCACATCTTCAACTGTGTTCGACCTTCCATCGCGACCTCGCGATTGTGCACTACTGCTGTGTTCTTCATCCAGGAGTAAACGTGAAGGTGTCTTCTTCATCCGAGGTAAGTTTAACTTGATCAATGATGACTCTCTTCACCTACATATGGTCGCAATGTGTGGTTCACCACGGCTGGAATCGAAGCTCACCACGGCAACGGCGTTGGTTCAAAGAACACAAAAGTGAAGAGAAGAAGCTGAATCGAAGCTCACCACGGCCGCAACAGCAATGCTGGTTCACTCTCACGCCCAGATCGACAACCAAAGAGAACGAAACCCTAAAGCGTACGAGAGAGAGAGAGAGAGAGGAGTGATTCGAGTGTGTTGAAGACACGGGGAAGAGGGTTCGATTGGGGAAGGAGATACATATCTGTTTGATTGAATGGGGAGGGAGAAGGTGAGTTTGTGAAATATGTGAGGGGTAAATTGGTAATCTGTGATAACCAACCATTGTGATTAGTTAATCCCACCAAAATTGGTGGTTTTGTTTAGTCCCCTATACTGCCCCTTAGTTAATCCCGTGGCCTAGTTAATCCGCGAAGCGAACACCGGCTTAGCCAGTCCAATGGGGTTAATCCACCCTAAGACTGTGAAGCGAACAGGCCATTAAACCTAAAAAACAAGCTAGCCCTAACAACATATATAAGACCCAAGAAAGGAAAACGTTCTTCAAACATGGAGTCTTGATCAAGTTTTAAAAAATCGCAAACTTCGGCGAAGTTCGGGCGAAGTTTGTCGATTTTGAGGTGAGCGAAGCGAAGTTCATAGGCAGTAGAAAAATTGCAAAACTTCGACTCAACCTCGGCTAACGTTGACCGAACTTCGAAAACATCAATGAAAGTTAATAAAACATGAAGTAGAATTCTAATGTTTCGTGGAAGTCGAGCAAACTTCGACTGAAACTTCGACTATACTAGAAATATACTTAAACTTCGGCTAAATTCAAATAAAACATAGTTCTAACATCTCTTCGAAGAAACTTGAGTTTTCTAGCACTTGGAAGTGAAATTTCATAAACTTTCGTACACTGGCAAATTTTTGTCAAACTTCCATCGTCGAAGTTAACTTTCTCGAATTAATTTCGAATTTTAAGAGAGCGAAGTCATAGGCGAAGTCGAAGTTTCAAACCTCGGTCTTTATTCAATCAGGATTCTTGATCTTCTTTGGTACTGATAAGGTTCCAACTCTATCAATGAAAAAGAGGGAAACCCGAGCAACTTTATTGAAGAATCAACCAAAGAAAAGGGTTACAACACTGAGAGAAGGACCTAGACCCTGAGAAAGAGACAACTCTCTTCTCACCTAAACCAAGTCTACTGACTACAAAATGACTGAATGACCTCAGAGGCTGTACAGTGCCTCAATTAATACTCTATAGCCTCTCCTAACATTCTCTCATGCACACTTGACACATACAACTGACACACCACTTACACACCTGACTCAAGTAGGCCCAACTGATGTGGTCCCCGCAACAGACCCCTTGTGAGCTGTACCTTTGGTACCCACACTCCTGCGTTGGTACACTTTATGGATAGGAGGCCTATCAACACTCCCCCCCTCCTGAACAACCACCTTGTCCTCAAGGTGGAAAAGTGGAAAAGACTTGCGAATGTGTCGAACTAGTTCCTAAGAAGCTTCTGAAAGAGGCAGGGAAGACCACTTAATCAGTACTTCGGGGCCCGCAGTGAGAGAACGATAGGCCAGCACGGATTCAGGTTCGACATCAACCATGACCGTATCCGGGGCAAAAGGAGGTAGCTCGGAAGAAGCTTGAATGGAGTTGCCTACAACAGGGCGAAGCTGTGAAACGTGAAAGACAGGGTGAATGGAAGAAAAGGCCTGAAGGGCGAGACGATAAGCAACAGGGCCGATGCGCTCCAACACCGTAAAGGGGCCAAAAAATCGAGGGCTTAACTTCATATTGGTGTGGCGTGCGACAGACTGCTGCCGATAAGGACGAAGCTTCAGATAAGCGAGATCCCCAACTTCAAATGATTGCTCGCGACGATATTTATCAGCGTCCTGTTTCATCCAATTTTGGGCAAGCAATAGCTGATCCCGAAGTTCGGCCAATGCCAAGTCACGGGTAGTGAGGAAAGAGTTCACATCGAGGACAGAATTGGGTGGCGAGGTGCCATAGCGCACCATTGGGGGAGGGTCCCTCCCATACACAACTCGAAACGGAGAGCATTGAATCCAGGAGTGGAAAGAAGTATTATACCAAAACCCGGCCCAGTGTAACCATCGCGACCATTCTTTAGGACGTTGATGAATAAAGCAACGAAGGTACGATTCCACGCAGCGATTCACCACTTCCGTCTCGCCATCACTTTGGGGGTGATAGGTCGAGCTACGCCGCAGCTGAGTGTGCTGTGAACGAAACAACTCACACCAAAAGTGGTTGAGGAATACCTTATCGCGATCCGACACGATGCTATTAGGAAACCCATGGAGGCGCACCACCTCTTTAATGAAGATTTCAACAACGATTTTGCAGAGAAAGGGTGGCGCGATGGTAAAAAGTGTGCATATTTACTCAATCGGTCAACAACAACCAAGATTGAGTTCACGCCATTAGACAAGGGAAGGCTTTCGACGAAATCCATCGACACGTCTTCCCATACCTTAGTTGGAATTGGCAGTGGCTGGAGCAAACCACCCGGCGAAAGCGTCTCGTACTTATTGCGTTGACACACATCACAAGCGGCCACAAAAATTTTGATGTCCAACTTCATGCCGTGCCAATAGAATTCAACAACCAAGCGTTTATACGTCTTAAGAAATTCACCGTGCCCACCAACAGGAGAAGAATGGAACTCAGCTAAAAGCTTGCTCTTCAAGGAGGAGGACGTAGTAAGCACCAGACGCCCTTTATATAAGAGTAGTGCCTCCCGCATTGACCAACCCACCTTAACGACCCTGCCTTGTCGAAGGGCAGTGACAATGGGGCCTGAGGATGGATTAGTAGCAGCCTCGCGGAGCAACACATCTACATCAACCACAAAATAGACAACAATTGAAGAGAGCTCCGGCACGAAAGGGAATCGAGAGAGTGCATCGACTGCTTGATTAGACACCCCCGGTTTGTAATGTATTTCGAATTGAAAACCCAATAATTTCACGAGCCAACGTTGATATTTCGGAGCCACAACGTGCTGCTCAAGGAGAAACTTCAAACTTCGTTGGTCAGTGCGCACGAGGAACTTGCGGCCTTGCAAATAATGGCGCCACTTCTGGACCGCCAACACAATAGCCATGAGTTTGCGCTCATAAGCGGACTTAGATCGAGTCCGCGATGATAAGGCCTGACTAAAGAAGGCAGTGGGCCTGTCCAACTGGGAGAGAACAGCCCCAACCCCCACACCTGAAGCATCCGTTTCGATGACAAATAGAGCCTCAAAATCCGGTAAGGAGAGAGTGGGCACTTCCTTAACCGCGTGTTTCAACCGTTGAATAGCAAACGATGCCTCATCAGACCACGAAAATGAATCCTTACACGCCACAACTGTGTCAAGGGTGCCACCATTTTGCCATAGTCCTTCACGAAACACCTATAATAGCCGGTAAGGCCCACGAAACCCCGCAGCTCCTTCGGCGAAGTAGGCATTGGCCAACGCTCCATTGCTTGCACATTCTCGGGATCAGCACGCACCCCATCTCCCGAAATGATATGGCCCAAATACTCCAAGTTAGTCCGAGCAAAACAACATTTCTTTAAATTGACAAAAAGAGAATGAAGATGCAAGATAGTAAGGACCTAATGGAGGTTAGCATAGTGATCTGCCATGGAGGAGCTGTAAACTAAGATATCATCGAATAACACTAGAACACAGCGCCGAATTAATCCCTTGAAGTTGGAATTCATGAGGGATTGAAAAGTGCCTGGAGCGTTTGACAAACCGAACGGCATAACAAGGAACTCGAAATGGCCGCGTGAGTCCGAAAAGCGGTCTTTGGAACATCCGAAGCCTTGACCCGGATCTGATGGTAACTTGTCCGTAAGTCCAACTTCGAAAAAATTGAAGCTCCATGCTGTTCATCTAACAATTCATCAATGTTATGAATGTGGAACTTGTCCTGAATAGTTGCTTTATTTAAGGCTTGGTAATCTACGCAAAAACGCCAACTCTCATTTTTTTTTCCTTCACTAACATAACCAGGCTGGAAAATGGACTATTACTCGGCTAGATTATCCTTGAAGACAACATCTCAGCCACTAACTTCTCGATCTCCGTCTTTTGGATCTGGGGATAACGGTATGGCCTTACTCAAATCGGTTTTGTGCCCTCCTTCAATACTATCGCATGATCACAATCCCGAGAAGGGGGCGGGTCAGAAGGTAACTGAAACAGGGCACTGAATTCGGACAAAACTTGCTGGATACATGGCTCAACACCCTCTGGTAACTCCACTGTGTCCGAAATCGCCAAAGTACATTTCCACCAGAAATCCCTCAACCATCAAATCCAACGAGCGTTGGATGAACTTACAAGAGACCAAATACAATGCAATGTAGGATCACCTAGAATGACGACAGGCGCCCCTTCAAACGAGAAGGACAAGGTAAGCTGTTGCCAATCAATGGTTGTGACGCCAATGGTTTTCAACCATTTCACCACCAAAATGAGATCGTGGCCGCGCATACCGATCAGGTGAAAATCAGCCACTACACGCAAGCCTTGGAAAGTAACCTTGACACCTTTACAAACCCGAGATCCTGGAAGACGAGCGCCACCACCAACATACACACCATAATCAGCTTTCGGGGAAACTGGAATGTGCAACAAAGTAGCCAACTCCGGAGAAATAAAATTGTGGGAGGCCCCGCCGTTAATGAGGATGACCACCTCCCTGTCGCGGATGTTGTATGGGGTTTGGAGCCACCATCGAGTGCATGGGCTGAGAGCTCCATCGTGGTCAACTCCGGTGGGTCGTCAGGAACCTCGGAAGGCGGATCGGCTGAACCTTCTCCCTGATCATCGTCCACTAGCAGGACGTTTAAGACCTTCGCACAACGATGTCCCACAAACCATTTATCATCACATCTACAACATAAACCTTGCTTCCGGCGTGCTTGAGCCTCTGAATCGATCAAGCGTTTGTGCTTAGGCGGTGACACGTTGGGGGTAACTGAATTTGAGGAGGTAGGGCTCGTAGAAGACGATGAAGCAGAAGATGGACTGGATTTGAGGTGTAGGGCCAAGGTAGTTGGGGACTTGGGCTGGGAGTCCCGAGTGGGGTTGGTTATGGTGTGGCTTACCCAGTGTGGGCCTTTGGGCTCTCCTTTAGTCGTGGGCCGTGAAGAAGATGTGGTCAGGGCCTTGACCCCTGTGAGCCAAAGATACAGATTCTCACCGAGTTTCTTCTTGACTTTCCCAGCTCGCACCACAACCGCCTTGTAAGTCGCCGGAGGGTCCACCATCTCCACTCGCAGGTGATCCTTCAAACCACTAATAAACACTGCCATCTTCTGTAACTCCGTCAGCCCGATCTGGTGGAGCAGCAACAGCTTGAATCGTTCACGATACTCACTTACGATGGACTCCTGTTTTATTGAGAAAAATTGTTGGCACAAACTAAGAGAATCGGCTTCGGTGAAACGTAGCACGAGCTGCGTCTTGAATTCAGTCAAGCTCTCGAAAGGGCGAACCATCTCTTCCGTTTGAAGCCAGATTTGAGCTAGTCCGATTAAGCAAATCCGAACGGCTCGGAGCTTGGAAACTTCTGACAGTTCGTGCAAGGTGAAGTACTGTTCTGCTTGATTCAACCACACCAATAGATCTCCACCACCACAAGTCGGCATTTGGATCTTACACATTTCTGGTCCGGATTTGTATTGCGGAAACCCCCGATCCGAGCTCTCCAATGTCAGATCTACCGCTCCTGGTCGTAGATTTGGCACACTCCCCCGCAGATCTGGTGGATCTGGAGTCATGACACCACTTGATGTTCCAATCCGAGGAGACTTCCCTGGATCTGGTCGGGGAAGCATCAACTCTTCTATCCGACGTGCCAACGCTTGAATCTGCCCTTGGATCTGGGACTGGACGTGGATCTGAGACTGGAACTCTGATCTCAAACCATGGATCGAACTTTCTAGCTCCTTGACTCTGCTCAGCTCCGCTTCGACCGCCTCAAGACGAGGATCCATCTTTGGCTCTAAGAAACTTGCTCTGATACCACTGATAAGGTTCCAACTCTATCGATGAAAGAGAGGGAAACCCTAGCACCTTTATCGAAGAATCAACCAAAGAAAATGATTATAGCACTGACAAAGGACCGACCTTGAGAAAGAGACAACTCTCTTCTCACCTAAACCAAGTCTACTGACTACAAAGCGATTGAATGACCTCAGAGGCTGTACAGTGCCTCAATTAATACTCTATAACCTCTCCTAACCTTCTCTCATGCACACTTGACACATACAACTCACACACCACTTACACACCTGACTCAAGTAGGCCCAGCTGATGTGGTCCTTGCAGCAGACCCTTTGTGAGTTGTACCTTTGGTCCCCACACCCCTGCGTTGGTACAATTTGTGGATAGGAGGCCTATCAGGTACTTTATCTCCTCAAGTTGATCTCTTGAGATTTGATCGGTTTATTCTGTTACTTCAAATACACCCTTCGTTTATCAAATGTTTGTTATCATCAAAATTAAAAGGCAAAACATATTTTTTAGTCCTTTAACTTTGAGTCTTTTATGCTTTTGGTCCTTGAACTTTCATTAGTGTACATTTGGTCCCTGAACTTTTATTTTTGTACATTTGGTCCTTGAACTTTTGAGTTTTTTAAGGCTTTTGGTCCCTGAACTTTGAATTTTTTATGTTTTTGGGGGAAATTAATTTTTTTTTCGACTTTTGTTGGTCGATGTGAGTTGTTCGGTTCGATAATATAAACCACTTTACTCTTCTTGACTAGTCACGCGACACTTATATTACCCACGTCGGCGAAATTTAACACTTTAAATAGTGTAAGGACTAAATGTAGATCTTTGTGAAAGTTAAAGGACCAAATGTGTAGTAATAAAAGTTCAGAGACCAAAAACATAAAAAAACATAAAGTTCAAGGACTAAATAATAGGTTTTGCCAAATTAAAAATATCGGAATAGCAAAGATTCAACATAATGAAGGTAAGAAGAAGATATCTAGTTGTTATCTTCATTGTATAGCAACTTGTTAATCCTAAAGAATTTCATGAGAATCACTTAATAAGTCCTACCTCCCTACCGAACTCATGTCTACCATGAATTTCATGAGAATCACTAGATAAGTGTATCTAGTTGGACTATATAATCAAGATGTTAATGTCAATTTGGGTTTATTTTTGGGATAACAAAGAAGCAATTCATTCAACGAATGAGTTGAGAACAAAACCACTGACGTGAGAGAGATGATCGGTAACGAGTTGACAGACTCAACTCACTCAAGATCGTCTGTTCTCCATTTGAAGTGTCAATGTCATCTCCTCCATTAGCTAATACATGCCCATCAAATTATGATAACAAAGATGGAGACGTTTTTGAACCTATTATAGAGAATCTGTAATGATTAAATGTGCACTGTGTTTTCTATTTCAATGAAAAAGCCAACTCAATTGAACGAAACCTTTTCCCAACTTGATGAAAACCGCTATATGAATCCACTAGTGGATTAGGGTGAACATCGACACAAGTCAATCTTATAAATTTTTGGATCGTGTATGCAGTGACTGAATTCAAATATCTGTTTGGACACATATAATCTCTTCTTAAAAGAAATGAATAACAGATAATGAATGTAGACAGTGAAAAACATTATAAGAAAGTGATAACTTGTTGACATATCCGAAACTTTTTCTGCAAAAGCTTGCAGACAATAATGTGTATTTATATGTATCTGTACCTGCATTTGCAAGGCCATACCCGTTTGCTAATTAATATATCTCCTTTTGATCCTGACCAGTAAACCATGTTTCATGTGAAGGATTATGGAATTTTTGGGAACGACGGGGTGGCCTTCTACTGCATCAAAGTGATAGTTGTAGATTAGAGTTGCTACAGCCAGTTTCATCTGAGTGAAAGCCACTTCCTTCCCTAGACAAATCCTTGGGCCTGCATTGAACGCCAAAAACTTATATGGCGGTTCATAATTGATACGGCCTTCTTTGGACATCCATCTCTCAGGCCTGAATTCTAAGCAGTCTTTTCCCCATATCTCTTCTACTCTTCCCATTGCATACAAAGAAATCAAGATTTTGGAATTAGGATGTACTGTGTGGCCGCTTGGAAGGATGTCTTGCTTGATAGGAGTCTTGGTTTCAAATGGTACTGGTGGGAAGAGTCGAAGGCACTCACATAATGCTCCATGAAGATAAACAAGCTTATTTAGTTCTTTTGAGTCAAACACTAGTCTCTCTTCACTTTGGTGCTTCTTTTGTGAAATTGCATTGAGTTCTTCAACTATCTTGGTTTCTACTGTTGGGTTTTTTGAAAGAAGCCAGAAGAACCATGTTAGTGCCGAACTAACTGTATCCCTCCCTGCAACCATATAGTTCACTACAGTGTCCCTCAAGAATTTATCGGAGTTCATTCCCATCGTATCTTCTTCAGACAGATACGAGGTTAATAGATCGATTCCCTCATTTTCTTCCTTGACTTTCTCTCTTCTTCTAAGTTGTTCTCGTTTTTCCGCGACACACAGACCTATGAAAAGATCTAGTGTCTTCCGAGCTTGACTGAGTTTCTTTTCAGTTCCAGTTCCTATCAACCTCTGCAACTTCCAAAGAAAACGAGGAGTCACATGTCGATAAAATATTGCTTGTAGAATATCATCAAATGCCTCTGCAAGTGGAACCTTTGGCATGTGGACTGCTAGGCAGACAGGATCAACACCAGCCAAGAAGATTTGTGTAGTATCAAAGGTGAACCTCTTAAACACATCTTGCAAATCTACGGGGCCTTTCTTTGCCAACTGCTCTATTACGGGGACCAATCCATTCTCCACCTTATCCTTGACAGTCTGTTCCAAGAATCGGAGGAAGTGCGGGTGGTGAATCAGTGCATGTCCGATTTTCCTCTGCGACCTCCAAATGTCCATGTCTGAATTGAAAATCCCATCTCCCAGAACATCAAAGATCTCCTTGAACTCGGGCCCTTTCGCAAAATTTGCAAAGTTTGTGTTGAGCATGTACCTCACATTGGCCGGATCAGCAGTGACGAAATAGGTCATGTGGCTTAACCAAGGTCCTTCAAACAGAAAATGGCTACCATTTCGCGATAGTACCTCAGTTCCCCATTCGTGGGGACGGTGCATGTTGAGAACAAATGAGGGTAGCATTCCCGCAACTGGCCAACTTATTGGAAGTGGATTGTACTTCCAACAACGAAGGAAGAGAATGATAAAGAAGCAACCAACAGCGAGCAGTACCTCCGGCCACGCCAACAGCTCCATCATCGCCTTGCTGCAGTGCCTTGGTGCTTGAAGAAGGCCAAGGTAATTAAGCTTCTGTAGCTTTTGCTCTTGCAGTCTCAACTGCATTCGCTGAAATGTATTCATGTTAGTGCATGTGACAGCCAACACAGACATCAACATGCACCTACATTGTGACAGGACATTAAAATTTGTTTCTCATATACATATACATTCTTTTTTTTTTTTTTTTTTTTTTTTTTTTTTTTTGTGAGCTTTTAGTGTGTGTTTTTGGTTAACTCATATGCATTCTTTCAAAGCATGCAATTGATGTTGAAAAGGGTTTTTATTAGTTGAAAATACTTTTCAGTTCTCATCTAAATTTAGAAGACCGGTTCTTGAAAATTAGTGTTGAAAAAAATAAAAAGTTGGATTTTTGCTTCTAATTTAAGTAGATTTTTGCAATTGAATCTATATGATATCGGTGTTACCTTTCTTTTGAAAAAAAAAAAAAAATCTACTTTCTTTTGGGTTGAGTTATATGTATAAAATGGTCATGAAGTTTATGTGTGTTCTCTTATCATCTCTTGCATAGAGTTCTATCCTTGATTCTTGAATATGCTTGTAGAAATTATGTTTAAAATAAGGTGACTGCTATGGTGACCCACAAACTATTCACAATTGTTGGTGTCCCTTATATGCACATTAATTTGTGTGCACGTACACATTGATGCAAAAACCAAAGGATACCAACAAGTGTACGTCGTTTGTGCGTTTTTTGTCTCTTACATTAGCAATTTCTTTAATAAATATGCATAGCGTACTAACAATCGGTTGGTCTGAGTGGCAAGACGCTCGGTTCCTTTTAAGTGAGGTCTCGAATTTGAGTCTCGTGAATAAAAAAAAAATAGATTGAGAGGACCGCCTCCCGAATGAAACTTGAGAGTGCCCAAGCATGGTTTAGTCGGCGCAGTTAGCATTAGCGTCGAATACTGCGTAGAAAACTCAAAAATAAAAAAATAAAAAATCGTGTACAGTTTGCTACTCACTCTACTTGCCAAAAAAATTAAAGTTCTTAAAATTTCAATTTCAAACACAAACACACGCACACAAATTTCATGTTTTCTTTAGGGGGAATCAACACTCAAAGACTAAATGACGTCAAATTCTTATGAACAAAAAAAAAATCTGGTCAAATTTTCCTTTTCTGTGTTTCTTCGAATAATATTTTTTATTTGATCTATTGTTCGTATGATTGTTGGATCTTTTGCCACCCCGATCACAAAAAAGTGGTTGAGAAAGGACCAAATTTAAAACAACACAGGATGTGTTGATGGCTCTGTTAAAGCTTAACGGAAACAATAAAAGATTAGGTGACGAACTTTTAATGCATCCATTTGCTATGTCATTGTTGGAGTATGTGCATGTGCATCAAAAGTATATTATGACCTGATCACTATCCTCTCGGTGCGCGATTGTTTCGGCCTCGCGGACCGAGATGTATAGTAATGTCTCGGTCCATAGGACCGAGATGTTTCCCAGTCACTGACCGGTACGACCGAGAGTACCGAGTAACTCTCGGTCGTATACGAGCGAGACTCGAAGAAAGTTTCGGACTGTACAACCGAGAACCTATTTTTTTGGGTTTTTTTGTGATTGTGTCGTACATTTTGGTTGATTCTAATGTTACACTTGTTTGTATTGCGTAATGCCGTATCTAGTAATTTTCCGTACTACAAGGACACTTTCACACCTTGTAAGTCATTCCCCTCTCGAGAAGCGGCTATTTCATGGCTTCAGAGCTAGCATGTATTGTATAGCCTCGAGGCTTCGACTCTTGCCGACGTGGACGGGTGGAGGATTGTGCGTAGAAGGATGTACGATGAGATTATCGGGTATGAAGACCTTTGGCGGGAAGTTTGGCTCGAGTTTCGAGATCGTCAAGAATGCGGTGCATTGCCCGCAGAAGCAAGAGGGCCATCTTTCAAAGAATGGTTGACACTTCCGGACATGGGATTGTTAGTATCCACCGCATTCAATGTCATTCTCGTCGAACCTCTCGCATGGGAGTGCCTCCACATTCCTACCTCTACGTAGTGCTCCACCGTCGTCGTTGCACAACAAACTTATCATTGCAATGGCAAATGAAAGGAATATCCATTGGGTTAGGGTAAGTTCTATGATTTTTTGTGAATTGGTTTGTTTCCCTCTTAATCGGGTTTGTGACAATATCTTCTATGTTCTACTGCTGTTCACTTTGACGGTGACAGTGCGTTGCAGTGTGAATGCACCGCGCCATCCTTATATCCATCGTGAGATCGGTACGTTGAGAGTCTGCGCCAAAGGTTGGCGAGATGGATTCGTTTTTCGAGACATCGCGCCCATTGCAACTGCTAACGATGATGAAGCCACCATACCTTTTAGATACACCGTAATAATTTAATTTTTCTTTTGAAATGGTCCTCTAAAAATTATATTATTATTCAAACACCCTATATAAATTAGAGGAATTTAAATTTTCATTTTTAAATTTTTAGTTTTTTTATTAAAGATCCTCTAAAAACACAATAATTTGTAAAAAAGTTAAAATAAACACCCTATGAGTGGACTCATGAGTCTAAAGTCCACATAGATTTATTACACCAGAACTACATCAACTACCAACACTGACTTCTTTAATGTTTACTCCATCTCCAATATTTTTTGTGCATTGATTTTTCACTAAAATATCGAGAGAAAAAAATTTATAGCTGTTGTTTCTGACGTAGCCAAAAAGTTAACACAAATCAACTAGGTTGAACATGTGTTATGCGGCGAGTATATTACAAAAGAGAAGCTCAAAATTACAATAGGGTCAAGCGAAAATTAACTCGTGACTTCAACCCTGTGGTAATTGTGACCTTGAACCACTCCTCAACTGATTCTCTGATTCTCTTGTGCGATTTGTCAAGCGGCAAGCCTTTCTCGTCCCTGCTAACGACCATCAATGCATATTTTTATTAGGGTCATATATCGATTCTATATCGAGTCCAGTTTTGTTAAATGTAAGGAGCGACTATTAGCCCCCCCTTCTACTTTATATCAGCCCCTATTAATTATATCATTAATAGCCCTCATTAAATATTAGCGAATTTACTAATATACCCCACGCTAACCCACCAACCTTATTTGTAACCCCTACAAACCCTTGACCTCTGACCCATCCTCGATAATCGAACTCTTACTTTGTTCTGAAACAAAGAGAAAGATTGGGAGGTGAGAAAGAAAGAGCTTGGAGCTTGTTCATTTGTGTGCATCAAATCTCTAATTATTGTGCTGGAAATAGAGCACGCCCTATGTTGCCTCACCAATCTCTATCATTAATAAGTTGATTTTTTGAATCTTTTGCATACATGCCCCAATTTTTTATGAGGTCATCCCAAGTTGCCTCACTAATCGCTATCATCATCATCTACAATTTGGGCATTATCTTCTATGATTTGTTGAATTGAAAACTTGAGATTTGAGTCTCACGAAGTGACTGTTTGGCAACACTAGCTGATAGCTAATAATCTAAAAGTTGATAATCTAGTTGACAGCTGAAAAATTACTAACTGATAGCTGAAAACTGATAATCTAACTGATCATTTAAAACTGTTTGGAAGAAATAGCTGATCTAGTAGCGGAGCAACACAAAATGACATAAAAAGATATGCTATATATTATAAATGATTTATATGTATTATTAAATGTAGTACTTATAAACATTTATTTATTTAATAGTTATTTAATTATATATATTTATTATTCAATAATGTTTATTTAATTTTTTCTAAAATGTTAAATATTAATAATATATTTATAATTTAGTATTTTTGACTTTTTATGTTTAGCACACTGCAACTTTTATGTGCCTGGTGAAAAACAAAAAATATTAAAAAAATAACAAATAACGTGAAAATATAAAAAAAAAAAAAACATTAAAAAAGCACATGTATTTCCGCATGAACTTGAGAGCTAAAAGGGAAAGTAAATTAGATCCGACGGTTTTTTAACTAAACGCTACTTGGGATAACGTCCAATATTTTAAAATTTCATCTAGCTTATTTTCAAAATAAGCTTCTAACCAAACACAACTTATTTTCTGAAGTAGCTTATAATCTAGCTTATCAGCTAGCTGATAAACTAGTTTGTGCGTGCCAAACAAAACTATAAAGAAGAGAATTGCTAGAATAACAACACCATATCACACCACGAGACACGTTGGCTCATAAGAGCCATCCATGTGCGCCTCAAGATGTAGACATACACAAATCCTGATGCATAACACGCAAATCAAGGTTGCATGGAAGGCTCTTGTGAGCCAATGTGTCTTGTGAGGTGACATTGTTGTTGTCATTCAATATTTCTCTATAAAGAAATTAATATATTGTAACAAAAAAAATAGAAAGTTAGAATGACAATAGCAAGTCACGCCACAAGACACATTGGCTCATAAGATCCATCCATATGCATTTCGGGATGCGAGCATACATAGAACTTCGTGCATAATGCGACGACCTAGAACCAAAAATACTCGCCTTATGGGCAATTTAGTCATTTTGCAAAAACCTTACACTATTGGTCTTAGATATATAAATCACATTATAAACCCTAACATATTTTTGCTCAACACACGCACACAAATTAGGAGAGAAATTGATATGAGAGCTAAATGAGGAGATTCATGGTGAGGGTAGTGCCCCAAAACTAAGAGACATCACATAACAGGTAATACTCATCCCCCATCTTCTTCATCATGCTCTCTTTCGAAGTTTTCAATTATTTATAATTGTGGGTTTGTGCAAAAGGGTGGAAAACCTCATTTTGAGGGCGGTTGTGCCACCGCCTTCGGAAAGAGACGACGTCGACTAGCGTCATCATCAAGAGAAGGGCGGCCACCACCGCCGCCATCACCGGAGTAGGGCTGCAGGCCGCCGCCGCAAACGGAGTAGGGCGACTGGCCCACCACCGCCGACATGGGGAGGAGGGCCTCCCCCTTCTGGACGCCTATGCATCCAGAGGCAGGGACGCCCTGCCAGGGCCAATTGGCCCCTAGACAAATATATATAATAACATTAATAATAAAATTAAATATAATATATATAATAAAAAATAAAATAAAATAAAAAGCAATATGCTTTCAAATGGGGCATTATCGCGTCCCCGAGGGAGACCGGCTGGGTCCCACCCCTCGCACCGGGTGACGGGGAACCTGCGGATCCTACACTAGAAAACCCCAGAATAAATCTAAAAATAAATTAGAATTAATATGACTTGTCGTTGATGTGAATATGTCTTAAATTGTTTAGATTCGCAAGGAGGTTCACATTGGACCTCGAGCACGGAAGGATCGAAAATAGGATTCGCGGAGAGTCGAAGTAAGTGGGGTGCTTGCTCAATTATCAAATATGGCATGATATTAGTTATGTTAGGACATACATTTTTAACTAGAGACTTGGGAAATGAGTTGCATCATGATATTGGCTTGGATCTGCATATCTATGGAATGTGAATGTGTGACGGCCCCTCTCATAATCTAGGGCACCGCCCGACCTAACCCCGTAATTAAGCCTTAATCATATCCACGCAGGACTTAACTACGTATTAGTTAGCCTTTACAACCTAGACGCCTCTTTTCTCGTGTTCAGGATAAGTAATACACTAGTCCTACCAGTTTATAAAATTTAGAGTTAATTAAAACTTTTTATTAAATTAATTAATTAACGGAAGTCTTATTGATTATGTGGAAACAATTAGTAACTTATGCGGAAGCCATTTATAAACTCCTAAGTGTGGAAAACCAGGAAATGACATCACATATATAAAGTCCTCAAAATGCATTGAAACAATAAAATAGTCTAAGTCAAGTCAGGGAACTAACGCTCAACCCAATATACAACCCCAAATAGTATCTGAAAGAAACAAAAAGGTTTGGTATTCTATTGAGGGCCATTTATAAACTCACTTATGCGGAAGCCATTTATAAACTCCTAAGTCTTATTAGGGCCGAAACTCTATTTTCGTTTCAGAAACGAATTAAGGTTTTCTGGTACGCTCTGGATCGTTTTGGAGAGAAACAAAAAGGTTTGGTATTCTCTCGAAGCTAGCACTTCGAATCTCGGCCGTCGTTCGTGCGTGGACTGCTGGTAGAGGGCGTTCGTCGTTGGTAGCGCCTTAGAGATCGATCAACCTTCAGAAAGGTATATTGCGACCATGGTATGATTAAGTTTTCATGGTTTAAATGTTTTTAATGGAATTAGATTCGGATCCTGTTGGGGTTTTTGTCAAAATTGTTTTGTAATTTCCACTGCGTATGAACCCTAAAAAATCAACAGCACTTTGCACCAAAAAGAGATATATATATATATATATATATATATATATATATATATATATACATTGTTTGGATTTAGGAGCATTCCATCACCATTATCTCCACCATCTAGTTCTACCCTTTTTTTATTTAGGGTTTTAAGATCAATGAGGGGCGGTTAGGTTTTTATTTTAAACTTATTTGAATTTGGGTTCACATAATTACAAGTTTGCCCCTATGGCGGGTTTATTGGATTTTGGGTCGTCACACTGACAATGCATACAATCAAAAGACTCAAGTTTAGAAATACCCAATGACCCACTGAAACAAGAGTACGAAGTTTACTGGTAGATGTATGACCAAGACGAAGGTGCCACTGATAGACCGAGGGGATGGAAATTCCAACAAAAATTTGTTTGACAGCAGGCATGTGAAGTGACATGAGCTCAAATAATTGTACCACTTTGATCCCCGTTCTCAAAATCTGACCCGTCTGAATGTCCTGCACTTGACAACTACAACAACAACAACAACATAGCCTCAGTCCCAAATTAACTGGGGTCGGCTACATGGATCAAACTTTTCCATTGTGCTCGATTAAGTGCACTTGACAACTAGTGGGAGAAAATAAAACGATCAAGCCTTGGTCACATAATTGACCAACAAAAATTAAGTTCAAAGTGAGGTCAGGAACACAATGGGTGTCAGGGAGATTCAAACTGTGGTTGGACACGGTTCCTAAATGGGTAATACACATGGAACTACCGTTTGCAGTTTGAATTAATGCTCGAAAAATGCGGTGAATGACTATTGTTAGAAAATAGAGATAAATTTGGTGTCATATGATTACAACACCTAGAATCAAATAATCAATGGTTACCTGAGGTTACAGATAGGGCGTAGGTTGGAGAGTTATCACATGTTTGATGATTGCTTCCAAATCACTCATAGAAAACATCAGAGAAGAATGTGACCCTTCAGAGACAGCAGCAACAACAGAAGAACCACTTTTAGAGACAGATACGACTTGGATGTGCCTTTGGACGAGTACGTCTAGTTGGGCAGTTCTGCACTATATGACCACGTTCATGACAATTCAACACTCAATTGTAAGACAAGTAACAAACGAATGGCCCGTTATTTTGCAGTTCTTACAAAGGAGTGGAACATATTTCCACCATGATTGAGTAGTTGTGAGGGCCACTTCTGATGAAGGGGCGGAGTTGACCAAGCCAAGCCGAGTTTCTTCAAACAAAGTCTCTTTCACAGCTGCGTCAAGAGAAGGCAGGGGGTCACGATGCAGGATGGCCGCTCGGACTGATTCATATTCAAGACGAAAAGCCATGAAAACTTGGATGATATGAAGGTGGTCTTTGCTAATCTTGGCTTGTTGCGGCTGGTTCCAGATTGGCTGAATGAGTGCTAAGAATTTATTGATGGACTGACCAGATTCTTGTTTCAAACTATTCAGAGTAATGAATAATTGATAATACAGTGCCAAACCAGAAGTTTTGTATCTAACAGACATAAAATCTCAAATTTCTTTAGCCGTCCCAAAATCAACAATATGAATATGAATAGAGGAAGTAGATGTGTTACAAAACTAGGTGATGATCTGATGATTCTTACTGTCCCAGTCGTCAAGTCGATCAAGAAATTTGGCTTGTTTCTCTTTGTCATATTTTTCTAGTTTGGGGTTGTCTCTGATACCATGATAATTTCTAAATAGAATATGTTTATTGTATCTTTCTTGTGTACAAGGTAACATATATATACACATAGATGTAGAATACAAAAGGAAAGTGCAAACCGCAAAAGGAACCTACTAAATATACGGGATACTAGTTTCCTTAATTGCTAAATACAATATTTAGTTTCCTTAACAATGCCCTTGACTTTTTATTTAGCGGTTAATGCGAATGAGAACCACTATGTCACACCGCAAAACACATCGAGATCTATGTATGCCTACAACTCGAAGCGTTCATAGACGACTCAAAGGCCCAGTGTAACTTCTAGCATGACATGCCTGTTGTCATTCTAACACTTCTCAAACATATATGCTTGGTTTGCTAACTTATATTGTTGCCTATCTTGAGAAGGGATGTCGCGAGACAACAAGCCTTTCCTTCTAACTATGTCGAATAAAATGAAATTCGATGTTAAGCAATGCAACTGGGACATTTACGACCGCGGGACTGTATTAGATGGCCATGTCCATCTTCAAATGCAAATCTCGGTGTACAAATGAAATGGTCATAAATGATGCAGGTGCCAGTTGCATGAAATATTAACCAAGTGATTAGCTCACCGATTTGATATGAGGTATTTGTGCGAGAAGTTGGTGATTCGAGTCTCAAAGTAAGCAAATTGATCGACTTCTTTCTTATCAAAAAAAAAAAAAAATGATCGACACAAACCCTCCAATGAAAATTCTATTTCATGTACATCCTAAGTAGTAGCTCAATAATTTAGTACACATGCAGTCACCTATATCAAATTAAAGTTTAGACCGTTAGAGTCCACCCATGTCCAAATTCTAAGAGTAATAAGTCGGGTACCCTACCTTCAACAAAAGCTTAGACTTGTTTATAGGTTTGGATACTCGTCCGGCCGTCCAAGCCAATCTAACGCGACCCAATTATTAATTTTTTAAAAACTTTTAAAACAAATTTAACTTGTAAAAGTTTGAGTTTAGGCTCTATTCCACTTACGCTAGGTCACTTACAGGGTGTATTCAATTGAGATTTTAGTAGACTTTTGGTTACTTTTAATTACTAAAAAAGTTTAGATGTATTCAATTAAAACTTTTAGAGAGTTTATAAAAGTAAGGTGTATTCAATGTGAACTTTTATAGACTTTTTAAAATCTATAAAAGTTTTGAGGTATTCAATTTAAACTTTTAGAGAGTTTATAAAAGTAAGGTGTATTTAATTTTTTGGTGATTTTTGTGGTTTGGTTACAAATCTCGATTTTTATAGAATTTTTGTATAAAAATACACATAAAGAAATCTTCAGCTTCTCTTCACTTCAACCCAGAAACTTTTAGAGACTTCTAATTTTTGTTTGTTCCCTTATTCAATAAGGACTTCATTGTTCACAAGGTATTTTCTTATCAATTGTTTTTATCAACTTTTCAAACCACTCCACAACTCATGAATTTCATTGCTCACTCATTATACTTTAATGTCTATGTTGATGAAAATGAAAATGATGACGTTATTAACAAGATCTCATTTTTGCATCATTGTACATTTTTATAAGATTTTTTTACAAAGAAGTTTCGTTTATTAAGTGATAAGTATAATCTTAAAAAGTGTAATGTTATTATTTTTGAAGAAAATAATCGTATATTTTTTTTTTCAAATGCAAGAAGTGCATTTTAAGAAATTTAAACTATCATTCTTAAGGAAAAAATATGAGTTTTTTTTATTTAAGTAGAAAAAAGTGCAAAATTTTTACATAATGATCTTACTTGGTTCTTTTTTGCCACCAAAAGATGATTCATTTACCTATTTATTTTGTTGATATTTATTTACTTATTTTTTATGTTACTATCTTGATAGTAATTCATTAATATATATAATTGATTTTTTTATTAAAATACAAAAATATTTTTAAAAAAATTAGTAATAGTCCTTAAGAAAAAGAAATATAAGTATTCATTTATTTTTTATAATAAAGTGCAAAATATTTGTTTCAATATAAAAATCACAAAAATTTACTAGTAACAATCAAAATCATATTTAAGAAGTTCATAAAAGTCACTAAAAATCTTAAATGTTAATAAACATTATCAAAGTCTATCATAAAAGTTTATCAAAGTCTTTAAAAGTCTACAAAAATCTACAAACTTCATAAAAGTCATCCACTTACAAAAATAACCAAAAGTCTATTAAAATCTCAATTGAATACACCCCAGTAAAAGTTTATTAAAATCTCAATTGAATACATCCATGTTAATCAAATGCGATACAAGTAACACCATGACACAATAAAACTGAAATTTTTGAGATCGATAGAGACTAGACAACCCTCATCAAAATAATTACTGATATGAACTGTTAGATTATCTTTTCCTAATTAATCTCTATTATATGTGACCCATATTATGTTGTTACGTACTTCATGTTTTGGGCCCACAACTTGATGGTAGTTAGGGCATAATTGTTTTGAGTACGGGGGTTTTAATTCCCTCCCCTCTCTCTTCAAATTAAACGGACCCCAATAATCAGTAAACAGATTATTGGGATATGATTTATTTAAAACCGCATTGAGATCTCGCCATTAAGAACAAGTGGTATTACGGAAGAAAGCAGAGAGGGAAAAACATTCTTAAGTTTATTGGCAATGGAAGGAGGTATGTTTATATTTTATGATTTATGATTGAATTAAAAGTGTTATATAGATCAGAAAAGACAACATTGGTATCAGAGCATGGTTGAACACTTTTATTCTTGATAATAGTTTCCGCATTATTGTTTTAATTTTGATCGACATTATTGAAAATAATTCTTGAAGTCGATTGTTCAATTTGGGTATAAAAGGGTATAAAAGGTAATTTATATATTTTAAGTTTTACCTATTCCGGTGCCGAAATTGTTAATTTTGGATTTCGGCAAACTTCCCAATTTTCGTTAATATTAATATTATTATTATTTTCGTTGAATGGCTTACTTGGCCTATTTTTTAGGTTAGAAAATATTTTATTTTCTGTATATCAACACAAGTGTTTGTAAAGTCTACAAATTTAGAGTATGTAGATAAACACAAATTTGGAATTCATGTAGATGTCGCTTATCATATTGTACAGTACGTATACAAATTACATGATATGCAGAGTACGTATACATATTGCATATGATTAGAGTCTGTGGATATGCACAGTACGTATACATATATCATGATATCAATTGCAATTTGTGATATATGTATATATATTATTTAATATATGCATATTAATGTATGTCACATTATTAATTGATTAATTTATTGTCATGCATGTATGCATATGATTGGCATGTATATCTTGATTAAAATAATAATAATAAAATTAAAGTATGCTTAATTAAATATTTATTTAATGAAAAGCTTGTTAGTCACCAAAGTGGCCTAGCTTGAATAGATGTTAAATATTTAATTAAGACCAATTAATTATAGCGCTAGGAGGTCACCCAAAGGTGGACCATTGCTTATAATTAATGAAACTTAAGAGATTTATCTTCATACTTAATTAAAATAGGTATGTTTTATCCAAAGATATCTTACTTATTTTCTTAAGTATGATTGATTGTCTATGAAAGTATGCTTATTGAGAATTTGATATAGCATGAATTATGTATTAAAGTATCACCCAAAAAGTATGAACTTAAATACATAGTAAAAGTATTGTATGTCCGAATCTATTAGATTTAACTCAAAGCATTAATGTGAATAATTTTGTTACATTTGCGGCGTCCTCTAAATATGTTTGCTTTGGGTAATATGATGGTTAAGTTCAATGGGCTTAACTACAATGATTGGTCTCAACAGATCCAGCTTTCAACTGGTGTAATGGACCTTGACCGGCAATCATTGTAGACGAAAAGCCCGCGACCATTATCGAGGCCACTCCAAAGAGGAAAAGTCTTTATATGAGGCTTGGGAGCGGTCTAATAGGCTAAGTTTGAATTTGATGCGAATGACGATTGCGAAAATGTCAAACCATCTATGCACAAGACAAAGCGATGCAAAGGAATTCATGATCCAACTAAAAGAGTACTCGCAATCGGACATTGCCGACAAGTCCATTGTGGGAAGCTTGATGAGTGAGTTGACCACTAAGAAATTTGAGTGGTCACAACCATCCATGATCATGTGACTAGTATGTCTAATTTGGCGTGGCTCAAAGCAACGGGGTATGGACGTGAGTGAATCATTTCTGTTCGATTCATTATTAATTCCCTTCCCCCGAGTTTGGTCGGTTCCGTGGTGAATTACAACACCATAAAAGAAAAATGGAACTTGCAAGAAATCAAGGCCATGCTCGTACAGGGAGGAAGGAGATTAAGGAAATTGAAGGGTCACTCGCCATCTCACTATGGATGATGGAGCTAGCAGCAGCAAAGCTATCCCAGGAAGGAAGGACAGAAAGAAGGACAAAGCCCAAATGAAAGTCCATGAGGGTAGAATCCATAAAGAGCTGAGGTGTCACTTCTGTAGGAAGAGTGGACACTTCAAGAAAGACTGTCAGAAACGAAAGGCATGGTTTGAGAAGAAAGGTATACATTACATTTCTGTATGTTTTGAATCAAACTTAATTGAAGTGCCTAATAATACCTGGTGGCTTGATATCGGGTGCAACTACTCATGTTTCACATATTATGCAGGATTCCTTTCAATCCATCCCATGTTTTAACCGAAAAGTTCTTATTTATGGGGAACAGAATGAGGGCACGCATAGAAGGGATCGGGACTTACAGATTAATCCTGGATACCGATACTTTTTGGATTTAGAAAAGTGTCTTTATGTTCCTGAATGTTCAAGGAACCTTGTTTCTGTATCAAGATTGGATTGTGTAGGTTTTAATTTAAAGATTGGAAACAGTTGTTTTAGTTTATTTAAACAAAAATACTATTATGGTTCTGGTATTTTAATTGACAACTTATATCGTTTCAATCTTGATAGTATGTTTGTTGAATCCTTGTTTAATGTTGAGCATGTTATTGGAAATAAACGTAATGCACATGATGAGTGCTCTGCTTTTCTTTGGCATCAAAGATTAGGTCACATATCCAAAGAAAGAGTAAAGAGGTTAGTGAAAAGTAATATCTTACCTCAATTGGATTTTGTTGACTGGGATGTATGTGTGGATTGCATTAAGGGAAAGCAAACCAAACATATATCAAAACATCCTGCCACAAAAGCGCTGAGCCTCTTGAATTGATACACACCGATATTTGTGGTCCTTTTGATGCACCATCTTGGAGTGGTCAAAAGTATTTTATCACCTTTATTGATGATTACTCACGATATTGTTATCTATACTTGTTGCATGAAAAGTCTCAGTCAGTGGACATTTTAGAAGTGTTCATTAATGAGGTAGAAAGGCAGCTAGATAGAAAGGTAAAAGTGGTGAGATCTGATAGAGGTGGCGAATACTTTGGAAAGTATGATGAAAGTGGACAATGTCCAGGTCCATTTGCAAATTTCCTTAAAAGTCGAGGTATTTGTGCACAATACACAATGCTTGGTACACCTCAACAAAATGGTGTAGCTGAAAGGCGGAACCGTACTCTTATGGATATGGTTAGGAGTATGTTAAGTTGTAACACTATACCTTCATCATCATGTGGATGCATGCCTTAAAGATCTGCTACATATCTGCTTTGAATAGGGTTCCTAGTAAATCAATTCCTAAGACTCCTTATGAACTTTGACTCGGTAGGAAACCTAGTTTGAGACATCTTCATGTTTGGGGATGTCAAATGTAAGTACGGATATATAATCCACATGAAAAGAAACTTGATGCAATGACTATTAGTGGTTACTTCATTGGTTACCCTGAAAAGTCTAAAGGGTACATATTTTATTGTCCTAACCATAGTACGAGAATAGTTGAGTCCGGTAATGCTCGGTTCATTGAGAATGGCCAAAACAATGGGAGTGAAGAACCACGAAATGTGGATATTCATGAAATTCAATTGAAAACTCCTACATCTAGCATTTCTCCTCAAATTGTTGTTCCTTTTGTTGTATCAAGGTTACGCAATAAACCCGGACAACAAATCATTGTTCCAAATGAGGAAAATGAACTTATTGTTAATGAACCAGCTAATGATGCACAAGTTGTAAATGATCAAGTAGAACCACAAGAAATAGCATTACGAAGGTCTGTAAGGATAAGACGACCAGCAGTATCAAATGACTATGTGGTTTATTCACTTGAACATGAATGTGATTTGAGCATTGACAAAGATCCAGTCTCGTTCAAACAAGCCATGAAATGTGATGATTCTGAAAAATGGTTTAGTGCCATGAAAGACGAGTTGAAATCAATGGATGACAACAAAGTCTGGGAATTAGTCGAGTTGCCTGAAGGTGCAAAGCAAGTTGGTTGCAAATGGGTCTTCAAAACAAAAAGAGACTCACATGGCAATATTGAAAGACATAAAGCCAGACTTGTCGCCAAAGGTTACAATCAAAAGGATGGCATTGACTATAAAGAGACCTTCTCTCCAGCTTCAAAGAAGGACTCTTTAAGAATTATAATGGCTTTGGTAGCTCATTATAATCTTGAGCTTCACCAAATGGATGTGAAAACCGCCTTTCTGAATGGAGACTTAGAAGATGAAGTTTACATGGACCAACCCGAAGGTTTCTTGACCACAAGAAAAGAAAACTTGGTGTGTAAATTGAAGAAGTCAATATATGGATTGAAACAAGCTTCCAGACAATGGTATATTAAGTTCAATAATACCATTACGTCGTACGGTTTTGTAGAAAACACTGTTGATCGGTGTATATACATGAAGATCAGTGGGAGCAAGTTTATCATATTGGTTCTATATGTTGATGATATTCTTCTTGCTGCGAATGATGTTGCTATGTTACATGATGTAAAAAGATTTCTCTCTATAAACTTTGAAATGAAAGATATGGGTGAGGCATCATATGTGATAGGAATAGAGATATTCCGTGATAGATCGCAAGGATTGTTAGGTTTGTCTCAGAAATGATATATCAATAAAGTATTAGAGAGATTTCAAATGGACAAGTGCTCTGCAGGAATAGTTCCAATTCAGAAAGGGGACAAGTTCAGTTTAATGCAATGTCCTCATAATGATTTGGAACGTCAACAAATGCAATGCATTCCTTATGCGTCATTAGTTGGGAGCTTAATGTATGCCCAGACTTGTACTCGACCGGATATCAGTTTTGTTGTTGGAATGTTGGGTCGATATCAAAGTAATCCTGGAATGGATCATTGGAAAGCCGCAAAGAAAGTACTTAGTTACTTACAAGGCACCAAAGATTACATGTTGATCTACAAACGGTCGAGTCATCTCGAAGTGATTGGGTATTCTGATTCAGACTATGCCGGATGTGTGGACTCGAGGAAATCTACATTCGGTTACTTGTTCCTATTGGCTGGAGGAGCAGTTTCATGGAAGAGTGCGAAGCGTGATCGTAATTGCTACTTCCACTACTGGAGGTTTGAATTCGTGGCATGCTTTGAGGCCACTATTCATGCATTATGGTTGCGAATTTTTGTGTCGACTTGCTATAATTGATAGTATAGCTAAACCTATAAGGCTATACTTTGTGATAATTCCGCAATGAGCTTTCTTTTTCGAAGAATGACAAGTATTCAAAAGGTGCAAAACACATGGATTTGAAGTACTTGTCTGTTAAAGAAGAAGTGCAAAAACAAAGAGTGTCGATTGAGCATATTGGTACTGATCTGATGATAGCGGATCCGTTAACTAAGGGATTACCGCCTAAAACGTTTATTGGCCATGTTGAACGTATGAGCATTATAGACAAGTCCTTGTTAACATAATATTGTGGTATGTATACATACATTTATAATTGTATTGCTCATATTATTGTCATGACACTTGTGAATTCAATTAAAGCTTTGTCTTTGCTTATGTACTTGTTACTTTCATTATATTTCAATGAGATAACATTATGGTTAGAGGGTTGAATTATCTTTATTACAGTTATACTGGTTGAGTTGATTGTGATACATGGAAGGAATCACGTCGATTAAATGACTTGTGACCGCCATGATCTAATCATTTTAATTCAGTGAATAAGTGATTTGATAGATTCAATAAAAGTGCGCAATTATATTTTATTTTGAATCATCAAGTCATAACATGGGTCAAGTGGGAGATTGTTAGATTATCTTTTCCTAATTAATCTCTATTATATGTGACCCATATTATGTTGTTTTCATGTTTTGGGCCCACAACTTGATGGTAGTTAGGGCATAATTGTTTTGAGTACGGGGGTTTTAATTCCCTCCCCTCTCTCTTCAAATTAAACGGACCCCAATAACTGTAAAACAGTTATTGGGATATGATTTATTTAAAACCGCATTGAGATCTCGCCATTAAGAACAAGTGGTATTACGAAAGAAAGCAGAGAGGGGAAAAACATTCTTAAGTTTATTGGCAATGGAAGGAGGTATGTTTATATTTTATAATTTATGATTGAATTAAAAGTGTTATATAGATCAGAAAAGACAACATGAACCTCTGATTTCTTAATTATATAGTAAAAAATGTACACAATACATATGTACACGCGCCATAATTAACTCAATACCTTCTAAAACTGAACGACACTCTTCTCACGCGTCTGAGTCTCTAACATTAGGCTGTATAAGTAGTTCAAATTCTGTTATTTGGTTTTGTCCTTCTCATAGTAACAACTCAATCTACTTCTTTTGATCTCTCTGTACATAATGATACAACTCTTGCTAAACCCATTTTTTGTTGGTTATTGTAAAGTAAGGATATATTCCTTTTCTTAGATTCACAAGACAAGTTTGAAGTGAGATCTTTGAGGAGTGTGGTGTTCCCCACACGATAGAGGTGTCTTGGGAAGCATTGTTTGGAACGAGAGATTTGGGAAATAGAAATGCGGTGGTGCTAGCAAGTAGCAACATTATGGAGCATTTGGTTGGAAAGGAATAGACGCATCTTTGACAACAAAGTTAGGGGAGCTATAGAAATTTGGGAGATAGCGAAGGAGAATGCAGTACTATGGTTTATGGCAATGGGTAAATCGTTCAGATTCTCTAGCGAAGATTGGAGAAGAAATTGGAGAAACATAATTAGGGAGTAAAGCTAGGGGGCTTTGTGTCGAGAAGAGAGGGTGACTCAATTGATTAATTATAGCTTTCATTTTTCCCTTCTTGTGTGCTTTTCTTTGTTTCAGTTTTTTCTTTCTTCCTTGTACCTTTTGGCCTTGTGTCATCACTTTCGCATTTGATATATTCCTTTTTTTTTTTTTTTTTTTTTTCTTTTGAGAGGCCTAAACAAGCAAATTGCATTCATCAACTGAGAACATAAATAAGAACATAGGAAACAGCCAATTGGATGGGCTTCTTTCCAAATACAACAACAACAACAATAACATAGCCTCCGTCCCGAATTAACTGGAGTGCAATTGATGGACTATTGGAGCAAAACACAACTTGTTGATGTCTTGTTAAACTCTTGCTGTAGAACCCTGATGATCATTTATATGTGCATACGCATATTGACACCTGCAATTGCACGCGACGCCCAATTTGCTAAATTACTCTTCTTTTGATCCTGACTAGCAGACCATCTTTCATGTGAAGGATTATGGAATTCTTAGGAACAACACTATGACCTTCTACAGCTTCAAAGTGGTAATTGTAGATTAGAGTCGCTACCACTAGTTTCATCTGAGTGAAAGCCACTTCCTTCCCAAGACAAATCCTTGGACCTGCATTGAATGCCAAGAACTTATATGGTGGTTCGTACTTGACACGACCTTCTCTGCACACCCATCTCTCAGGCTTGAATTCTAAGCAGTCTTTTCCCCATATCTCTTCCATCCTTCCCATTGCATACATAGAAATCAAGACTCTAGATTTTGGGTTGACTGTATGGCCACTGGGTAGGATGTCCTGCTCAATAGGAGTCTTGAGTTGGAAAGGTACTGGTGGGAAGAGTCGGAGGCACTCGCATAAAGCTCCATGAAGATAAACAAGCTTATTTAATTCTTTTGTGTCAAACACTAGTACCTCTTGATCACTTGGATTCTTCTTCTTTTGTGAAATTGCTTTGAGTTCTTCAACTATCTTGGCTTCTGCTGTTGGGTTTTCTGAAAGTAGCCAGAAGAACCATGTAAGTGCTGAACTGACAGTATCCCTTCCTGCAACCATGTAGTTCATTATGGTGTCCCTCAACAACTTATCCGACCTTAATCCTTTCGCTTCCTCTTCAACGAGATACGAGGTTAATAGATCAATTCCCTCCAGTACCCCCTCCTTAACTTCATCTCCTCTGCTCAGTAGTTGTTCACGTTTTTTGGAGATGCATGTCTCTATGAAACGATCGAGAGTGTCCCGAGCTTCACCCAGTCTCTTTTCAATTCCGGTGCCTATTAACCTCTGCAACTTCCAAACAAACAGAGGAGACATCAGACGATAAAATATTATTTGCAGAACATCATCAAATGCTTCTGCAACTGGAACCTTTGGCATCTCAATTGCTAGGCATGCGGGATCAACACCAGCCAAGAAAATTTGTGTAGTATCGAACGTGAACCTCTTAAACACGTCTTGCAAATCGACCGGACGTCCTTGCATCGTTAAGTGGTCAAGAACAGGGAACAACCCGTTCCTCACCTTCTCCCGGATGGTCTTTTCTAAGAATCTGTGGAAACTCGGGTGGTTAATCAAGGCATGACCGACTTTCCTCTGAGACCTCCACAACTCCATGTCGGAATTGAAAATCCCATCTCCCAGGACATCAAAGATCTCCTTAAACTCGGGTCCCTTAGGAAAGTTGGAGAAGTTAGTGTTAAGGATGTACCTCACGTCGGCTAGATCAACGGTGGTGAGACAGTCCATGTGCCCGAACCAAGGTCCTTCAAACCAATAACTACACCCTGCTGACTGTCTTATTAGCAGTTCGGCTCCCCAGTCATGGGGGCGGTGCATGTTGACAAGTAGTGAAGGTAGCATTCCTACGATCGGCCAATTCATCGGGAGTGGATTGTATTTCCAACGACGAAAGTAAAGAAGCGTGAAGAAGCACATAGCGGCTATTAACACCTCCGGCCACTTTAACATCTCCATTACTAATTGATGCCTGATGAGACTGAGGAGGTAGCAAGCCAACAAATTAAGCTTCAATAGTCTTGCTCTTGCAGTCCCTACTAAGTACTGACCCTTTAGAGGTTGATGATGGTTGATTGATCAAACCTTCATTAAATTTTGCGTTTATTAGATGTTTGTAATGTGGTGTACGTGTCCTCATGTGCCAATGCCGTGATAGGATATTGATTTTTCATGTAAGCAGCTATCAATTGATGTTGGAAATTAAATGATAATGTTGAACAAGAGATAATATGGTGACATACTTTTGATACATGCATTTGCTAATAATGGTGTAGATTCTTTGGTCAAATATAGAGACTTGTGCGCATACATCACGATGCAAAATCCAAAGAACTTCACCAAACTGTAGCAAAAGTTATGTTGCTCATTATTTTCCTATTGAGTCATTATTTGGATGTATACACTATACAGTCCAAATTAATGAAGAAGATATATTTTTAATTCAATGCATTATACATATGATATGGATGATCTACTTTTTCGGCTACATGCCATCTCGATGAGAGAACTTCAGATTAACTAAAATTTTCTTATTTAGGAAAGTAAATATATTTTTATTTTTTTTTTGCCTTTTTTTTTGTGTGTGATCAAGTGAGTAAAAATACATACATTTCTTGCATGGTTGTTGAACATACACTTGAATTTTGCATGGTGATGCGTGCGCACATATCATAATGTATGGCCAAAGAATCCAACTATTATTTAGGACATTACTTTCCTTCTCTCTTTATACGCTACCAAAAAAAAAAATTTTTTTTTTTTTTTTTTTGGTACATCATACATGAAGTTTGCTTTTATATATATAACTATAATAAAGAGCCTTTCTTTCACCAAAAAAAAGAGAAAGAATTAATAACCATTTTCACATGAATAAGCTTTATCATAGTATATATATTTAGTCCTTTTTGACATATTATCGTCTAGCAAAGGACATTTTTGAATGAAGTGCATATTGTTCAAAATAAAGGGATACTAGTGATGATTTGAGCAAACTTAGAGAGAATTCTTAGTGCAGTTAAAAATAGGTTGGGAGACTGAAAGAGGGTTCTACTTGTGTTAGAGTCACTTATTTTTTTTATTAAGAAAAAGTGTAATTATTAGTTTCAAATGTGTCCAAAGGAGTCGCCTCGAAAGTGTAGATTATGGCAAATCACAATCTCTTAAAAAAAAATTCAAAAAAAAATATATCTTTTTCATCAAAAAAAAAATCTCTTTAAGGGACAATTTATAATGCCTTTTTTTCTAGTCAAGTTATAGGGATAAAATGTTCAAACGTGGTGATTGAATTTGCAAAAAACATATAAACATGAAAAAAAGCGGTTCAAAAGGACAGAAAAAAAAGTTGAGAAATCAAAATGATCCATCAGTAGACTAGCCTTTAAACCTGTATATGTTGCACATTTGTGTGAAAACTGCACTTCAACCTCACATGATCAAGATTCTTTTTTTGAAAATTAATCAGAGATGCTTTTGAATGTCACGTGCATGCATGAAAACTATGAAATGCTAACTTCTACTTTACGTTCATTTTTAAACATCTATTAAGTAGATTTAATTCATTATAAAATATAAAAAATTAATTAAAAGATTTTAACTTGGGCAACTTAGGTGAACCTGAGCAACGGCTTAAAAGCTCGAGCTCGCCTAGGCTCGGCCCAAGCCTGTTCAAAACCGTCTTGTGAACATGTCTACTACCAAATACTTTTTTTTATAAGAACGAGACTTACTTTATTATAGCCAATATGTACAATAAAATGATATTTACACGCGGCGAGAAACATTGTGTTTTCTCATAAAGAAAGTCAAAAAAAAAAAACCCCTACCAGTGTAGTAGGGGAAAAATGCATCGTTCCCAAGCTAAAAAGCTACCTCCCCCACTCCGTGATCGCACCAATGATGAAGTGCCGACCCGTCGTGGTGCCACACTCACACCGAATCAATAAGGTTGAACCCGTGTTCCCGTGGCCGAGATTACAAAAAGTGGAAACACAAAAAATTATATTCAAATTACCCCCGAACTACATGGTTCCCTCCCATATCTTACCTCTTCCCTGCCGCTCCCCATATTTGCATATGATGCTCATTCATAGGAGACTAAACCATGACCCATTCAGCTTTGTCCATGAGTATTGTGTAAACGCTTTGGACCCCAGGACTGAATACTACCAAATACTTAAATGAATGATTTTAATTGACCTCAACAAAAAAAGTAATTTTAATTGGGTACTTTTAGTATCGTGAATCTATTTTTGCTAAAAAAAAAAAAAAAAAAAAAAAAAAAAAAAAAAAGTAAGGACGTGATGGAAAAGTTTGTGTTTTTTTGTTTTTTATTTTTTTAACTATCGTGGATGTCTTGAACCGTCTCAAGCTCTCTTGATTAAGGCTCGATTAATTTCAAAAGAGGTTAAAAGGGTGCCTTTAACACAAACCCAGATGTCGAAGAAATCGAAATCATGCTAGGTTATCGCGCATAAGGTGCAGATTTTGGGGAGGTTTGCTGCCGAGAAGATTTTAGTGCTGAGGATAGACAAATTAAAACAATGGGACACATAGAAATATATAATTAATTTGAGTGCCAACCCGGCTCAGCCAATAATACCGAATGCATCATAACTTATACTAATATTGAATTGAGGCTTTCTTCGTTTTTGTTGTTGCATGAGTTGCAATATCATCAATCATATCCACAATCGCGACCACTCTTGACATTTTTAAGACTATATAGGTCGAAATACATACTATTTTAAGACCCCAACAATTATACACTAAACTCTAGATGTGTGCGAGCAAATCTCAAAGCGTGTACCCCAAGAATTTGTACCAAATGTATGTATCAAAAGTAAGTTTCTTTTCCAACACAGTGGTAGTCGGATGGTTCGGTAGGTGGTATTGTTGAAAGAATGAGAGTTCGAGTCTCATAAAAGTCAAGAAAAGTTCAAAAAAAGTTGTCTCTTTCTTATATAAATATATAAGTTCCTTAATTTTATAAAGTGGCATAAGGCACTTTAATTTGTTATGTATTACGTGTGATATTACTGATTGGGAATTTCAAAGACAATTTGCATGCTTATGAAACTTTGTACATGTAAAATTATAACAAAGAACAAGAAAACAAAAGAGAGCAGTCAATAGGTAATCGCAGGAGTGCCTAGATCGATCGAGATGCATTCATGGTCCCATATATATTGACAGGGATGTTACTATAAGTATAAGATCTTCATGTTACAACAAGAGTCACAATAATGCACACCACAGATAATTAATTTCGGATTCACCTCAACTTATATTTCTTCCCCACCACTTCTACAACAACAAAGTTATCTTCAAAAAAAAAAGCAGCTTCTTAATTCTAAAATAGAAATTAATAATTGGATTTTACTACATGAATCCAACTTTTACGTCTCACTCGATTTAATGCCAATATGATTAGATTGTAGAATAAAAATAGGGAGTTTTGTCTCTGGCGCAGCGAACACAATTAAAATAAGTATGGCGCTGCAGAGCCAGCCTTAGCGCCAAAACGCACCCTTTTGTGGATAAACATAAGTCCCTTAGTTTTCTATAAATTAAAAGGTTTTAATACGTATTAAATACAAAGTTACCTTAAAAAAAACAGCTTTTTAATTCTAAACTAAAAATTAATAATTGGATTTGACTACATAAATCTAACTTTTAAGTCTCACTCGGTTTTAATGCCAATATGATTAAATTGTACAATAAAAACAGGGAGTTTTGTCTCCTGGCAGCGTGAATGAAATTAAAATAAGTATATGGCGGCTGAGCTGCCACTGAGTGCCAAAATGCACCCCTTTGTGGATAGACACAAGTCCCTTAAAGGGTTCTAATACATATTAAATACAAAGTTACCTTAAAAAAACAGCTTTTTAATTCTAAACTAGAAATTAATAATTGGATTTGACTACATGAATCTAACTTTTACATCTCACTCATGTAGTGCTAAGAGCATTTTCAATAGTAAATGTGCATTGTAGACGTTGATTGATGACTCATCAGCAACGTGGAGAGAATGTAGCTTAAATATATAGACATTGAAGTTCAAAAGTGTTTTCCAATGATGAATGTAGATTACGTTTCCTATTTTAAAATTTTAATTAAGCCCTTAAGATGAAATACATTAGAATTCATTTTGGATGACCGACTTTTTGTGCATTGATGTTTGTAAGCGAAGAAATCAACGAGTGCACGTCACAAGTGAGTCACCTTAGCATCTTCCTATACAATCACTTGGGTTTATCAAGCAAAGGAGAATCACTCATAAAATTGATCATTTAGGCATCACAACAACAACAACAACAACAACAACAACAACAACAATATAGCCTCAGTCTCAAATTAATTGGAGCCGACTACATGGATCAACGGCTACATAGATCAAATTCTTCCATTGTGTTCGATTAAGTGCGATCATTAAGGCATCACAAATGAAAAAAAAAAAAAAAAAATCTTGACCAGATTACGAATTGCATTTGAGCAACTCTTATTTAAGGTATTTACAACTTGACAAGCCTCCCCAGAAGAATCGGAACCCAAAATTACATACAAACCAAGACATGAACCTACGATTATAACGAGTCTGCATTTCTCCTTGTGTGAAAGGAAGGCACCAAGAATGGATGATGACTTAGCAACTGAAGACAACAACTAAACACAATCTTCAACAAAATCAGAGACTACCCTATACAGATAACACCACAATAATTACTTCTCCAGCTTCTACATCCTACCAACTGTTGCACATTGTGATTAAAGTTCACAACCCATGATCAATAGCATTCCTGAGACTCCCACCAAGCAAAGACATTAGTCCTCCACCATGCACCCTCCCTTCAGGAATCCCAAAGTTGAAGCTCCTCTTGCCTCTGCTGCCTCCCTCTTCATCCCTGTCTGCAAGTAATCGTCCCGAGGAGGACGAGGACTTCATTGACAGTGGAACCAACACTTGGGGTGGTATGAGTTGTGTTTTTCGGGGTTTGTCTGCTGAATCGGTGCAATCGGAAACGGTACTAACACCACCCGAAGAGGAACGACCGCTGTCTAAGGTTGAAATGGGTACAAGGCCACTGAAGAGTCCAGGACCAATCATGCCACTCTTATCAGCCATCTTGACCTGAACCATGCTGCCATGGGCTGCACACAGGCCGCTCCTTCCCCTCGCAAACTTCTCGCACTTCCCTTCTCCCCATGTGCAACGCTTTCCCCCTCCATGAGCCTTGCAGAAATCTGTGCTCCCCTGAGCACTTTTCCCACAATTCTCAACTTTGCATCGCTTGCCCCCGCCGTGCCTAACACAGCAGTCAGTGCGACCTCGGGCACTCTTGGTGCAACCTGAAACAGCACAACGTTTGCCCCCTCCATGCGCAACGCAATAATCAGTCCCGCCGTGCACACTCTTGGGGCAAATTCCTCCTCCATCGAATAGGCACCGCTTTCCCCCTCCATGCCCTTTGCACAAGGGCGTGCTTCCTTCGGCGCCTTTGTTGCACCCCGCAAACACACAACGCTTGCCGCCACCATGAGCCTTGCAGAAAATGGTGCTTCCTTGAGCGCCCTTGTTGCAAGCCGAGTATTGGCACCTCCTGCCTCCTCCATGCGAGATGCACAACCCAGCCTGCCCTTCAGCACTCCGCATGCAACCTTCCACCGTGCACCTCTTCCCACCCCCATGCCTAATGCACAGCCCTGACTTCCCCCGAGCTGCCTTGGTGCACCCCGAATGCCCACACCGCCGACCCCCTCCATGTGCTATGCAGTAATCCGTCTTCCCCTCGGCGCTTTTAGTGCAACCAAGACATTGGCACCTTCTACCTCCACCATGGGACTTGCAGTAGGCTGTCCGGCTCTCCGCACCTTTATTGCACCCTGGCTTTACACATCTCTGCCCACCTCCATGGGCAATACAAAGACCGGATGCTCCTCGTGCCCCTTTCACGCATCCATCGAATTTGCACTTCTTAGGATGATGGCCTCGCTGTTCTGAAAATGTTCCAGCGCTGAAGGTCAAGGTATCTGATTGTTCGGAGCTCAGGCAAGAATAATGATCCCTGCCATCCTGAACTTCCCCGGATTGCATCAGAGACTTGCTAGTGCTACCATCTTGTCTCGGGGCCAAGAGAAGCGACGGCATATATCCACCGGACTTCTTAGCCGACGTAGAACCTTCATCAACAACAGGGATAATAGTTGTGCAGTCATCATCTTGAGCAGGCATTTCACTTTGGTAAAATATCCTGTGATCACTTGTGATCTGAGTCTGAAATGAAACCAAATTTCCTTGCTCCCCCCTTTCAGGAAGCCCAAGTTTTAGAATTGCGGAGGACTCACTCTCGCAAGTCAGCCCTTGCGACGTCAACGATTCCTGGCTTCTGTTACCCCCAATTGCACAACAACCATGATCATAATTATAAAACAAATTCGGGGTCGGGGTCGGACCCAATCCAAGAACCAACCTGCAACCATCATCGGGAACATAGGCACCGGTAGCCGCCGCAGCAGCAGCAGCAGCAGCGCTACGAGAATTCCCAGATCTAGAAGTCTTACCAGCAGCGGTATGGGTATGGCCGAGACATTCCAAGCGCAGCGCTGTATCGCCAAAGGCGTCATTTTTGGCCGATTCACATCCAAGATGGATCGAAAAACATGGCTTGTTGAGATCCATTTGTTCAACGGAATTCAGGAAAACAGACTAAAATTCATATCCACCACTCACAAACCCAGATGTATCACTGCGATCCATTCTTAATTACTTGAACAACAACATCAACTACTACTAACAACTACTACTACTGCAACAACAACAGTATTATATGAATGAATCCCTAAAAAACTTCACTAAGGAGGTATTTGATTACGTTTCTAGGGTAAAAGCCCTTGATGAGACCAGAGAAGATCAAAACACTGACTGAATCCGCAGAACGCCGCCTCTTGTAACTCCTAAGCTTCATTAATAACCCTAAAAAAACGAAACAAAACAAATCAAAACCCTAATTACTATAAAGAGATTTGATTCCAAACAAAATCAATCGAAACCCTAACGACCAATTTTCGTCCACAGAAAACCAAATTGAACCAACCAATCACCGAAAAAAGCAAATTTTGGACTGCTGAGACGAAATCGAACCCTAAAAACAAGAAAAAAACAGGGAATCGAAGAGAATTTCACCTGAAAAGTAGTGACGACATCTAAGCCAAATTCTTCGAACACGCGCGGACACAGATTCCGCAAGCCCTGTTTTTCAGAAGTTTAATTTGGAGAGAGAGAGAGAGAGAGAGGGGCAGAGCGAGTAATTATATATGGGAGTCGGGATTGAGGACAGGGAGGGAAATAAGGAATTGCCTGGGGGCTGGATTGTCAATGTGGGAGGAAGCTGAGCTGGGAAACGGTGTCGTTTATTGTATCAGTTGAAGAGCTGAGCCACGGTTAAAGCCGGCGGCTTAGTATTAGTGGGGCCCGCGCCAATCTGCACGCCTGAGATTCTGCTTTTCTGTTGGCTGGATTGGTGTTGGTGGCATCACGAGGTGATGACGTTGCGTTAACGGTGACGGTTGATGCGTTCGTACGTTAACAACAATGACAAAGCGACCTACTTTTCATAGGTACGTGTTTTTACTTTTTACAGTTATTGGAGTTCATGTGAACAAGCAAGAGAAGTAGATCATTACTCATTACTCAATAATTAGTACTATTCATTAACAGGGTAGCTATGGGCATATGGTGTGCGCACATTTTTTTTATTTTTATTTTTTTTTGGAAAAAATGATTGATCAACCTACATTGAGATAGTCCTACCAACTTGTCAGCGTTATTCTATGTGAGTTTGATAGCCATCTTGTAGGCATCGTTCATATGAGTGCAACTTGCATCTCGTGTTGCATCGTGCGGTTTCGACTCGATGGATACGTCTAATTACTCGTGTCCAAAGTGCACTCTTATTTTTTTAATTAATGTGTGCACATCTTAATTCCAATGTTCGGTCATCTCAACAAGCTAGGGTGTGACATAATACACTGCTGAATGGATATTACTATACATGGTGCTTCAACGTGGACATACATTTGTTGGTGTAAAAAATAATGGATGCTAACAGATGCCTAGTCGTGCTGGGCCACCTAAACATTTTTTTTCGTAAAAGTGCATGCTTTAATTTAATTTGTTTCACTTGTGATTTTGTCCTCCCTCCGATCATTTATATAAGTCGTTTAAGGTAAGGACGCAAAAATTAAAATAACTTTAATTACGTGTGTAATTTACATATATGTCATTTGATAATAATTAATTGAAGAATTGAATAATCATAAATGTTTGAATTATATGAGGGTAAAATGAGTAAAAATGCAATTAATACATTCTTGAATTTTAAAACGACTTACAATTTTAAACAATAAGTTTTTGCTAAAATGACTTATATAAATGACCGGATGGAGTATTTGATAGTGCTTTAGATTATATATAATGTGTCCACTTGCAGATTTTCATGAATATTAGTATCTCACTTGCAGTTAATTTGATATTTCTGTCGCTACTTCACTAACTTATTTGTTACTACTAGTATGGGCCAGTTATACCTGTTTTTAGTAGGTATTTTGATTGTATGGTCCACTAATAATTTTGTTAACTTTCGTGGTCGCGGAATCACAATCAGCAACCTTTTCCATGACGCGAGCACGACCCCCCAACTTTTTGTTGAAATGAAAACTCATTAATTAATATTTGATGTGAATGTGTGGTATATAGGCAAGGACCCTCCTCATTATTTCTAACATCCATGGGTACTAAATTACTAATTGATTAATTATAACCATATATAGTTAACTTTTTCTTTGCAAACAATTGTAACCAGAACTTAATTAGTAAGGCTTCCACAATATTGTACAGTTTTATTCGTGAATGCTAACGAATTACTAGTAGATGTTAATTCTAACTAGCTAGGTCATGAACTGGCAAGTTTTTCTTTAAGTAGAAAAGGGGAATATGCCCAAGAGTACTTATTAGATCAGACACTTTATGAATGTGACAGTACTCCTTCAATATTCTCCAGCATAATATCGCGAATACAATCGGGAAGGATAAAAAAAAGTTGTGTTACTCCTTGAGGAAGCTCTTTCGCGTATGTTACGAGAGCATCCGCCATCTTGTTGCTTTCACGATATATATATATATATATTATTCGAGAAAAACAATGTCAACTCTTGATCGATATATGAGTCATTTGATATCTCCGATCATACGGAAATAATAGAGCCCTCACAAATTCTGATCCTTCACCATACCAAATACATACTTGTTATCCAATTCTACTTGCTCAAACCTCTATCCCAACATATCTTAAGGCCTTGGTACAATCCAAGCTAGCTACACATTAGAAAATAAAAATTAAGGGATTAGGACGGGTACAATTTTCTCTTCGCCCCATTAATTATTTGGATATAATTTGATCTATATAGTTTACTGTAATTAATTTTGAATCGAAGCTTTATTATTTTGTTATTTTTGTTATTATTTAAATTCTTCGTCCCAATCCTGATCCCAGAGAATCCCCTCTTGTACTCCTCGTTAGCATCCCTTGATATCCTTCACCTACTACCAATGCCATTTTCATTTTTTCTTCATGCCAAATTGCTTCTTTGATTTTTGTAGAAAATAAATTTTGATATTTTTTGTCAACAAAGAAAAGAAAAAATAAATCATAGTTGTTGTACGTATTTAAGTGCGACATGTGGAAGAAAGGGACGATAGCATGCGCGCTTGCGTCACTAATGTGAGTCTACCTGGCCGATACGCCTCTGTCCTTTCAGATACGTGGTGGGAGTTTGATCTCCAGCCAATGAACGCTCGCCGCGTACGCAAAATACAAAACATAACCCCACACTTCGTAATCGTTATCCGGGCCTACGCCACGCTCCTCGGTCCCCACGGCGTCGTCACTTAACGACGTTAATGCGGCGCCAGACACTAACGAAGTCTAAAACCAAATAATTGTTGTCTCCTTGCGTACGGTCCGCACCCAATTCGCTGCGTAAATATTACCGCAGCACACGTGGGGCTCTCTCATTGGTTATCTCACCAGGTCTATGTGGTTGGCAACGTGGAGTACGTCACTTGAGCGAGAAGTGATTTTTCGACCTTGTCCGTCCGATTTCGACTCAAACAGAAAGCGCCTAGGGATGAAAACGGAATACCCACGAGTACTTGTGGCAATTCGTGTGAGTCGTAAATGTATTGTGTCATAAACAGGTCATGACTCATATAATGCAAATCTATTACATGACATATTTATTAATCGTGTTAATCATTTTCGTGTTTAAGCGGATCGTGTTAAACATGTCGTGTATTCGTGTTACCCATTTATTAAATATTGTATTTAAAAACTTTATTTTATTTAAACTTTTATAATTTGGTTACTACTTTTTAAAATATATCTAAATGATTAAATTCGAACAAACATACTAAAATAGCCAATAAAATATAATGTGGTTGTTTATAGTCGTTAGTTTTACTTTACTTTTTCATTCAAGTCTTTATTACTCTTAATAAAAAATCAAAAATGACTCGTAATAATAACATAAACAAAATTATAAGAATCATCTAAAAAATATCTAAATTTTACTTTAGCGAAAAGTTTATTTTTTCGTAATAAATAATTATTAATAAAATCTAAAACATAAATAATATATTAAAAGTAGAATGAGTATTTCCTCTCAAATATAAAATAAAATATGATAAAATATGTCTATAAATAAAATAAATAAATCATGTTATTAACATGCATTCAAATGGGTGAATTTTGTACAATCTATTTATTATACTATATTTATTATTTATACATTTATTCTTTAGTCGTGTTAAGCGAGTCATAAACGAATTAAGCAGGTTGACATGTTAATGACTCGTTTATTAACCGTGTATAAACGTGTTAACATGTTTATGACCCAAACACACTTAAGTCAAACCCACGACATGTTTATTACGTGTCGTGTCGTGTCGTGTCGTGTTAATCGTTTCATGACCCAAATTGTCAGCCCTGCCCACGGGTGATGGAGATTTACCCTAATAGGTATGGATATGAGGATTTTAAATGGGGATGAGGGTGGGAATGGGTACAAAATCTCATACCCATGCGGGTATGAGTATATATGGGTATGGATAATAAAATATACCCACGGGGATCTTCATGGGGCATCTTCATAGGTAATCCCCACGGGGATCCCCACGGAGATCCCCACGAGTAATCTCATCTACCCATGAAGATCCTCATATAACAATTTACACACCATTTAATATTTATTATTTATATATATACCATATGATATTTATGTATAAATATTACATAATAGTACATATATAGTTTTCACTCCGAAAACATTCATATATATAACAAAAAACCTCTTAATAAGATTTATAATTTAAAATTATTTGGTAAATTAATAACTATATGTTTTGTTTTGAATTGTTTGCAACTATATTTATATTTTAGTATTTTTGGATCAAATGAGAAAATTGCAAAACTTTATTTTATAGAATCCTCCTAATTTTTTTGGGGCCCCTTGGTGTTATTGACTTTATATATAGTTTATATTTATATATACATGTTATGAATTTGTAACTTATTAACATCATTGTTTTGTTTTTTTTTTTGTATCACGACATTATTGTTTCTTAAGAATTTTAGCTCTTAAGTGTCGAGACTTGATAGAGAAAAAATATACATGATCATCAACCACACAAAAACTTTAACACTTTTTGAGAAAAAAAAAAACTTCAAACCTTAATCTCAAATTAATAATGTGGATCAACTATATGATCAAACTCTTTATAATATAATATTTGTTAAGATTTAGTTATATTATAACTTTATAACTAAATATTACATATATATATATATATATATATATATATATATATATATATATATATATATATCGTATTACAATATGTTTATGCTAGCATATGTATATTACAAATTTAAACGTATAAGTATCATTTGAAAATATCTATAGTCTTGTCTATACGTAGTTTCAATATATATATATATACACACACGTAGATTTAAAATATATTGTAATATATATCATATTACAATATGCCTATACCGGTAATAGACCTATGCATATTACATTTACATATACCATTTTTTGATAAATAGTTATATATACCATTAAAAAACACCAACAGACATACATACGTATATTTAATATTACATCCACCGAACTTTAATGATAAATTTTGCAAAAAAAAAAAAAAAAAAAAAAAAAAAACTTCATCGGTAAAAATCAAGTACCAAACATAAAAAAGTAGTAGACTAAAACTTTATCATATTTATTATCATTTAATTATAAGAATATGCTATATGCTTAACTATATATATATATATATATATGTATGTATGTGTTTGTTTGAAATTTTGAATTGCTTTCCATTATATATATTATGTTATCTATTTTTATTTTTTTTATATAAATCTTAACAATCATCATGTCAAATATATAGTATATAAATTAAATGCACACGCGTACATATATCGAAATCTATATAATATATACAATTGTACCATATGATATTTAAGGATGTATACCACTAATATATATATATCAATAACATTTTACCACCAAAAAAGAACAAACAAACAATAATATTTTATTTCTTAAATAATAGTAATTTTTATTTTTTTATAAAAGAAACTGAGAAACTAGTACAAGTAATATAATTTTTAGATATTAATATTGTAGATTTAGGAGTTAGGACATTAAAATCTTAAATTATTACGCTAAAATAGAGCAAAATAGTTAATAAAAATTATTAACAAAAAAATCTATTAGTAATTGTTAATTAAATATAGTATAAATTACACTAAAATAGAGGAAAACAGTTGATCAAAGTTTGAATGCAAAACAATGCATTAATGTCGTTAAAAGTTGTGATTTTTCACTAAAATAAGTTAAATTTGATAAAAAACTTTCTTATTAAAAATAATACTACTAACTACCCCATACTTTTTTAAGTCCTAACTAGTAAGTACCCCATATTTTAAAAAAGTAACTCTTGAAGAAAAAAACTTTAACATAAATTAAGTAAGAAAAAAAAGATTACAAGTATTTATCCTCCACTAATTAAGAGAATTATTTATATCATCCATACCCTATAATGAAAAAAGCAACTCTTATGATTGTTCAAATGTAAACGCTAAAGGCTAAAGCCCATAAATTGAAGAGGGCCGGATTACCCCCCCACAAAAAAAAAAAAAAAAAAAAAACTCGTAACAACAGTAAAAAAAAAAACTCGTAACAACAGTACAACATTGTTTTGCTAGGGCTACCAATCTCATTTTCTCACATTTGGGTAGCAGTGAAGTGCAGTCATCTTCTTGTTGCTCAAAAGATCCGCTTTGCCATTGGTAAGCATTAGTAAGTTATTCCTTTCTCTGTTCTCTTCTTCAGCCCATTGGTCAGTCTCTGCACCACTTGCACCTTCTTTTTCAGTCGGAACGACATTCGACATAGACACATTGTCCTCCTGGTAACCGACCGCGTCCTAGAAGTTATGCTACTTCTTTGGTTGCTTGCGCCTTGGACGAAGTTGGGTGTTGAAGAAGCCATTTGACGGGGTTTCTTGCTTGGTTGCTTAGGAGAGCAACTGCAAGACCATAAGTTACCCACCACACAATATGCCTATGCTTCTTTTTATATCTTTATTTGACTACTTTTTTGCTTGCTGTCAACTGTTTTTTTTTTTTCAAATTTTTTTTTGTCACCTGGTAAACTTTGTTGTCTTCTAGGTGCTTTAACGTTTTTAGGTTTTAAAGAATCTTTTCTTGCCTTGTTAAGTTGTTGTTTGGTTAAATCTATGCATGCCTTAAAAGTTGTGTTGTTAGAAGGTTTTATGCACCAAACGGTCCAAACACTCATCTAATTTCTTGACATTGACAAAACTTTATGAGTATGAACCAAATTGGAGGCGGGGGCCTCTGCCAATTTTTTTGTATGTGTATACAATACTATACTATATATAATTGTTTGTATAGTCCCTCCTCTCGGTTTTTTCACATATTTAATATTTTAACTTGTTGTTTTAAAAAAAAATACTTTTACTTGCTATTTAAAAGAAATAACTAATAACTAATAAGATATATCCATTATTTAATATGCTTCTTATTATACTAATTAATTATTTTTTCTTGTACAAAAATATACTAATTGATAATATTCTTCCTTGCTAACTTCTTTTTAATTTATTTTAGATTGACATGACTACTACAAGTTCTAGTGCTCAATTAACACCACTTGTGGAAGTGACGCCTCCATCCTTTTCCATTGTTACACCAGTTTAATCAAGTACCACACCAATTGAAGTTGATGTGGTGGTTGATGGAGAAGCCGAAGACTCCTTGGTTTTAGGAAGGAAGAGGAAACTGACATCTTGGGTTTGGGAACACTTTCAAACTCAAATGGTAGCAGGAAAAAGAAAAGCCAATTGCATCTACTGTAAAAAGTCATTAAGTGCGGAACCGAAACATGACACTAAGCACTTAGGAGATCATTTGAATTCTTGCATTGCTCGAAAGATTCATGATGCTAAAGGAAAGTATCAAAAAAAGTTGGTTGTAGATAAAACACCTGAAGGCAAAACTCAAATATCATTCAAAGAATTTAAACAAGAAGTGTCAAGGAGATAGATGGTAAATTATGTGACGCTCCACGAGCATCCATTGTCCATTGTTGAAGAAATAGGCTTTAAGAGACCAGTGGCAAGTCTTCAACCTCAATTTTCAATGATGAGTAGAACTACCCTTACAACTGATATTCTTGAAGTCTATGAGTTTGAGGAAAAGAAAATAATGAAGTTGTTGTCCAACAACAATAGTAGATTTCGAATCACTACAGACATGTGGACTTCTCGAAATAAGAGACGAGGATATATGGTAATTACAACAAATTGGATTGACTCAAACTGGAAACTACAAAATCGAATACTAAGGTATTTTTATGTGTTTTGCATATTATGATTAGTTTTTTCTTTTTTTGTGTAACAATTCTTTTTCTTTTTTTGCTTTTTGGATTATAAATGCATTTCTTAATTTGCTTTCTTATCCTAGTTTTGGTAATTTTCTTTTTTATAGATTCACATATGTGTCATGTCCACATACAACATATATGTTATGTGAATAGTTGATGAATTGCTTTTTGGATTATAATATTGATAGAAAGCTCTCAACTTTAACAGTTGATAATTGCACTACCAATGACCCTGTTATTGATCTTGTTGTGGAGAAGTTTGAATTTAGTATTTTGCTTCTTAAAAGGGAGTTTTTTCATATGCGTTGTTGTGCTCATATTTTGAATTTGATTGTGAAAGATGGGTTGTCAGTGATGAAAGATGGTCTTGAGAAAATTCGTGATAGTGTAACATATTGGAGAGGATCTCCTAAGAGAGGAGAAATTTGCAGAAACTTGTCGTCAAATAGGGTTAAGTTATTCAAAAGCACTAACCCTTAATTGTAAGACAAGATGGAACTCGACTTTTTTGATGCTTGAGACATGCTTTGATCTATAAAGAGGTGTTTTCTCGTCTGAAGCAGTGTGAAACTCTTTACAAATCTTTGCCTATTCATGAAGAATGGGAGTTAGCTAAAATGTTTGTACGAGATTGCGTTTGTTTTACAATGTGACTGAATTATTTTCTGGAAGAAAATACCTTACTGCAAACATTTTTTTTTCCTAAGCTTATTGAAATTGAGTGGACTTTGAATAAATGGATTCAAGATCCAAATGACGTTGTTAGGAACATGGCAAAATTGATGTTGGAAAAATTTAACAAGTATTGGCTTGTAATTCATAGGATGATGAGAGTTGCCATTTTGTTGGATCCTAGATATAAACTTAAGATCTTAGATATTTATAAAGATGATGAAAAAAATAAAATATTGAAAGACATTTGTTACCACTTGTTTTTTGAGTATGAAGAAAATGCTCGTAGCAAACAAGATGTGAGCCATGTGGAAGAGAACATAATTGGAGTTTCTTCATATCTTTCTTGTGCATCTTCTATTGGTGTTAGCAACGTGAATATTGTTCGCTTTGACGATGTGTTCACCCAGTGTCTTTAATCCTCAAGTTTTGATGAATCTAATAAAAGTGAACTAGATTTATATTTTGAAGAGAGGCTTCATCCAATAGTTGAAGATTTTGATATTTTGGAATGGTGAAAAACAAATCGAAACAAGTACCCAATTGTGTCAAATATGGTAACGGACATCTTAGCCATACCGGTTTCTACAGTTGCTTTTGAATCGACGTTTAGTATGGTGGAAGATTTTTGACTCCATATCGTAATAGGTTATCTCCTGATATTTTGGAAGCATTGATGTGTTCTAGAAATTGGATTCGATCAGAATTAATGATAGAAGGTGTGTATATTATATTTTTTCATGAATTAACTTCTTAAACTAAGCTTGATTTACAGTTACTTGTATTGTGCTTTAATGGAACAATTAATTATTCTTTTCTTAACATATCAATCATGTGACGACCCCAGTTCCACAACCTAAATTGGGCCCCGCCCGACCTAGACTTACGTGGACCCCAAGTCAATCCTCGCGACGTCAACGCAAGCCTAATCAGCCTTCCTAACCATTTATCATTACATTTTTAGTGAGTTATTCAAATTTGTAAGTTATCAAAGTTTATGCGGAAGCGATTTCAACTTAAACAAATCTAAACAACTATACACAAATCAGTCAGGACAACCTAGAGTGTGGAAATCTCGTATATACTCGTGTAAATATCTCACAAAACTCATATATCCCATGTATAAAAAAAATCAATATACATAAGTAATACAAAACCTACAAAAATGCGAGGGGAAAGGCCGCTCCAAAGTCCTCAAAGTAGATCTCCCAGTGCTGGCCCCTTTCCCTTACTCGATTGCGGATATGTACTTAGTCAAACACAAGAATGACGAGCCCAGGTAAGTAACGCCAGTATGACACTAAACAACATTTCAAAATAAATAAAACAGCCTACATTCATGCAGATGGAAAGAAAGGTATAAAGAACGCATGAATAAATAAAGACTGTAAATCAAACAAAAGCAATCGATATATGAGCGTTTAGGAATGCAAAAAGAGATGTGCAAGTAGTCCCGACCAATAGGTCGTAGAGTCTTGGCAAACACATCAAGACTCGGGTTCTAGGACTCGGTACACTCACAAGCCCTAAACCCACGAGATAGTGAGACTTCCTGGAACAACCACGCTAAGACCTCACACTCCGTCAAAATCAGTAACCAGTGCAGTGCATCCCGAGGTCATGACGCTGGTATGTTACCTCAGCCCGCCACTCCTTCCAAGGACCACCGTTGACTCACTTGCCCTCGGACAACTCAATTAGAATGGAATTCCAAAGATAAATATCAAAGCAATGAACAACAATATTCACTAGCTTAAAATGAAATTACTGTACAATTTCCTAGCTAGTTTACTTACCTCGATCCACACGCTTATTCCTGACATATCCGGCCTCCCAACACTCCAAAACGCGTTCTCGAACCTCCGTATCTCTTCCTTAGATTTCCTGATATCATTTAATATCAATTCAAGTCCAATATCATTGGTTTAGAACTCTTAAACCATACAAATATTGCGACCAAAGTACGCTCGAGAGGTATTTCTAAAAACAATACTTTATAATAACTTCAAAGTATTATCAACTAGCCCACTAGAGTTACGGTTTTAACTCTGAAAACCTCATAATTTATTATGACAACAAAAAAACACACTTGTACTCAAATCGGATCACAAATGGAGAAGTTATGAATTTTCTAATATAGCATGTCAACTTTCTCCAAATCAATATGTTCGCGATTAAATCTGCAAAACTCCATAATAAAGGCCACGAAATCACTCAATACCAAAACCAAATTATGGTTTAGGACCTCACCATGCCTTCAATAGAGTCATCAACTCAAATTCCCCTTTTGATCTTTCATGTCTAGCAAATGATCTCTCTTTGTTTTCCTTTCTGCGAACAACGTCGTCGTCGCGCCATGCCATCCGCGCGCTGCTGCTGGAGTCGCGCCGCCGTCCAGCTATCCACGCCGGAGCTCAGTCGCTCGCCACCGCTTCTGCTGGCGTACCATCCATCCGCTCACTGTGCTTGGTGCCGCGCCGCCATAGCTCCGTCGTCTTTGAGGCTCACCAAACCCTCGTTAGTGGAGCCACTCACCGTCGCCGCTGTCAACGCGCCTAGCTGCTGCCGCTCGTCATGAGCTCCCTGCGCACGGTTTCCTCGCCGGCTCGCCATTGCACCGGAACCGCCGTCCGCACCTCTCACACTACAAGTCGTTGCCGTTAGCCGAGACTCGCCGCGCCGCTCGTCCTCGCTTCTCGACTAGCATCATCCGCTCCAAGCAGCTCCTCCTCCGAGCCGTGCCACCGCCTGCGTTGCATCTTCCCCGGAGCTGTTGCTCTTTGCTACCGTCTCCGCCATCTCTTCTTCTTCTCCTTCTTTTCGGCTCCTCTCTCTCTCTCTCTCTCTCTCTCTTATTATTCGTTCCAATATTTGGTAATTTTGCCAATTTATTTGTTTTTTCATAATTATCTCCTCGATTTTGTGTTCGAATTAAACCCCGAAAAATACCGTATTTTTGCCAAAAATTGACGAAAATACCATTGCACTCCGAAACACGGGGACACCGCGTCTAAACCTTAACTTGACCACATTTCGCGTCGATTAAATTATATTACATTCACTAAGCACATGACACACAAAAATAGCATACCTCGGTGTCTACGCCCAGATTTGGACATACGGATCATGACGAGTGGGTCCCACATACGACCCTGACATGGCACGTGACACGAGTACGATTTTTAGGGTCGTATGTGGGACCACTCGTCGTGATCCATATGCCAAGGATTTTCTATAAACTTAATTTAAAAGTATTAACACTTAGTAGTTATAATTTTTATTGCATGTTATGTTGATTTTTATTTATGTTGAAATTTCAACAATTGTGTCGTTATTTATGTCTATTTAACACTTTATTTGTTACAATTTTTTTAGAATCCCGCAAGGTCCCCAATGAATGTATTAGCTACAAAAAAAATTTCCACGGGGATTCCCAATCCTCGCAAAAATCCCCATGAAAAATCCCCACAATGATCCCCAATGGATAACTAAATGGGTAAAAAACTTTATCCATGGGGATTCCCCATATCTACGGGGATTTGGTGGGTATAAAGATGGGTATGAGAATTCATCCCCAGATGGATATGAGTATGGGTATAGGTGATAAATTTTTTTAGTGGGTATGGGTATGTGAATGAGGTACCCATCCCCTACCCTATCCATTTGCATCCCTAAAAGTGCATCGTTAAATAAGATCCCGTTAATGTTATTTTGATAGGGCACACGAGCACGCATATTACACGCACTTGTACGCATCCCTTAATAATTTATTTATTTATTTATTTTTAGTTTTCATGTAGCATGCAACATCAACTATACTGATTAGTTCATACTCAGATTGTTCTATCCAACTTCATATAGGAGGCAATCATCTCAATCTGATTTTTTTTATTCACAAAAATTTTATACTCAAAGTTTCATCATCACAAACCTTTACTTGGTTAAAAAATTGTAACCAAAAAATATAGTTAATGATGACGTAGTATACATACGTGGCAGGTAGGACCTTTCCATGTTATGATTATCCAATAACAAACATGATTATCCAATAGCAGAATGCCATTGTGTCAAAAAGAAATTGGCTATTAGCAAGACACTTTGCGTACGACGACGTTAAATATTAACGCCGTTAGAGGGTCAGTCCGTCAGTTAGTTTCGTTGCTGCGTTAGTGACGTGGCGCGTGAAAACGAAGCTCAACTTCTGAAACGCGACTAGGCGAGCGGTGTTTTGGGATCCACGTTTTCGAGTCCAATGTCGCCCGTCCATTTTTCAACCGCAAAATGACAAAAATAGCCTTAATAACATGTGACGTTGCATTATTGAGTTTTCTGCCTGTCATTATTGAACTTTCCGAACCAGGAGCTGACATAAGATTAAGTCGCATAATAACAGTGCAGGTGCACCCCTGTATATATATATATATATATATATATAAACTAAATAAAAAATATTTGTAAATATCGAAACTTTTTTCAACCCCTAAATTTAATTGACTTTGAGGATGCTAACCATGTAACCAATCCATGCTTTAATTGAAGTTTATGGTGCTTATTTTGTTGTCACTCTGTTGTTATAAAAGTTCCGGATATCTACAGTGTGAGTTGAGAGTTATCTCATTGAAGTTAACTCTTTAGAGTTAATATTTTCATGTTTGGTTCAACTTTAAATTTGTAGAGAAGTTTTAAATTTTTAAACAATAAAAAATATAAATTGACATAAATAGCTTCAAATAAAAGAGATATGAGTAATAAATTAGTCATTAATAAGAGGTAATTGTGTCCACAACTCCTATGAGATAACTCCCTAGATGATAGGTAGAGAAACATCTCACACCCTAAAGGTGTAAGTTGTGAGATAACTTGAAGTTGTTGGGCAACCAAATAAGATTAGTTCCAAACTTTCTGTAAATTATCTCTCGAGAGATAAATCCACCCAAACCAAACAAGGCTAAATTTGTAGTGCAATCAATAATTACAAATATAAAAGTTTCTTAATAACATGGATATTCTATTACTTAATTATATATAAGAATAAAGAAATTATTATCGATTCTAGGTAGCGCATCACCTCGGATTCTATCACCAATAAATGAAATAGTTGTATTATTCTGAACAATTATTGGCCAAGTAGACAACATATATAGAATAACACCCCGGGCCGTGACGCAATATATTGTTGATTCTTCGCCTTGAAAGCTCGAAAGAAAGTCTACGTGCGTTACCGTCATTGATATCCAACACAATTTATTTATTTATTTTTGATACTCTATCGAGTTGAAAATTTTATGTACAATCATGAAAAAAAAAAAAAAAAAAAAAAAAACAGTACATCCTTAAACAATATAATGCCTCATCCAACGCATATTTCTAAACCAAAAGAGATACCTTGCCACAAACACGTCAAACCTGTTGAACCCTACAAAAGTTTGACAACCGCTTCCCAGTCGCCTCCAACAACTCCATCGATGTCCCTAATCCCGTCAACGCAGACCTGCCGTGACCACTGGCACGCTTCCTAATCACATCATGGCCCTAAACCATCTGTTTCTTCTCCTCCTCACTCGACTTCAACTCCCCAATTGCCCCTTCAACCACAACAACACCACCACTTGATCATGATCTCTCCAAAGAAACTTCAACCCTCATCTACCCCCACCTTCACGTGAACCCCTAAAACCGCGTTATAAGACACGACATCTCTCTCGGGCATTTCATCAAACACCTTACGAGACAAACCCAACAACTCACATTTTCCATACATATAAACCAAAGCATTGCAAACTGGCTGTAACGACCCAAAATTTCTAACCGTGTTTAATTCTTTTAATAGGATCAACGACCCGTACTGTGGGACCCACACCGTGATATGCCCATTGTCCGAGGCAAGGGCCGAGGTATATTTTATATTTGTTGTGATGTATGCCTAGTGTACTGTATATGTGTAGAGTATTAAGTCAATTTATACGGGTGTATAGGTATCGAGACGAGCGGGGATGAACCTCGAGTCGCGTGTCGACGTGGGACCGAGGTAGTGGTATATGGGCTAAGTTTAATTAATTTGAGTTAAATGTGAATTTATGTTGGTTTAATAAGTGGCTAATGTGGTCGCATTTCATATAAGCATTAATGTGCCTAAAGTTGGAAAATAAAACAACAAGCATTGGATGTGCATCGAGACACGCATTAACTCATCAAGAGACAAGGTGTAGACTTGTTGAGTCACTCCATGGTGACTTGAGAGACAAGTGGGACAAGGTGGTCCATGAGATGGGCCTCGAAATGCGTATGCACACAATGATCAATGGCTATCATTTAAACATATCTATATGGTCAAATAAACCATATAAGTCAAACATTTTGGTTTCTTATCTTATCAAAATCGGTAGGAGAGGAAGGAAGAAAGAAGAGAGAGTTTGCTGGTGTGAATTTGGAGGAGGAGATGTGAGCAATTCAGTGAAGCTTTGCAAAAGAAAAAGGAGGTCTTCTAGCTAGGTAACTCCTCCACTCCATTAACAAAGCTTAAGTTGATGAATTCGTGTAAATTGATGTTGTGGTTGCTGGTATACATTGGGATAGGTGTTAGGGACCTCTTGTAATGTGTATGAGGGTCCCTAAGGCAATAACATAGCCTATGTGTGGCAAAAACCTAGAATTCGACGTGCAGAATTATGGGTTATGCTGCTGCACATAGTACGCTAGATCCGTAAATTAGAGCGCTAATGTCAAAAGTTAGTGCGCTAGACAGCCGAGGTAGCGCGCTAATTTCCCAACCAGTACTAAAAATCAGCCAAGTCCAAAAATAGTCTAAACACTATAAATGGGTTCAAACGCACTCTAACACCTATCAAACAACTCCAGGGGATTAAGAGGAAATCCTAGGAATTTGGGAACGCATTTCAGAGTGTGTTAAGAGATCAGATAGGTTAGGACAAGCGTTGTGCATTGTAAGTAGAGCTGTGAGAATTATATATTTCATTTCATCGACTCTTATCATTTTATGGTCTATTGGTAGACATCGCTACTTGTAATCTCACATCATGTCGTTCTCGTGTCTATTCATGAGTGAATATTGTGACATGATGCCTTGTGAAATGTTTCATTGACTCCGACTCCTACTTTTGATGTCATTTTTGATAAAGAATTTATGAAAAACATGCTATTGGGATGATTTAGATTTGACTAGACTTGTATTCTATTCCTTTGGACTTTTTAGCCTAATTTGTTTTGGAATCCTAAAGAATTGAAACTATATCTTTTGAAAACGAAATTAGAGATAATTATCTAGTGTCCATTGCAAGAGAGATGCTTGGTTCACGGGGACATGGGTCTATCGGGGTTCCGGCACTCACCACTACCCTTGTGCGACACACGAGGTATGAGACTCGGGGTGGTCGGCGAGATTGAGATTTATGATGTATATGCGTAGAGCGCAGCTCCGCTTTTGGGTATGAGATATGTTGAGCGCATCTCCTTATAGTAGTGAAAAAGGTTAGGTGATAGGTTCTCACCGCCGACCGAACGTAGATCATCTCGACTTAGCCTGTGTTAGTCTCTACATTTTTAACTGTGGTATTTACTTGCATATTTGATTCAACAATTCTTTCGCTACTTTATGCTTTTAAATACCAGTCTTTTATTTTGGAAATGTGGCATATAATTCTCAATTTTAACTTAAATATCACTATACTCACCGTCTAGTTTGTGACGGTGGGTGTAGGTCCGTTGAGTAGCAGCAGACCAGGGAAGGATAAGATCAATGATTTTCTTTGAGCATCTCGGCGATTCTCCTATCTCATCATGTATGTCGACTCGACTTTTGTTGTATTATTATTACTGTACATTTTGGGTTGTACATTGGGTTGAGTGTATAATTTCTCATTTTTGAGACTCATATATATATATATGCATGTGATGCTTCGTATTCCTGGTTTCCCACACTTAGAAATTTTAAATAATAAGAGCTTCCACATAATCTTTAAATTACAAGATAATATTAAAATGATAAAAAAAATTAATTAACTCTGAAATCTAGTAATATTTGAACATATGTATGAAAGAAAATAGGGACGAAAGGCTGACTAATACGTAATTAAGTCTTACGTGGTTGAGGTTAAGGCTTGATTACGGGATTAGGCCGGCGGTGCCCTGTTTAGAAGAAGGGGTCGTCACACTGGCAAGTACCCACAAAACCCAATTCTCATAACGTGCCCATGAACCTCATACCCGTGTTTCGGGCACGAGAGAGATGCTTCAATTTCTTCATTCCCCTCCTTTCCCAGATCATCTTCAACAAAACCCGTTTTTTGCTCCCCAGTCACATCTTGGCCAGCAGCTCCCAAAACTGCTGAACTCTAAACCCAAAAACTAGCCAAAATGCAGCCACACCATGTAATCCAAAACCCACCGAAATCTCATACTCTAAAGCTCGAATCCCTCCTGGCATCACCACTGCAGACTGAAGAGAAATGACAACGAATAGTAAAAAGAGAAAAAGGAGAAGGGAGGGCCACCGACATGATTAGCAACGCCGACGACCCATGACAGTGGTCAGGAGTCGACTCTTAACGGAGGTAAATGATTGGCTGCGCTAGGGTTCTTTCTGCCATATAGAAACCCTAACACTCACCTCATTTTTTACTGATTTTTAATATTCTTATTTTTTATCCATCGCAATTTGATGACGCTGCGTCACATATTAGATTGGTAACTGTTTAAAAAAAGATTATATCCCATGACATCACCTAGTGATATATACCTACCTTTTAATCTTTTATAAATGATCCATTTTCATCTTCTTATAATTTTATTAATGTCTTGATGTGAATATACCTTTGCCTTTTATTATCCAAAAAGTAAATATTTCTGCTTTTAATTTGTTTGATCTATTTTCATACCCATCTGACCACCATGAATGTAGTCTACAATATAATAAAATGTTCATGAGTATGATAGAAATAAGGATGTGACGATTGATGTGCCTATGCCACACCACTTCTAAACTTATAATTATGTTATAATTAAGGAGAGTTAATATTATGTAATTGTCGAATGAAAAATCTGCTGATGTCTTTATAAATAGTTTAAGATTAGCTAGTTATTGATTCACAAGCAGTGTATATTATCAATTCATAAGGACAAAAAAAAAATGAAAGAAATAAAAGCCAGTATTTTTATTTATTTATTTTTTGTCAACGAAATACTTGAAAGGCAGTTGAGTTGAAGGTGTCCCCCCGGAGGGTGTACGAGCGAGTGGTCCGTTACGCGGCGATCTGCAATTTGTTGCTCACGCACGCACGAGGGACCAATTAGATGTCGGAATCCAAAAGTGCTTCACACACGTGGCAAGATATGATTAGTCATCATTTGTTCCTTCCAAAATTGGGAAGTGTTCTATGCATGGACATTAGTGAACTGATCCAATGGGTGCTGCACGATACACCTCGAGGTGTGATCACACTTACACTAGATGACGACATGGTAGGTGCCCTACTTTGGTGTCTAGAATCGTAAACCAAACATTTTCCTCCAATTATGTCACGACATCACAAACAATGTGGCGGAGCCCGCGATGCACATTGTACATGCAAGCAAACCAACAAAATAATTTATAGTATTTTTTAAAGCACCAATAATAATAATTTATAATTCTAAGTTTCTAACGTCACAAACTAGCCTAATGATGAATTTAAAATAATATTTCTCCTTCTTTTATAATTGACTCCAATGCGAGTCCAACCTATTTTTATCAAGTATGTCTCATCCATCTTATCTCGCTATACATGTTTTGGAAAATTTATATTTCTTTCTTTTCAATAGTAATTGAGCATATCCGATTATTTGATCTTGTAAATTTTATTAGACAAAAAAATACTGAAATTAGAACTATCAGTAAATTACAGTTAATAGTCCTTTGTTTTGATGCTATCATAGATTAAATTGATTAAATTTATAATTAAAAAGATAAATGTTTTGAATAAAAAGAAGTTATAAGTAAAAAGTGAGATGATGAAAAAAATAGCAAGTATTAAAAATATTAAAAAATTGGAAAATGTTAGAATAATACCCCAAATGACACCCCAAGTGAAGTGGAGCGGAGCCTAGCGTCCATGGAGCCGTCGTTCACTTTTCGAGATACACACCACACGTGTTATGCACCGAAAATTATTTTGCGTAAACTTATTTTTGCACGGGGGCTCACATGTCACGTCACAAGGGGTGTCACTTACGGTGTCATTTGAAGTGTCATCCTCGTTTGGTTTATTTTTGATAACTTACAGTGTTAGTTGAGAGTTATCTCATTGGAGTTAATATTTTCATGTTTGGTTCAACTTTAAACTTGCACAAAGTTTCAAGTTTTTAAACAATAAAAAATATGAATTGACAAAAATAGCCTTCAAACAAGAGAAAGATGAGTAATAAAAAGGTCATTAATGATGGGGTAATTTTGTCTACAACTCTTGGGAGATAACTCTCTATGGGGTTGTGGGGAAATATCTCACACCCTATAGTATAAGTTTGGAGATAACTTGCAAGCAAGTTGAGACAATCAAACAAGATTAGTTTTTAACTTCTTGTGAGTTATTTCCTTGGATATATCTCCACCTCATACCAAACAAGGCCAGAATCGACCTGGATGACAAGGCGTGTTGATATTGTTTGATGCTTGAAAAAAATTTAAAGAAACTGCTAGAGTAACACTTTGGGCACTGACTTTAAGCACTAACGTAACATCAACGTAATCAAATGCAGTTCAATACACACCGACATATGAGTATATGCACAAACTTGATGCGAAATGTACGGCATGTCACTAGATCAATGCCCAAAATTGGGTTACATTTTCCAAAATTCAATTCCTCAATTGAAACCCTCCACTTACAGTTACAGGCCACGACATGTCACTGTGCGCCGGCACATGTAGTATCACTTATTTTATTTTATTTTTTTTGGGTACAATAGTAGTATCACTTTTGAAGACCAAGTTATACTTTTTTCTGACGTCGCCAAGTTAGGTTTTTGTCCCCACAGAAATAGCATAGTTTTAAGAAAAGTATATACATATTCAATTATTGAAAGTTTTGTATTTTTAAACAATAAAACTAATGGCCATCAATTAATTGAAAGAAATCGAAGTAAAGTCAAGGGCGTGTGTTGCCACTGCCATAGCATTAATTTAATAATTGTGCGTGTGGCCCTCAACATTAACCAAAAGTTCATCAATATATATATGAAAAATGCACAAGTCATGACTACGAATCTGAATCATCTGATATCATCTTCACAAATTTAATCTTAACTATATATTAGTGGTACACAATTAAATTATACAATTAGTGAATGAAGGCATTTCTGCGTTAGAATTAAATCTTAACTAAAGTATAGTCCATGTAATAAAACTTCAGAACTCGAGATACTGAAGAACACCAATTGTACTGCTTCGATTGTCTGAGCATTATCATATGGCAAATATTTATGATCGTATTTGAAGAGTTGTTAGAATTTATGTGTTGCAATGCAACAAGGGTAGAGAGGGTGAACATATATAATATAAGGAAAATGCTTATGTCACTTATTTTGGGCACCTAGTAGGTCCAAGTAGGTGTCCGTCCATAAAATACACTACTAAGAATATGAGCACATACCTCAAGGTATTATGCGTAGACCTAGACCTTGAGATGTATCGCATAGTTAGACACCTACTTGAGCCTACTAATAGTGCTCAAAATGAGTATCCAAAGTGGATTACTCTAACATTTCTCATAATATAAGGAAGATGCTAGCGTGCCCCAGAAAGGACACACACTTAAGGCACGAAACATCGTCAGTGCCATTGATGCATGGGCCCACCTCAAAATCAACGGTGCTGACAATGCTTCGTGCCCAGTGCGCACGTGTTTGTCGTGGTGCACCATAGCATTTTCCATGATATAAACCATGGATAAATACAAGTTGAATGAAATGATGAAGTCTAGAAAACAAGAGCTTGGCGAATGTACGTACACTTCCTAATCACTAGTTAAATCACCATTCATAAAAAGTATTACGAACATCCAATTGTTTAATAGTCTGACCTTTGGATTGCACTAAAGCGATACGTGGCTTTTACAGTTTTAATCTTGATCGAATATGATTGCGTTCATTAAAAAAAAAAAAAAAAGAAAAAAAGAATATGATTGCTTTTACTGTTTTTAAAGATTTGGGTTTGAATGACATTTTGAGAAATTGGCCCGGCACCTATGATGGGTTTCGATCCGGGTTAAGACTGAACGCATGAAAGCTATGTTTTTTGGGCTGTTTTTGGGCAATGGGTTTTCAACAGATTTTTTTTTTTTTTTAGATCACTCGGTATCAGCACTTAGCTGACTACTCGGTGTTCAAACTGAGTCGGTCTACTAATTAAGGGGTAACTAAAGCTCTCTCAGTGATGGTTTCAGCGTTCACAGAGTCTCAAACTTGAGACATCCTCTTAAGCCGTTGGAGTGCCGAACCACTCCAACGCATCAATCAAACGCATCAATCATTGGTGTAATTTTTATATTTGATATATACTTGTACAGAGGATTTATACAGGGACCTATAATAAGAGGTATGTATTTTTTATTTTTATTTTTCTTGCAAGTTATTCATTTTTTGTGATAAATATACAACTTCCTTTATACAACATGCTTAAGCCGGTTCTAGATATGTCAAGCCTAAATCCATTCAGGCAGGTAAAGCTCGAGCCTAGACCGGGCAAGTAAAATTTGCTAACGTTTTTAAATAATTAATATATGCAATAAATGTTAACAATTAATTAAACATGAGTATTTGCATATTTACGTAAGCATTAAAACTGCATTATCTAAGGAGCCATCACTTTCTTTCTTCCCAAAATCCTAAAGTTTTTCTTAATTCTCTTTCGTGATTGTTGATTTTGAACCACCGCCGATCATTCTTTTTGATCAGCGGTAGCTCAAATTACATCTTTTTACATTTTATTAATCCAATATGTTGCAAATGTAGTCAGATTTATAAAGATTGGTTACATCCTTGTTGCAGAATATTTTTCTTGACGGTTATATGTGATTTTGTGCGGCGGTTGGGTTGATTTTTTCTTTAGTTTTCATTTCATAGTTAGTTTGTATTCTCTAATTGGAAATTTTGATTTTGTCTTTCCTTGTTGGATGTCTTCAGTTTCTTCCCTTATTTGAAGTTTTGTCATTCGTTATGTGGTTATAGCTAGTAATATTTGTGTATTGTCATATGTTCCGATGTTGCAGATAGCAATCGCTGATTGTCAAATTGTTTCAATTCTACAACCGCATTCACTATTCAATTAATAGTAGTTCTTTTGAATAAATAAGATTAACGAATCAATGAATTTTTGATTCTATGTCTAGTCTATCTAGCCATCAATAATTAATGAAATTTCTATTTTTCTTCAAAAAAAAAACTACTAAGCACAAAGTAAAAATTAGCTTAGTGGTTGAGATTACTAAAGTCCTCGCTTTGTACAAATTAGGTCATAAGTGGGGTTCTTTTAACACAATTTTTTGAAGTATATATATGCTAAAAAAAAAAAAAAAAAAAAAAAAAAAAAAACATTACATGGGCGGGCCGGGCCTAAAATTGAACATGACTCAAGCCTGACCCAAATAGGGCAGGCCGACCACCCGTCCGGCCCAAGTCTCCGAGTACCTGTCAAATGCAACAAGAAGTGCTGCATTTTACTGTAATGAGATACCCAAAGCTACATTATCTGATGACATTGGCCCGAGTGTGTACACACAATTAAGGCAGATATATATTGTACATCCCTTGTGATTACAGTGTTGTAACCAAAAAATTAAGGGCTTCTTAGGAAATAACGGCGGCACTAAATCCTAATTTTTTTTTTTTTTTGATCTTTTTCATGATTCGTGGATATTCTTTTTTTTTTTTTTTTTTTATCAGTCGTAGTTAATTACAATCACATGGCTTATGCTTTTTTTTTTTTTTTGAATAAAATTATAAATTTCATTAATCATTAATAGCTCGATACATACCAGACATAGAATCGAATAGTACATTGATTCGTTAATCTTACTTGTTCAATAGAACTGCCATTAATTTGGTTGTAAATTAATAAGTCGGTATTTGTATATTTAATATGTTTTTAGGTTCAAAAGTCTCTAATATATTGCACTAATAACTCTTATTTGCAATTTACAGATTTATGGGATACATGATCGAAATCGATGGCAAAAAGGGTGTGAAGCAAGTGTTTTGAAGACCGGTGGCGAGTTGCATCAAAAAGCGAGCAGCATGTATCTCGAGGCAGCATTGGTAGCAATAGCATTGTGACGTGCTTATATGAAGCGTATGTGCATCAGTGCATGGAACGTTCATTATTATCAATTCATAAGTATGAGATTGATAATTGTTGATGACATCATCATGATGTTATGATAGAATTAAATGGGAGAGAACGTGTTTAATATTGGCAGTTGCAATGGTTAAATAGGATGCAAATGCGTGGGACACATGGTTGCAAGTGATGCACACGAGGGTACACAAGATTTGAGCCTTTGATATTCATCGATTTACGTGCCACATATAGAAATCAATTGGGCCAATTGACAAGTCGTGCGGCAAAGCAAAATTGAGGGAATCGAATTAGGAATATATAAATAGTTAGGGTTACTACTTCTCTCTCTCGACTTTTATTTTTCTTCCTCTCAGTTTTTATTTTCTTTGTATTCTTCAAACCATGAGACATTAATCTCATGGACTATGCAAGACTACGAGGGAGATTCAACCATTATTATCCATGGATTTTGTGAGATCTATTTATTTTAATTTAATTACTTTTCTTTGATGTTTTATTTTCTTTGGTACTGCTTGATTAATAAGGGTACGTTAAACTTTGATTTATTGCTAATGAGTCATACGCATCCGTACTTGTGCGATCCGGTTGTCTAGGTGTAGTGCTTTCACAAAACTCATTGCGGTCATCTTGTTAAACTCAATTCGCTTGAGTATAAGGTTATACGTTTTGCTAGTGAAGTAGTCATTGTCGTACCTTAGTTATCGAGAATAGGAAGTGCGAGGAACCGCGTATGTTATCGGGTCTATAGCTACATTAGGATACTTTTGATTTGCATACTTTACATAGATTGAAGACCAAATCCAATCTTTTGTCGAGTCGAACTTGTATGTCTTGACCTAGGTATTTTTATTAATTGGTTTCAAAATTATTCTTCTCCGTTAAATTTAATTCCTTGCTATTTTTTAGATTAGTTAATTTATTCATTCTCTCAAAACCCCTGTTTTTCTCTTTTCTTTTCTTTTAAACCTTAGAAAGAATACCAATCTCTGTGGGATCGACCCTTTACCACTATCTACAAAATAGTTGGTTTAGGAAATATATTTTATTGACGCGTTTGACGCGCGTCATGAATGTAGTTATGAAATTGAAATAGTTTGATAATCAAGGACTGTTCTCTACAATATATAGAACACATGACAATACACACACCACTAGAAACACATAACGAATAACAAAATTTCCAATAAGGAAGAAAACCTAAGACTTCCAATAAGGGAAGACAAAATTAATACTTCCAACTAGGGAAGACAAACTAACTATAAAATGAAAACTAAAGAAAAGACCAACTCACCCGCGCACAAAACCACACACAATCGTTGAGGAAGATGTAATGTAATAAGGATAGAACCAATATTCATAAATTTGACTAGATCTGCAGATTATTAGATGAGTAAAATGCAAAAATGTATGATTTGAACTACTGCTGATCGAAAAGGAAGATGGTTCAAGATAAAAAAAAAACGATGAAAAATCAAGAAAAACTTTTAGGGTTTTGAGAAGAAAGAAAAAGCCTGGAAAGTTTTGCCTCACTTGGCTTAAATATATTCTAATATGAGATGATTGGTTTCATCCTTGTTCCAATTATCAGTTTCATCGTTGACCTCAATCACCCTTCAACATGTGCATCTTTCTTAACAACAATTGTGCGTGAATTTGTATTTACGTCGACTATTGCATATTAGTATTTTTATGCTTTTTTATTCTATAGTAATTTTATTTCTTTATTGGAAGCTTTGAGTTGTCTTTTCTTGTTGCAAGTTTTGTTTTTTCATTATAGTTTTGCTAGTAACTAATCCGTCTTGTCTATTGTAATTAGGGTTTATAAGTAAGAGAATCACATATAAATTATCATATTATTTTAATATTATAGTCATACGTTCTTCAAAACTAACTTTGTAGTAGTTAGATGTTGTTTTGAACAATTAAAATTAATGCATCAATGTATGTATATCTTTATTTTTTTTTCTTGGGAAGATTATCAATTAATAGCCCAAAAAATAAAACAATATGGTGAGAAAATAATGTGTTGCTTTAACTAAAGTCGAAAAAGAAAATCCCTATCAGTGTAGTAGGAACACGTCGTTCCTATAATGAATGACTAAGCCTCTCCACACGCTGAGATCGAATCAACTAGGTTGAACATGTGTTATGTAGCGAGTATATTGCAAAAGAGAAGCCCAAAATTACAATAATTAACTCGTGACCTGAACCCTGTAGTAATTGTGACCTTGAACGACTCCTCAACTGATTCCATGATGCGATTTGTCAAGCGGCAAACGTTTCTCGTCCCTGCTAATAACCATTAACACATATCTTTATTAGGGTCATATATTGGTTCTATATCTAGTCCAATTTTGTTAAATGTAGGGAGCGACTATTAGCCCTCCTTTACCTTATATCAGCCCTCCTATTAATTACTACCTCCGGTCAAAAATATGAGTCTTTCTAGCAAAAACTTCTTGGTCAAAATTATAAGTCGTTTTTGGAATTCGAGAGTGTATTTATTATTGTTTTTACCGATTATACCCTTATACAATTTAAATATTTATGATTCTTCAATTCTTGAATTCATTTATGGTCAAATGGCGTATATGTAAATTACACTTGTAATTAAGGTTGTCTTAATTCTTGTGCCCTAACCTTAAATGACTTATATTTTTAGTCTGACGGGGTGATATAAAGATAGATTAGTGAGGCAACTTGTAGTGTCGCTGTGAGACATAGCAGCGACCCTCTAGTAGCGCTGTTGCCATGTGTCTTAGCGATATAATTAAGAAAAATACTAGAATGACAACAACAATGTCACACCACAAGACACATTAACTTACAAGAGCCTACCATGTGACTTCGACCGTGTGTTATGCATCGAGATTTGTGCATGCTCACATCTCGAGGTGCACATCAATGGCTCTTGTGAGCCAATGTGTCTTGTGGTGTGACTTGCTATTGTCATTCTAGCATTTCTCTATGATTAATAGGGGGCTTATATAAAGTACAACGGGGCTAATAGTCACTCCCTAAATGTATTGGGCCATTGATGATTAATAAAATCGTGTATCTTAGAATTTTTTTAGTCAAATTCCATTTTCAAAATTAAGAGATGTATATGTCTTTGTGGCTGCCCCAAATTCCAGATCGCTTGCTACCCGCCACATCGCATCCCACGTTAACTAGCCTTGCCATGTTATGGCCCGCTTCTCCTTGACGCCTCATGACCTAACGAGTTGCTTACACTTTTCCAGCTAACCCTGGTTACGCTAATTAACCTTTACATAAGTGTTAATAATCCAGTTAGCCAGTTACTCAATTTATCAAGTTATAATGAAATTTTACAACAAAGTGTAACGACTTGTTACCTTAAGCTATGATTAGTGTTAACTCAATTATTAATTAATCCGAGTTAGGCACATGGTTCAGATCGGCATATCCCTATTAGTGTGTGTGTGTGTTTGTATGATGTATGATGTTTGTTTGGTTTGCACAACTAAAAGATAAAAAGGTTGTGTATATTGACATGGTATATACACGCTTATACGTGATAAATACACTATAAATTACGACATACCGGTACACTGTGAGCGATGATTGAGACGTGGCAAGGAAGTGCACGCTCGTGGCTACACGTGGACGTGATCGGCGGATTTATCGGAAGCGATAAACACGAGAAATATATTTTTATATAAGGATATATATAAATATATATATATATATATATATATATATATATATATATATATGATGGAAATTAAGAAACTAGTAATTTTATATATCATTTGATCATCTCGAACGAAGCGTAAGTTATGATGTCTCAAATTTAGTGTCACGTTAGCGCGTGCCATTGTAGCACATCAAAGGCTTGATCGATCCCGAGATGACACGACACGTATCTCGAAGAATTTATATATATATATATATATATATATATATATATATATATATCAACTTAACAATTGATATATATCAAATTCGCTCGATCAAACGAAAAACGGAAGCCGAGGGTTTGATTCCAACATGACAAGTTGTCCGAGACGACGATTCGAGCCAAGTTGAGGAGCTTAACTGGTAGAACGCCTCGCGAGGAACACGTAGGTATGTTTAGTTTTAGTGTTTATCAAAGTTTGACTTGGAGGTGATTGTAGGAAATCAAAGTAAAATGAGTTGTTGTTGTTCCAATTTAGTCCCCCACCTCATATTTGTTGTTTCTAAGCTATTGGAATGAATTTGTGGATGTTGGTATCGATTTGGTGATGATTTTGGAGGTTTGGGTGGACAACAGTACGCTGCTGTTATTGATCTAGCGCGATTATCGCGCTAGATCAATGAATTAGCGCGATTATCGCGTTAGATCAATGAATTAGCGCGCTAGGTGCGCAGAATTTGAAGAACATACAGTAAAGGCAGGGATTAGCGCGCTAATCCTGCCTACTAGCGCTAATCCATGCCCAGAACAACAACAATGTTGTTTTTCGTATGAATTTGAATGAGGGGCTTAGGGACTGATTTAGGAGTTCCTACTAGTTTGTAATAGAGTATATTAGACTTATATTTACTATGGTTGGTCTATGATAGGAGTTGATTAACCGGGGAAGGGTCAGAGACCCGGGAAGTTAGGAATTTGACGTGACTAGAACGAGGTAAGTACGGATTCGCTTATTTATCAATGTTATTGGTTATTTAGTATATATAGTTCATTTAGTTGTTGGCATGGAATGAGGATTTGGTTATACTGTGATGGTTTTTGATAAATGGAAAAATGGTGTGTGATGTGACCATACTATAACTCCTGGTTTTGAGAATAGGTTTATAGGAGATGGGTTCCCTTCCCGGCCTATATATAACTCATGCTCAAATTCGATATGTTGTATGGATTACATGCACATTAGAGGGTTTGGGATAGAACCATTGGACATTAATGGATGGGCTAGAGAGTATGAAGGCCAACATACTGGTCTAGCAATCGCATTAATGGCGTCGATGGGTAATCGACCATAGTTTTATGAAATAAATGAGAATCACAGTATCACAATTCAAAATATTTGCTTTGCATCCAAATATGTATTGAATCTATATGCTTTCCATATCATTGTTAGATATTGTTGGATCATGTTGTTATTGCATGTTTTTCTTGAATACTATATGGAATATTGATGCATATTATGAATATGTATTTACCGAGCTAGTTGGAATGCTCATTCATTTCAAACATTTCAGGTGCGCAACCCAGCACTTCAGCTAAAGGGAAAGAGAAGATTTAGGAGTCTCGAGTCTTCTCTACGCTGTAATGACCTATTGTATCTATATAACTCTGTTGACTTATTTTGATGTATATAAACAGGGTTGGGGTGATTTTATAAATGGTTTGGAAGTTTTGGTAAACTCCAGATTTCCTTATATTCAATTATATCGAAAATTTTTGTTTTTTATTTCCGCTGAGTATTACTTTGATATTTAAATTCGATATAGGTTGAGTTTATCAGGTATGAATGGAGAGGCTGCTGGCTCTAGTTAAGTCTACGAGGTTAATGAGCTTAATTAGGGTTTCAGGCCGGACATTTTCCCTAATCAGGATAGAGGATGTCACAGAAAGTCTTAATTTAAGTAAGTTATACAGTATTCAACAATCCTAAGTAGTGAAAAACCTAAGAAAAGATACCATGTATATATCAAGGCGAGTTAAGTATAACAAAAGTTTCCATATACATGTAATCAATGTTCTATGGTCCCCAAAACCTAACAAAAATAAAATAAATAAATATTGATATCACACACGAGCTGGCTCCACAATCTCAAAGGTAGTCGCCCAGTACTTTTTGCCCTTGCCTTTGCTCGTCGAAGATCTGCACTCAGTCACCCACAAATACAGTGACGAGTCCAGTGAGTAAAATCCCAAGAGAAGTCCACACAATATTCATGAAATAAAACTGATAAACTACGACGACATATGCGAATATAACACCTAACAACAGTGCGTCATATTCCCGTGAATGTAAGCAGCACACGCAACAAGCAAAAGCAGTAGCTTGAAATAAATAAACAACATATACCAATTAAACCGGTTCCGAAATAAAGCATTAATCAGTAAACATCCGTATAATCACGAGAAAACCCTGATTTACTCCAGCTAGTAATCGATAAATCGAATATGGCTAAACCCCAACTTCAGTAAACGACATGGTCACTTCCCGACGCTTGTTACACATAAGGACCACCCTAATCCCTTCCGAAAGTCGTAGATATATTCTACTGCCATCAACACGAGCACTATCACTAGTAACCCGTGCATACGATTTAGCCACAACCAATATATACGCACACTAAAATAGGAGTGAAAACCTCATGTGTGCCCATCAGCAGTCACGCATGAAAAGCGAAATCGATAAACCAAATCATGAATTATGTGAGGCATTCCAATGGGTTTACGCACATTAACACGCGCTCCGACTCCCCCGGATACCCAAATCCGACCCGACAAGCTCCCCGATACCCGAGCTATGGTCCCCTAAGTCCATGAAGTCAATTAAGTGTGTTTATTGTGTATTCAAATTGGTTGAATATGTTTCAAATTGATCTTCCAAATCAGCCCTAAAAACTAAATTAAGTCTCAATTTCAGTCTTATGTTACAACGCATTTTTTAGGCATGAAATGATCCAAATCTCGAAATCTTCCACTGATACAAAGATCGTTGGTCTCTATCTTAGTTTTCCGAAATGGTTTAGTTTGCAAAATTCCGATTTAAAACGAAAGAGATATCATGATTCTACTAAACATAGCTCTAATTGGAACCTAATCCGACCAGCGGACTTAGAAAATCTATTCCTCCCAGTCTATATTTCCAAAAAAGTGATTTTTGGTCACAAGGCAGCAAACATACCCAAATACAACATACTAAAAGATCACCTCATTTGGATAAGTAGTTAGAGAGTTATGCCTTTAATAAGTTTAGTTTCAAAACTTTTCTTCTGAATTTCAGCACCTACTTGTAGAGCACTTTTGGACATGAAAACAATTGAATTACAACATCTCCAATTAAGCAAAGTTGTTACCCTTTGAGTAAGCTTTCAAATACCACCAGTTTGGGTTGATTTGGATCTAAAATGAGCAAGTTATGACCAAATTACATAGGTTAATTCCTAATATAACATGCAGAATTCTAGTTTTGGTCTTACAACTTCAAAAATTCATATCTTTATGATTTCAAATCCAAATTAAGAACTTTAATATAACTTGAGTATCAGCTTCAAATGAGGAATCTGAATAACCAGTTGCAAATATTCAATCATCTACTATCAGGAATTAGCTAAAAATCAGAAATGATTTCAATCTGACATAAATAGATGTTTACCTAGTTGATGTACCACCTAGCTTGAGAAATTCTCACCAATCTTCCATAGATTCCCAATCTCGTCCGACGCCGCTTCGTCGCCATCTCTCGGAGCCGCCGCTCCACGCCTCCGCGTCGCCAGAGCTGCCGTCTGCGGCCTCCAAGTCACTCTAGCCGCCATCCGCGGCCGAGCTCCGCCTTTTTCGTCCGCGCGACCGTCCGCGGCTCTCACTGCTGTACGCCGATCTTCTCGCCGTTCTTCTTTGAGTTTCACTGGAGCGATGTGTCGCCGTCTCTCTCCCCACCGTTCTTTCTCTCTTCTCCACAATAGGAATTGCAGTTTCAGGAACATCAACATCTCTATCTACCTCATTTCCCATCAAGATGTAAACTACCTCAGAATCATGTAATGCATCTTCAAATCTTGCCAAAGAAAGCAAGCTGCTAGATACTTTAGTAGGCTTAACTTCCTCCGGATCCTTGGCGGGTACTAGCACAATCTTCACTCCCTTGAACATAAGGGTGTATTTATTGGTTTTGCCATCATGCACAACTCCCCTATCAAACTGCCAAGGACGTCTCAGTAACAAGTGGCAAGCATCCATAGCCACAACATCACACCGGACTGAATCCTTGTAGTTAGCACCAATAGAAAAAGTCACCAAGGCGCGCTTCGACACCTTCACCTCACCACCCTTCTTCAGCCAAGCTAGCTTGTAGGGCCTGTGGTGTTGTTCAGTTGCAAGGCCCAACTTCTGAACCGCTTCAACTGAGACGATATTCTCGCAACTGCCTGCATCAATCATGAACCTGCACACCTTGCCTAAGATGGTACACTTGGACTGAAAGATGTTATTCCACAGCCACTCATCATCGGCGACGACTCTAGAGTCATACAAGAACGCCTCACAACCAAGGCGTACTCCACATCTCTCAAATCACGATCTTCTCTTCTGTGTTGTCAGAAGTATCAAAGGCTGGTTCTGCAGTGATGTTGGCCTCTTCCCCCTCGTATTCCTATCCGTTCTCAATAAAGAGAGCATTCTTCCCTTTACATTCTGACTTCCTGTGACCAACTTCGCCACAACCGAAACATTTAATCACACTAGTGCTAGGTATGTTCGTGCGACTAGCAGGGTTAATTGCGACGGATTACCTTCGCATTTGGGTCCGTCCCAACACTAACATTATTTGGAAGCATTACTCGCACCCCGATGTTGTTGTTTCTCCGCCAACAATGCTCGGCATTGTGCGCTGCATGATAAGGAAGCCGGATCAAACATGTTGACGACATCTTGGATCTCGCACCCTCGGTCCACCAATATACCGCGCCACTAATTGGTCGTTAGTCTCCTATGAGCTTCGTTTCTAGCGACTAACTGATAAAACTCAGTAGTGTAATCATCTACTGACTTTGCCCCTTGTCTCAGATTCTGCAACCTCTGATACATAAGGCGTTGAAAATTGTAAGGCAAGAACTCAGCCCGTAAGTGCTTTTTCATCTTCTCCCACGAGGTGATCTTCGCCTTTCCATTCCTATTCCGCATCAACTTCTGCTGTTGCCACCAAGCCGTGGCCCTGTTGCGGAATCTGGTCGCAACCAGTTGCACACGCTTGCCTTCGGGCACACCTTTGAATTCTAGGACTTCTTCAACTGACGCCAGCCAGTCCAAGAATTCTTCCGGTTGAAGGGTGTCATGGAATTCTGGGACCTCCGTCTTCATCCCAGACTCCCACCGCTGCGATCATCCTCAACTGCACGCGGGCTAGTAGCGCCTCCTCGGTGCCTCAACATACTCATCCTCCCCTTCGGTAGAAGAATCTCCTACTGGTTCATCACCAACATGTTCCCTTCGATGGTTACGGACACGATCCATATTTTGACCCAACAACTGATCGATTCTGGCAGTTAATTGTTCTACCATCGCGCCCATGCGTTGGTCAATTATTTGTCCAATTTGTCGATTCAGATTGTCACGGTCATACACCTCCTCGATACGTCTTGTTCTTGGTTCCTCTTCGGCGACATGATTTCTCCAATCACGGCGAAGCGAGTCTCGATACCAACCGACGCAATGAGATCTTCTAAACCAGTTGAACGAATCCACGAACAACTCGATCTAGGTCAGAACTTAAGCCAAAGTTCGAAAATCCTTTTATTCAAGCAAAAAAACTGCGAATTACATCCAATAGGTCGCTTAAATAGTGAAACCGTAAAATTTGCCAAAAATAGTAAAAAGTCCAAAAAGCCCTAAAAGCCATAAACTGGAAACTAGACGAAATAAAAGCCCTAAAATTAATCATGTCATATCTTTCCATCATATTTTTTCAAGAATTTGCAAGCTAATTCTTGGACTTCATCAGATTCCTTCTCTCCATCAACCTTCTTCTTCTTCCGCAAGTTCTCTTGATTCATAAGTTGACAATGAAAATGGTTTTCTTGCATGTGTTGATCGTATATATTAAGGTAACATTAATTCCTAGCCATTGATCTCCATGTATTTACGTATCTCGAAGCTCATCTAATGATCTACACCTTGACGTGTATCCCACTAACCCAATCAAAGTGACACTAATTTGCTACTCACATGGTTCCTAGATGTGTCAACACGTATCTCTAGGACAATCTCATAGTTTCTAATTTAAAGAACCAAACTATAGACATTGATTTATTTTAATTTAATTACACTAATTTAGGCCCATTTAAATACATATGGTTAGTGATTTATTTATCAAAATCAACCAACTTGTGGTCTCACTAACCTTCGATTACCCGGTACCTGGTGCCCCGCGTCCTCGATACGCATTTCGAGGCACGCCATAGCCTATTGTTTTAATTTAAATTTACTTAGCCTATGGTCACATTACCTATTTTAATTGATTAATTAGTCATCTTAATGTGGATTAGTATAGTTTCCTAGTGTACCCGTAGTTTGCCTATCCGATACTCGTGTTGACACGCCTTTCGAGGTGAACGCCCGTCACACAAACTCGTCCGATAGCAACATACACATATGGATTTATAATTAAGTAGACTTGATGAGTACATAGAATCTCCATTTGCAAATACAAGGTTGAGACTAAACTTTAATAATGAAAACTTCCTAACTTAATCATATATAGGATGAACAACATTAAGTTGATGATTGTATTTGTTGGTGGTGCTTATTATTCCATGATGAGTTTTCTTGTCTTGTATTCTCCATAGAAGTAGGAACAAAATCCCCACAAACAAAGAGCCAACGACATGCCCTTCTCTCTTGTAAAGCTCTCGTGATACGCGACGAATGATGCGATTTCTACGATGGGTACGAGAATAGCGGCTAGGATGCCTGCGAAGAGAGAACTAGCGGACGATATCACACCAAGTGTTCCTAAAAATCCTAACTGGAAGAACGCAGCAACACCAGCTAATGTTAAGCAATATGCGGCTTCTCCACGCACAAACTCGTTTGCTTCTCTCCCCAGGACCTGAAAATAAATTATACATTCATCTAGAGTCATTAATTATTAATGCAATATGAATAATTATAACTATCTCCCCATTTGCATCTCTAAGTCCATGTAAATGAATGAGGGTGAGCTGGTATATATGAAGTGTGTTTTGGAAGTGATGAACCATCCATCTTACCAAAGATGCTTTTTGAAGCTCAAAATTATCCACGTAAGACAAAAAATAATGTAACAATGTAATATACTATATACAACAATAGCATATATGGCAGAGATGCTTTTAGCAACTCAAAATTATCCACGTAAGACAAGAATAATGTAACAATGTAACATACAAAAATAATATATAATATAACATCAATATCGAATTAGACTAGTTTTAGGCCTGGACATTATCCTGAAATACTACCAATCTATATTTATTTTCTTATAAATAAAAGTTGTTTAAAAAGTAAATATAAAATATATGAAGAAAATAAAAAGAACAAAAACAAAAAAATGAAAATAATGTACTTGGGCTATTAATTAAAATATTAAGATATTAATTAGGCAAACATTAATTTGAAAGCTATGTAGAGTTGACATGTGCTAACATGTACATAACTTTCTTATATATATATAATTTATTTTAAAAAAAATATTTATCAATTTTTTCTTAAAAATATGGAATATATTATATACGACGCCAAGTGGTGAAACCTGCGATTTCAACTTGAAATTAAACGCTCAATTAATCTCAAACTCTTTACTTCTTAATTAACTAGCAGTAGACATATGCATATGCTTGGCATGTTTTTTGTTTTTTTTTTGAAATAAATTAAAATTTTGGCTTAATTTAACTTATGGGGTATTGGCTATAGATCTCCAACCTCTCCTCATAATCTAAAATTACATATTTGAATTAAAGAATATATAATCCTCACCTAAAATTAATTTAGATTGTCATATCAATTTTGTCTCACATGGCTTAAACTTCATAGGCCGCGATCGATGCTTCAATTTGGGTTTAGCTTTATTACTAGCACACTCTCCTCAATCTAACCAATGTGCCCATAAGACAAGGCCTCGTTTGGTTCGTTTTTGTCAATTTATAGTGTGAGCGGAGATAACTTCTTGGAGTTAACTCATAGTGTAAGTTCATATTTCACGTTTGGTTCAACTTTAAACTTATAGGGAAGTTGCTAATTTTAAAAACAGTAAAACATAAGAATTAACATAAATACCCTTCAAACATATTTTTTAAAATAAAAAAGAATGAATTATTATTTTCAATACATGCACTACTATTTATTTAATTACTCATAAATAAATAAAACTTGAAGTAATTAACAAACATATAAATTATTTACAAAAATATTAAAAAACTTTAAAAAATTATAAATATTTTTATAATTTTCTTGAAATAATATTTTAATAATTATTAATAATAAACATAATAAAATACAACTAATGATAATTTTTAAAAATATTTCTCTTACTTGAAAAATACTTTCTTTTCTATAAAAAAATATTTTCTTTTATGAGTTGTTTATTTAATCTTTATATTCATGGATCGATAACAAGCATTTGAGTTATTCTAAAAAAATAAAATATGTTTAAGGTTAAAAAAAGAAGAATGAAACATATATATTAAGAGGAAAGATGGATATGGGCAACAAAAAGACATTTATGAGGGGTAGTTTTGTCATTATTTTCCAATGAGATAACTCCTCTAGGGGGTGGGGGAGTATCTCACATACTTGGGTGTGAGTTGGGAGATAGCTCACATGTGAGTTGGGTAACCAAACAAGATTAGTTGCAAACTCCATTTCAAGTTATCTCCCGGGAGTTGACTTAACTTCTAACCGAACAAAGCCAAAGAAAAAGTACTTACATACTATACATAATCCTCGTCCTTGAGTCTTCTTTAAATATTACTTACTGGAGTAACGAATCTCCTTTTGCTTGTCGAATTTATTCTTTTTTTTTTTTTTAGTAAGGAATCTAAGGATCGAACAACATAATTTGTCTGAAAAAAAAAATTCTATTCTTTGAAAAATCTCTTTGTTTTTTGGAAATTCTCTTTGGGCATGAAATGCATGGCCAAAGTAGTCTCTCGTCTCTGCTCCTCCATTATAGTGACTTCTCAACTTTTCTATTTCTTTTTATGGAACAAAAAGTAAGTGCAAACCAGTGGCGGACTTAGTGGGGAAGGGGGGCGGTTACTTCCAAACCCCCGGGACCTCTATAGTACCTTTATAGTCGACACACGATCCTTATATAATTTCGTCTTTCCTGCCATCTTTATGATCAACACACGGTCCCTATGTTAAAGTTCGCCCCCTAACAAAATTTTCTGGTTCGCCACTAGTGTAAACCAACTTCTCTCTACACACGCGTTAGCTTTGTTGAAGAAAATGAACAAGCTAGGCATGCCCACTATTGATTTTTATGAACCACTGAGTACTTATTCGACTCAAGTCACTCAACGAACCAGCTGAAGCTAAATAACAAATTAGCTTAGAATTTGTTGCTTTGGCGACAAACTTTCCAAAAAAAACATAAAACACAAAAGACTCAGTCTTCATCACAACTTTTCTATTATATATTTTTTTGATAATGAACTTCGCTATTATATATTCTAACATATTCTTTCTCATCATGAACACGCCATTTCTTCTGCTTTGATTTCTTTGAAAACGATGAAGGATCTAACCGGTGTCCCATCTTTAATTTTTTTGTTTCTAGCTATAGCTAGCCTCAAAACTCTCATATTCAATCACCGACCAAGTGAGTAGCTCATTGATTTTAGTACGTAAAACCCTTTATAGTACCTCTACATATTATCAAAAAAAATTTGTTATCTTTAGATTTTCGTAAAGTCGCCCTCTAAACCATGAGACCCTTACCTCTGCATATTGTCAAATTTTATTTTTTCATGCTAATATATTTTTTTATTTAGAAAAAAAAAGTTAAAGTTGAAGTTCAATCTCCAAACGAGATTTTTTGATTCCACCATTGTTGGGGGATCAGTCTTAAAAAGTTTAAAGGCTCCGAATTTGAAAAAAAAAAAAAAAAAAAAAAAAAAAAAAAAAAAACAACTGCCAACTCTAACAACCCACCTATTTAACTCTATTACACATACAGACATAAATTAACATTGTGAGTTCCGACACGTGCCCGACCTGCCTGCTAGCTAGGTCCGTGAACAATAAGTCTAGTTCAGGCAGCCCTTTTCAAATACAAGCTCCCCTGACCCAAACTTGGTAGGCCCGCTTCAAATTGAGTTTTAGGCCAACTTATAAAATTTGAGTGTGGCCAAGATATAAACTAGTCCCTCGGTCTCAAAATATTTGTTACATTTTGGCTTTGGCACAATTAAGAAACATGAAAATGATTGATTCACTATACGTTTGATAAAGAGACTAAATTACCCTCCTATAAATGACTTCATTTATGATGGGTATATTACTCTATAAGTCGTTTATCAAAAAAAAATTTGATTCAAAATTATAAGTCATTTTTGAAATTCAATATATTTATTGCAATTTTACCTTTATACTACTCAAATATTTATGATTCTTTAATTCTTCAATTCATTTAAAGTCAAAAGACATATATGTAAATTACACTCGTAATTAATTAAAGCTACCTTAATTCGTGTGTCCTTACTTTAAATGACTTATATAAATGACTAAAGGAGTAATTGTTAAAAGAAGTGATTATGATTGGGGTTAAAACTGAAAATAAAATAATTAACGCTTCCTTAATTTTTGAGATGTTAATTTGTTGAAACAAAAAAAAATGCCTCAAAATGTGAAAGGTATTTTGAAAGAGAAAGAGGGAATAGAATAATAATTAAAATGCAGTGGGTTGAGCATGGGCTACTATTCTTAGATCCTAGTCCAATTGTTCCCGAATCGACCCATAAACGTGTACTCTTGAGAGAGTGACTCTAACAATAGCCATGGTTCTAAATATTAGTGACGACTCTCTCCAAACCCCCTAATCCTAATGAAGTACACATCATCAATTAATTTCACTATCAATTAGGGTTGAGAAAAGGACGAGGATAAGCAGAAGTTGTGGGAGGAGGATGGATATATTCTATAGAGAATTGGGTTGGTCCTAGCTAGTTCCAAATTGGAATATTAATTAATTTGTCGGAACTATTATTTTTTCTTCTTTTTTTTATAGTTTTGGGTGGTTCATTAAGAATCTCGTGCATACATAATTTGGCGGAAACAGCTGCACTAATTAACCCTTAATGATCATCATGAGACGTGATCGAAATAAGGGATGTGACAAATGCCGGCCCATATGTCTCAAAAACAAAAAAAAAAAAAAAAAACAAGTAGTTGCAGCGAGGAGCGTGTCACGTGCAGTTGGCGTTACTTTACGCTACCTTACGTACTTTACTATATGCATCATTCACGAATAACAAACCCACCCACCCAACCACATGCATGCAACTCGATCGGCCGGATATTAATCCCACGGATCATGACTAAACCAAAACAACACATGCATGATTTGACCCAAAAAAAACAAAAAAAAACACATGCATCATCCCTGAGAGGAGTTGGTGCATGTAGAGGATGGTAAAAATTAGGCTCTATCACATCAAAGGTGTGAGTTCGATTCATTAATTTCATTAATTCTTCTCCCTTCGATTTCTTATTATTGGGTTCTTTGATGGGAGCTAGACAACTAATTAATTAAGGACCTCGCGGGACTAGTTGGCTCCAATATTACTAGTCAGTGTTCGGGACAGTAGCTCGTACACGTACGTATACATGCATCGATGGATCCCACGTGTGCATGTGTTATATAGATATACATACCTGGAAATCTTTGTTGACGGCCATCCCAATGACGCTAAAAATGGTGCCAAAGACCGACTGGTTGAACTGGTACATCAACAGAACCGAGTAGTTGATGGGTCGGACAGCCTTCCCATAACTCAACTCCACGAGTGGGTAAACCACCCCAATCAAAGCGGCACTGAAAAGCGTCATAAAAAACCCCACCAAGTACTCCTTTTGCGACACTCCCTTGGGTCTGTCCCCCTGGCTTCGCATCCCCAAAATGACCGAGCCAAGCGTCATTAAAACCACGGAGTTGACGCTGTAGGGAGTGAACCTCTGCTTGACCAAGAGCAGCGAAAAGACCGCCACAAAAGCCACTTGAGTGCTCTGAAGAAGCGTGGCGGTTGAGACGGGGAGGTAGGACAGGCCGATCGAGTATAGGTAGTTGTCGAGGCCTATCAAGAGGCCGTTGACGGCGCTGTAGAAGAAGAGCGTGGGCTCCAACGTGAAGAGGTGAGACATGGGGGGCTTGGTGGTGGTGGTGGTGGTGGAATTGCGGCGGAGTGAGAGGGACAAAATGGGGAATATGAGGATGGGGAAGCCGCATGTTTGGAGGAAGCAGGGGAGCCACTTTCGGTTGCCTCCGTTGAGGTAGTAGAAGCGGACGAGGAGAGGCCCGCCGACGACTCCGGTCACGCTGAAGAGGACGCTGAGGAGGAGGAGCGGCCAGTTGGTTTTTTTGGGTGGTTGTGGTACTTGTGGTGGATCATCATGATTATGATCATCGTGTCCTACTTCTACGTTCATGGCAAGAGCAGTACCATGATGATGGTTAGTAGTCGTACTTAATGACATGATTAATTAATGATGATGGAGTGAGTTTAATTGTGTCTAACTATCTAGCTAGCTCCTTTGATTCTACTCCACAAGCTTAATCGGAGCATGTTAGGAGAGATCAACATTAATTGAATACATATGTATAGTATGTGTAAAAAATGGGCTTATGATTTGATCAGCAATGGCCAGGTATAGGTGGTTTTTATAAGGAAAAAAATGTAGAATAACAACTATTGTACAGAACAACATAACGCACGTCCCTCACATCCGGCCGCTTTATGTGTCTAGGGATGCGTAAACTCGCATTTTTAAGTGATCACGGACGGCTGATGTCGAGGGTTATGCGTCCTGTTGTCTTAGTAGAGTGCATTTTCTTTTTATAAGAGGACGGATATTGATAGATATGTGTGTAACACTATAGTAGGTACACATGTTTGAAACTGTGCCAGAGCATAAATATTAAGAATAAAATTAGATTTTGATTTTCTTACCAACTAATGGGACTTTAAGCAGCGGTTTTGAGTTCGAGCCCTACGTATAGAGTATTCTCCTTTGGGAGACTTACAATCAAAGGCGGATCTCTATTACTCTTACGTATTCGTCCTTCCAGCCTTTTTTATGGTCAACACACGCTCCATACGTAACAAATGTAACATTGTAAAAAAAATTGATGTATTTGAAGTGTTTTGAGTGCAACATTGTCAATTTTTTTTTTTGTTATGCTTAATTTTTTATATTAATATATTTTTTTGTTTGGAAAAAAAATTTAAAGTTAAAGTAAACCTTCTAACAAATTTTTTGGTTCCGCCACTGTTTACCATGCGCCCACACTTATCCCGATATTTATCACAGACACGAAGACAAGCTAGGTAATGTATTTCCTAATGTGTGCTGGGTACAATATATATAGCATGATCCATAAAATTATGGTAGATTGATGATGCTATATAAAAGGGTGGCCCAACTAATTTTGACATCGCACTACCGGCATGACGATTTTTGTGCTCAAACGTGCGGTCGATGCACAAATTAGGGGACTTAACCAATGCATGTCCAATTCGTGGGTCACCCAATTAGCAATTTCCCTAAAGAAAGGAATATAATTATTGTACTTCAACTATAATTATTGTACTTCAACTACTGATCCGTTATTATTATTATTTTTTTAATTTTATGTACATAAAGAAAAAGATAAAGAAAAGGAACTTGACTTGATTTCAACCACATCTAGTTAGTTCTCACTACGAACACATTTTCAAGAGTTATCTCTTTCTTTGTATTTATCAAAACACGTGTAAAAAAAAAAAAAACTACACAGAGAGATTGGGAAGGAAAAAAGGAGAGATCAGGAAGTAGAGAAAATTTTGAGGAGAGAGTTTGATATCGAGGCTTTCAGCCGAATTCAATATTGATTTGTAATAATTCTTCGTAGTGAATTTTTCTGCTCTACAGAGTCGTGGATTTTTCTCAATTAGGATTTTACCACGTAAAAAAAAATCATTGTCTCTTGTTTATTTTGATTCCATCATTCTATTTCTTCTTTGATTTTCTGTTCATTGGGATATTGGGATCAAGTTTTTGGTATCAGAGCCATATTTTTTGCGATCTTTTATTCTCGAATCTATTTTAGCGGGGTTTCGTTGAATGCACAGACTCTGATCAAAAGGGGAAGAAGTAGTTCCAATAAATCTTGAAATCGGCAGAAAAAAGTGATCAACAATGTCCACTTTGCAAGATCCTCAAGGGGTGTCTGTTGAAAAGCTTGCAGAAGACATGAATGAGATGAAGAAAAATATGGAAAGGATGATGGAAATCATGTAGAGTATGATGACCCTTACCTAACCTAGGGTCGGGTCGCTTGGCCTAGACCGCCTCCCAAACCCAACAACCGAATCGGGCCTAAGTAAGCAGTCTAGCTCGCTTAAACAACTTGTGGAATAATCAGAAAGAAACTATGGAAATAAAAATGTGGAATAAAATATAGAACAAATCCATATGTCTACCAAAGAACTATAAATGGGTTTTCCTATTGTACAACCATGTAAGGTCATCTTAAGACTCCCAAATAACTCAATTACAAGGGAGAATGTTGTTCAAACTACCCAAAAAGCCTATTCAAAATATATCTCAAGTTTAATATTTTCAAAAATGAATATAAAAGAATACAATACAAGGCTCACATTAAGAGAGAAGGCTTCAAGCTATCGTATCTCTCTTTTCTTGATCTAGCTCTAACGTGGATACCTGAGATGTAAGGTGAGTTAAAGAACCAACTGAGCTCAATAAGAGAGAAGACTCGCTCAAACATTAAACATGCAAGTATTACTTATAAAGTAAAACAATTCTACATATTAAGTAGTAAACCGAATTGTAAAACATTTAATGAAGAATAATGGAGACATGGTTCTTGTTCATAAAGGGGATGTAAACAAATTCCAAGTCAAGGAAAACATAAAGATAAGGTTCATAATTCAATAAACAAGAAAGTGAGCATTCTTTCAAAACCACATCAAGAAAGAGAATTCGCAATTCGTAAATAAATTCCATTTATACATGCAACGGGGTCCAATGAGAGATTTGCCATAAGACATAGTAATAATATAAGTCGTTGTTACATTCAATGAATTCTAGCTAATAGTATGAATCCGATGACTGAAACACTCATCATCGAGGTGATGTGAGCCAATGGTGGTCACAATGGCCGTTGTGACCTCCATCTAAATCTATCAACCAACAATAAGTGTTTCCAAGCCATCACTGATTGTGACCACTTGTGAACTTGATATTTTGTAATGCATACCACTCTCTTTTTGGTGGAATTGTGAAGACCCAAATTTAATTTGCCGTTATTAATGACGTGGTTGCAGACGTGGCTGATAGCTCAGACGCTCGCGGGACCCGCAGCTAGGCTAGGCGCGCTTGGAGTTAGGTAAATAGTAATTTTGTGTGTTGATTTATCTAATTTGCGATGTTTATGCTAAAATAGAATAAACGCCATCGCAATGTGTATATGTATATTACGTTTGACGTGCGAGACCGTGTGTTAAGTATTCGCCTCGATATGCATGTCGACGCAGTGCAGCGTAGGCTAAAAGACAGAATACTAGGCCGAGGGAAATAACACACATATGAAATAAATAATAATATGTAATGCATATTTGGTGGTTAGTGTCATGGTAGTATGCGTATGTCGCATTTCGGGACGCGAAATCGGGCATCAGAACACCCGAATGACGACTTTTTGGGTTAAGAACAACGGAAAGTGTGCCATTAGAGTCACTTTAAGAGTCATTATGGGTTGAGAAATGGAGCAAATAATGCCCAATTGGATGGCTTTGGGATGCACAAGTGAGGATAGATCATGCAATGGTATAAAGTCAATTTGACTTCATTTCCACCACTTTTTCTCTCTCCTTATCAACAAATCCAAAAGTTGAGACCAAGAAATAAGGGTTTTGGAGCTTCAAATTTGATCATTTGAGGAGCTTGGAGTGGTTAATTCATCAAAGCAATGTGAGATACACTATCACCTCAACTTTCTTCATCTTTTGGTACCATTTTTGGGGTGTTTAAGTGAATCCAATATGGATTGTTAAGTGGTTGTTATGGTGGGTTTCAAGTGCTATGAAGTTGGGTAATATATGTTGTTGTTGTTGTTGGTGGTGGTGTGGTGATGTTTTTTTTTAAAAAAATTTCAACCAAACTGCTGTCGAGAGCCTCATTAGCGCGCTGAGGAGGTCACCTAGCGTGGTAGATGACGATTAGTGCGCTAGGTGAAAAATATAGCGCGCTAATGTTCTTCCTGTTGAAGAACGTTTAATTGCCCAGAAATCTAGCGCACTAATCACAAGATGTAACGCACTAGATATTGCAGATTTCAGAATGTTTTTGCTAAGTAACATAAAATACATCCAATTGATTAAAAATCAATTATAAATGGAAATAGGTCATTTCGGGCGGTAATTTGGATATCGGGGATTCGGTGGAGCCAGACCGGGGGTTATTTATCGGGACACGGAGTGCGGTTTGATGTGTGTAGTATCCCAATTGAAATTTCTTGAACATTACCTTATTTTTTGCTTTTGAGTTCAAATTCTATCATTCGATACTCTATTATTGGTTTTGGTTTAAATAGACGGACGTTGAGGCTCTCCCTCTGTACCATTCCTGTGTGTATGTCCACTAGGCCATAGCTCGTGTGTCAGGGATCTCGGTGAATAGCTCGACCCGAGAGTTGCGTCGGGGCACGCGTAAGTGCGTCTTAGTTTCTACGCGGACTACCTGCGGATCCAGATACTGGCCTTGCTTGAGTGGTACTCGTCGGTAGTATTATGTGGAGAGTCCGAAGTATGGCACTAGTCTGACCTTAGGCACTAGGAACACAATTTGAGCTTGCACTATTACTTATCCATGCGATGATCACAATTGCATGTATTTATTTCCGCATGTTTATTTGATAGTTTTGTTTAAATTATAGTATTTACTTTCGGTATTGCTCACTTAATTTCCTCGGGAATACTCACTCTGGACTTGTCGTCTGGCTTTTTGTGATGGCTTGAGTGCAAATCCGAGTACAAGTCATGGAAAGGGCAAGCTTGCAGAGTACTTATGATTCAGAGATATTGAACCAGACTTGTATGTTTGTATTATACATATTTTTTTTATTTTGGGGATTTGGGATTGTGAAACACTTCAGGACCCTATATTTTTGATATTTTGAGACTTTTGAGGTGTATATATGATATATGTTGGCTTATGGTTTTCCACACTAGGTATCAGAGTGAAAGGCATGACTTTGATGTTTAATACTTTATTTGTCATAATTAAAGACTTCCGCTGTGGTTTATTATGGATTGAAACAATATTAAAACAAATGACTTGAGTTCAATTACAATTTAAACAGTAAATTTTTGTTCATTGAGGTTAATAATGATTAAACGGTGGATGAGTTTACATGTGGGACACAACTGGCGCTGTAGGCCAGGTTGTGGGCCCGCATTGGCCCCCGTGGCGGTTCATAAGAAAATGGGCCGCTACATTATGGTATTAGAGCAAGGTTGGTGAATTTCGGGAAATTGAATCAGGTGAAGAAGAAGAAGGATGGTTCGATGCGGATGTGTGTGGACTACCGGAAGCTGAATCAGGTGACGATTCGAAATCGTTACCCACTTCCGATGATTGACGACTTATTCGATCAATTGGCTAGGGCCAAGTTCTTCTCGAAGATCGACTTACGACCATGATATCATCAGTTGAGGATTCAAGAGGAGGATGTTGTGAAGATTGCTTTTAGTATGCGTTACGGACTATTCGAGTTTACAGTCATACCGTTTGGACTGACTAACGTACCAGCGATTTTCATGGATTTGATGCACCAGGTGCTGAGGCCATTTTTGGATCGATACGTCATATTTTTTTATCGATGATATCCTGATTTACAGTAGGACTCGTATGGAGCACGAGAGACATCTCAGAGATGTGTTGGCGATGCTTAGAGAGCACAAACTTTATGCTAAGTTTAGTAAGTGCGCGTTCTGGCTGAATGAGGTGAGGTTTTTGGGGCATGTCATAAGTGATCAGGGCATATTAGTCGATGGTGACAAGATTCGGGTGATTATTGACTGGAGGACACCCGAGTCAGTATCTGACATCCGAATTTCCTGGGTTTGGCATGATATTACAGGCGCTTGGTGCAGGATTTCTCGATGATTGCAGCGCCGCAAACGAGGTTGACCAAGAAGGATGTTAGATTTGATTGATCACAGGAGTGTGAGGATGCTTTTTGGGAGCTGAAGAGGAAGTTGACTTCGGCGCCAGTTTTGGCATTACCTGTAGCAGGTAAAGGTTTTCCAATTTATACTGATGCATCAGGCACTGGGTTGGGTTGCGTGTTGATGTAGGACGGACACCCTGTGGCCTATTTATCTTAACAGTTGAGACCTCACGAGGGAAATTATCCAGTGCACGAATTGGAGCTTGTGGCGGTCGTGTTTGCACTGAAAGCCTGGAGGCACTACTTGTACGGTGAGAGGTTTGTGTTATTCACAGATCACCAGAGTTTGAAGTACATGTTAACTCAGAGGGAGTTGAACATGCGATAATGGAGATGGCTCGAGTTATTGAATGACTATGACTTTGCAATTGAATATCATCCAAGTAAGGCGAATGTCGTAGCTGATGCGCTGAGTAGGAGCGACATCGAGAGCCAGACGGTACTGCTGCATATGACACATGAGCACGGGTTGTTTGAGGAAGCTTCAGTGTTCTGTGTGACAGAATCTATTGCTGAGCTACAGATTTGCTGTCATATACGAGTTCCCACGGTGTCTCTTGAGCGGGTTGCTGAGTTGCAAAGAGTTGACGACGGCTTGGCTGAGGATCCGGGGTGCACTGAGTGGTCCGAGAGTTCAGACGGGAGCTTGAGACACAGGGGTCGTTTGTGGATACTGTCGGTATTGGAGCTCAGGGACAACATTCTCGAGGACGCACACCTGTCTTGATATACAGTTCATCCTGGTCGGACTAAGATGTATCACGATCTGTAGAGATTGTTTTGGTGTCCAAGGATGGAGGCTGACGTGGCCAGATATGTTCGGAGTTGTCATATTTGCTAGCAGGTGAAGGTTGAGCACATAAGACTAGTTGGTTTGTTACAGCCGCTGCCCATTCCTTAGTGGAAGTGGGGGCATGTGACCATGGAATTCGTCAGTGGCCTATCGCAGACTACGAGGAGACACGATGCGATTTGGGTAGTTACCGACAGGTTGACGAAGTCGACACATTTCATACTGATCGCCATGAGATATTCAATTACACAATTGAGTACTATCTTCGAGAAAGAGATTGTCAGATTGCACGGTGTATCGGTCTCCATTGTTTCTGTAGAGATCCGAGATTCACTTCGAGGCTTTGGGAGAGTATGCAGGAGCAGTTTGGCACTGCGTACCATCCTCAGACTGACGGGCAGTAGAGCGTTTGATTCAGATTCTCGAGGATATGCTCAGGGCGTGTATATTACAGTTTGGTGGATCACGGGAGGATTATTTGTCTTTATGTGAGTTTGCTTACACTAACAACTATTAGGCGAGTATCGGGATGCCACCGTTTGAGGCACTTTATGGTAGGCCCTGCAGGTCACCAATATGTTGGGCGCACCGGAGGATACAATGACTATAAGACCTGAGATTGTTGTTGACCATACTGAGAAGGTGAGACAGATCAGGCAGAGGCTTTAGGCGGCGTATGATAGGCAAAAGAAATATGCAGACAAGTACCTTGAGGGTCATCAGAGGTTTGACATTAAGGGAAACTAGCACCAAGGTTCATTGGACCGTTCAGAGTTGAGGAAGGCGTCGGCAGAGTGGCATACCATTTGGAATTTTCACTACAATTAGCAGGGGTACATCCAGTGTTTCACATTTTCATGTTGAGGTTGGCTAGGTCGGGACCAAGGACTATGGTTGATATATGTCAGATTGAGGTGCGACTTGACGTGTCATATGAGGAGCAACCTGTGGAAATCATGGATAGGAGGACTCAGAATTTGAGGAATAGGGAGATTCCGAAGGTTTTGTTACGATGGCTGCATCACGGGACCGATGGACTCACTTGGGAGCTTAAGTCTACTATGCGACTACGGTATCCCCACTTATTTGCGTGTAAGTGTTTAAGTTTAATTTAAATTTTGGGATGAAATTTCACCTAGTTGGGAAAAGCTGTGATGGCCTGAATTTAATTTGTCGTTATTAATGACGTGGTTGCTGACGTGGCTGACAGCTCAGACGCTCTCGGGATCCGCAGCTAGGCTTGGACGTGCCCGGAGTTAGGTAAATAGTAATTTTGTGTGTTGATTTGTCTAATTTGCGATGTTTATGTTGAAATATAGTAAACGACATCGCAATGTGTATATGTATATCACGTTTGACGTGCGAGACTGTGTGTTAAGTATTCGCCTCGATATGCGTGTCAACGCGGGGACCGGGTAGGCTTAAAGACTGAATACTAGGCCCGAGAAAATAATACATACATAAAATAAATAAAATGAGTTAAATAATAATATGTAATGCATATTTGGTGGTTAGGGTCATGGTAGTATGCGTATGTCGCGTTTCGGGACGCGAAATCGGGTGTTTGAACACCCGAAATATGACTTTTTGGGTTAAGAACAAGGGCAAGTGTGCCATTGAGTTACTTTAAGAGTCATTATGGGTTGTGAAATGGAGCAAATAATGCCCATTGGATGGCTTTGGGATGCACAAATGAGGAGAAATCATGTAATGGTATAAAAAGTCATTTTGACTTCATGTCCACCACCTTTTCTCTCTCCTTATCAACAAACTCGAAAATTGAGACCAAGAAACAAGGGTTTTGGAGCTTCAAATTTGATCATTTGAGGAGCTTGGAGTGGTTGATTCATCAAAGCAAGATGATATACACTATCACCTCAACTTTCTTCATCTTTTATTACCATTTTTGGGGTGTTTAAGTGAATCCAATATGGATTGTTAAGCGATTGTTATGTGATTGTTTTGGTGGGTTTCAAGTGTTATGAAGTTGGGTAATATATGTTGTGGTTGTTGATGTTGTTGTTGTTGTTGGTGGTGGTGGTGGTGGTGATGTTTCAATTTTTTTTTTTTTTCAACCAAACTGCTGTCCAGAGCCTCATTAGCGCGCTGAGGATGTCATCTAGCGCGCTAGATGATGATTAGCGCGCTAGGTGAAAAATATAGCGCACTAATGTTCTTCATGTTGAAAAAACGTTTAACTGCCCAGAAATCTAGCACGCTAATCACAAGACCTAACACGCTAGATATTGCAAATTTCAGAATGTTTTTGCTAAGTAACATAAAATACATCCAATTGACTAAAAATCAATTATAAATGGAAATATGTCATTTCGGGCCGTAATTTGGATATCAGAGATTCGGCGGAGCTGGACCATAGGTTATTTATCGGGACATGAAGTGCGGTTTAAGGTGTGTAGTATCCCAACTGAAATTTCTTGAGCATTACCTTATTTTTTGCTTTTGAATTCAAATTCTATCATTCAATACTCTATTCTTAGTTTTGGTTTGGACGGATGTTGAGGCTCTCCCTCTGTACCATTCCTGTGTGTATGTCCACTATGCCATAACACGTGTGTCAGGGATCTCGGTGAATAGCTCGACCCGAGAGTTGCGTTGGGCACGCGTAGGTGCGTCTTAGGTTCTACGTCGAATGCCTAGCGGATCCAAATACTGGCCTTGCTTGAGTGATACTCACCGGCAATATTCTTTGGAGAGTCCGAAGTATGACACTAGTCTGACCTAGGCTGACCCTAGGCTCTAGGAACACACTTGGAGCTTGCACTATTACTTATCCATGCGATGATCACAGTTGCCTGTATTTATTTCTGCATGTTTATTTAATACTTTTGTTTAAATTCCAGTGTTTACTTTCAGTATTGCTCACTTAATTTTTTTGGGAATACTCATTCTGGACTCGTCATCTGGCTTTTTGTGATGGCTTGACTGCAGATTCGAGTACAGCAAGGGCAAGCTTGCAGAGTACTTGTGATTCAAAGATATTGAGCCAAACTTGTACGTTTGTATTATATATATTTTGTTTTTTATTTTGGGGATATGAGATTGTGAGACACTTCATGAGCCTATATTTTTGATATTTTGAGACCTTTGTGGTGTATATCTGATATATGTTGGCTTATGAGTTTTTCACACTGGGTATCAGAGTTAAAGGCATGACTTTGATGTTTAATATTTTATTCGTCATGATTAAAGACTTTCGCTGTGGTTTATTAATGATTGAAACAATATTAAAACAGATGATTTGTGTTCAATTAAAATTTAAACAGTAAATTGTTGTTCATTGAGGTTAATAATGATTAAATGATGGATGAGTTTGCATGTGGGACACAGCTGGCGTTTGTAGGTCAGGTTGTGGGTCCGCATTTGCCCCCGTGGCGGTTCATTGGAAAATGGGCCGCTACAGGGATATTAACCACACCACTGCAACTCATGGCGCGAACCACTTCATTTAGTGGGCACACTGCCACACCATCGCTACTCGTGGAGCGAACTACTCTCTTTTGATGAGCATATTGCCACATCAACACTTTTGATCGAATAACACAAGTGTTCATATCGCATACATTCCATAGATAAGTATATTCATACTATTGACTAAATGCAACCCAATCTAAAGTCTTTTGATATGAACGTGATATTTCTCTTTATCTAATATTCAAGCCACATGTAATGCATGAGCGAAGTTCCCCACTTATCTTGATTCGGCGCTAAGTACTCTCGATCCTCACATGCTCGGGGCTCGACGTGATTCGCATCGCAAATCTAGACAAATCAAGACTCATTTCAGTCATCGCCAAGTTATACATTAATTCAAATTTATTTTTAAATTTATTTCGCGGTCCACTAGAGTGGGTCCCGCAGTTCCCCCGTTGCCCGGTGCGAGGGGTGGGACCTGACCGATTTCCCTCTGTGACGCGGTAGCGCCCCATTTGAAAGCATATTGTTTTATTTTATTTTATTTTATTTTACTTTATTATTTATATTTTTTTTCTAGGGGCCAATTATGCCCCCTTGAAATCACGTCTAAGGGGCCGGTTTGATCCCTGGTTCGGTCCAAGGGCCGAACAGCCCATGGTTGGGGTACCAGGGGTCAAGATGACTCATGGCAGGGTGTCCCTGCCCCTGGACGCATAAGTGTCCAAACGGGGACGCCCCCCGTGGGCAGTGAGCAAGTTGGGCACGGAGGGGGAAGGCCCTCCTCCCCCATGGCAGCGACAGTGGGCCTGCCGCCCTACTCCAGCTTGATGATGGCGGCGAGTCAACGCCGTCTCTTTCTGACATAGTCGCACTGTCGCCATCGCCCTTAAAATGGGGTTTTCCACCCTTTTGCACAAACCAACAATTCTAAATCATTGGAAAATTCAAAAGATAGCATGGTGAAGAAGACGAGGATGAGTATTACCTTTTATGTGATGTCTCTTAGCTTTGGAGCACTACATTCACCATGAATCTCCTCATCTAGTTCTCTCATTTTTTTTGCTTTAGGGTTTATAGATCCATTAAGGGTGGTTAGGGTTTTTAATTTTGTTTTATATTAAAGTTGAACCAATTTAGGGTTCACACAATTACTAATTTGCCCTTGGGGTGGGTTTTAAACAATTCGGGTCGTTACACAAAGTCTCTCAATGTCAGCTGCAAAGGCTCCTCAAGTTTCTGAAGCACTAGAGGTATCATCATCAAATCTTCAGAATCAGAATACTGAAGTGGTGGATCATAATCCATTCAAAGTAGAAGCAAAAATTGAGATTCATGTTTACAACGGAGAATTAGATGAAGAACAACTCAATGCTTGGTTGAGATTTTTGGAGGTATACTTCAGTACTAAGATGTATTCAGATATGCAGAAAGTCAGTTTTATAAGATTGATATTGGGAGGACAAGCTCTAACTTGTCAGGGAAGCACATACCACGTGGCTGGCTTTCAACGATAAACCTCCAGTTACTACTTGGGCTCAGTTTGTAACTGCAGTTAGAAAATCAGTTATACCCTATTGGCTACAAAGAATGGCTACAAGAACGTTGATAGTTTCTTAGGCAAGGAAAAGGGCAAAGTGTGCAAGATTACACAATTAAATTCAAAAAACAAGCATCGGCTTTAAATATTAATCTGCGAGATCCTCCAATCATAGATAAATATAAAGGGGGTTTGTTTTCAAGTCTTCGCATAGAGTTGACATTATTTTCAAGTACGGACATTGACGATGCTTCAAAGAAAGCAATATTTCTTAAGAAGAAAAGTCCTCCTTACAATAATTGAGAACTAGAAAATTCTCAAGAAAATAAGTTTTCAAAGGAGTGCAAGAAAAATAATGTTGTGGTATATAGGGGGAAGCAATATTGTGACAATTGCAAGATAGACCGTCATGCCAAAGAAAAATGCTGAAAATTACATCTGGAGTTGAGACCAAATTGGTGGAAAGATCATAAGAAAGCAACAATAACTGCTTGTCTTGAAGATGAAGTGATTGAAGGTTCCTCATAACCTATTGAGAAATTGGTATTTACCACCTACAAATGAGAGTCGAGCACTTCAAATGAAGTAACTTGTTCTCAAATTCTTGTTGATGTACTGAATCCACCAAGGAAGAACAATTTCGAATATATGCCTCAAATTGGTAGAACTCCAGTTATCACTTTATTTGATAGCGGATCACAATGTAACCTGATTGCAGAACAACTGATGAAACAGTTGAAATTGGAGACTTCACCACATCCTCAACCTAACCCACTAGAATGGTTGAAGAAAGATTTGGAGTTACAGGTAAAAAGTCAATGCCCTTTTAAATTTGCAGTTAATGAAAGATTTTATGATCAAGTGATTTGTAATGTTGTTCCGTTAGATGTATTTCAAATTATTTTTGTCAGTCCTTATTTGTGGGACCGAGATGCCACTTTTTATCGATGGGAGAATGTTTGGCTATTGGTAAATATGGCAATGGATTTAAAATTATGGCATCAAAGGAGAAAAAGAAGTTGCAACTTATGATTGCACAACGGACCAAGCATATGGTTAACTCCAACCATAATTTATTGACGATTCAACCAAATCAGGATGAGTTTGTCAATTCAGTAGAAATTAATTTTAATGATTGTTTAGATGATCGAAAAAAAGATCTTCATCGATCATTAAATGATTTCAAAGGTAATGTCATGCAAGAACCTACGGGTTTACCACTTTAGAGGATGCTTTCAAAAAATAAACCAACTGTATAGGGTTTAAAGGAAAAAAAACATTGAAGACTTTGAAAAAAATAACTTGTAAGGCAACAGTTCTTCGAAAAGTGAACGATCTAGTTCCAAGTGAAGCGGCTAGAGAAGACTTGGTTCTAGACACAACGACTCGAAAGACAAAAAAGGGAAGTCATAAATTTTTCTGGATTTGCGAAAAGGGTCAGTTTTCAAATCATGCAAAGTAGTACTCTGACGAACAAGTCAAAGAGAAGTTTCCTCACTTAATTAGCGAAATGTTTTTGAGGGACTAAAAGCCTCTTATTGGGGAGGTCTGATCCGTTATTTTTTATTTTTTATTTTTATGTATAAAAAATAAAGAAAAAAGGAAGTTGAGTTGGTTTCAACCACATCTAGTTAGTTCCCACTACGAACACGTTTGCGGGGGTTTATCTCTTTCTTTGTATCTATTAAAACATGTGTAGAGAAAAAAAACTACATAGAGAGATTTGGGAGAAAAAAAAAGAGAAATCAAGAAGTAGATTTTTTTTTTCGAGGGGGAGAGTTTGATACCGAGGCTTTCACTCAAACTCAGTATTGATTTGTAAACTTTCTTCATAGTGAATTTTTCTGCTCTACATAGCTGTGGATGTTTCCTAATTAAAGTTTTACCGCATAAAAAAAATTCTTGTCTCTTATTTATTTTGATTCCGCAGCATTATATTTCTTCTTTGATTTTTTGTTCGTTGGAATGTTAGGATCAACTACTCCCTCCGTTCCACAATAAGTGTCTTTTTACCCATTTTGAAATATTTTGCAATATTTGTCATTTGATAGTTTCAATACACATTAATTACTTAATTGACTTTTATACCTTTCATAGAAAAAAATCTAATAATTACACATTAATAACTAGTAGATGTAGAAGTGGTGGGGTTATGAGAGATAAATGGTGATTTAGTCATTTAACTGTCACTTTCCCTCAATCAAGATAATTAAATGACTTTCTTAAAAACTGTGAACAACGTTAAAACGTCACTTAAAAAGAAACGGAGGGAGTATATATAGCCATTAATATTTTTCACTCATCGATATTCCAATACACTCCAAATCTATAGATAACTTTTATTTTCTTATTTTTGTTAATTCTATTACATATGCAAAGGTCGCACAATGAAAAACTCAATCAATATTAAGGATGCAAATGGGTAGGGTAATACCCACGGGTGATGGAAATTTACCCTAACGGGTACGGGTATGGAGATTTGAAATGAAGATGGGGTGAGGGGGTGGGGATGAGTACAAAATCTCATACCCACATGGGTATGGGTACGTGTATGGGTAATAAAATATATACATGGAGATCCCCACGGGTAATCCCCATGGGGATCACTACGGGTAATCCTCAAGAGGATACCCACGGGGATACCTATTTGCCCATGAGGATACTCATATATCAATTTATACACCATATGATATTTATATATAAATATTACATAATATTACATAGTTTCCACTCCGAAACACTCATACATATAACAAAAAACATCTTAATGAGATTTATAATTTTAATTTATTCGGTTAATTAAAAACTATATGTTTTGTTTTGAATTGTTTGCAACTATATTTATGTTTTATAATTTTAGGATTAAAAGTACTGAAAAAATATGATCAAATTAGAAAATTGCAAAACCTTATTTTATATAATCATCCTAATTTTTTTGGAGTCCCCTTAGTGTTATTAAATTTATATATAGTTGATATTTATATATAATGTTATGAGTTTGTAACTTATTGACATTATTATTTTTTTTCTTTTGGTATCACAATATTATTGTTTTTTAACTCTTAATTAAGTGTTGGGAGAGAAAAAAATATACTTTGATCATCAACCACACCAAAACTTCAACCCTTTTCGAAGAAAAAAACTTCAACCCTTAATCTCAAATTCTCAATTCTCAAATTACGTGGATCAACTATATGATCAAACTCTTTATAATATAATATTTGTTAATATTTAGTTATATTATAAATTTATAACTAAATATTATATATACAATTATATATCATATTATATACTATACGTATACGTATCATTTGAAAATATCTATAGTTCTACTTATTATGTATATATATATATATATTTGATAACTTATTTGTTACAATTTTTATTTTATTTTAAGAATCTCTGTGGGGATCCCTAATAAAAATGGATTGGGGAAAAATTTCTCCACGGGGATTCTCTATCCCCGCAAAAACCCCCAAGAAAATCCCTACGAGAATCCCCAATAGGTAATAAAATGGGTAAAATATTTTACCCACGGGGATTCCCCATACCCACGGGGATTTAATGGATGTGGGGATGAGTATGAGAATTCATCCTCAGAAAGATATATGTATGGGTATGGGTGATAAATTTTCTGGTAGGTATGGGTATGGGAATGAGGTCTCATCCCTTACCCTAGGGGTGGCAAAAAAGGGGTACGGACGGGTACGGGTCCGGGCACCCCCTTAATAACGACTAAAAATAGTGTCCAGACTCGTACCCGTTTTTGAAACGGACACTTTTTTTTTTCCGGACTCGTATGTTTTTAAAACATACAATACTTGTTTTTTGTTCGGACCCGTTTTTTAATAAAATAAAATAAGTTTTTTCACTTAATTATTAACAAAAATACATGAATTTTATGTTGTCATGCATTCCATCACTACAAAAAAGAAATGTTATAAATTCAAAATTCAAGTCTTACAAGTTTCCATATAAAAATAACATCATCATTAGTGAAATTATAATTCAAACATTATGAAAGTTTCAAAACACTCCTATAAATAAATAAATATCATTTAAATTAATCGCTAAACGGGTACTCGTTTTTTAAAAATTTCGTCCGGACCCGGACCCGTTTTTTAAAACGGACAAGAAAACATGTCCAGACTCGTATTAATTTGAAAAAATTATGTCCGGACACGTTTAAAGCGGGTCCGGACAAATGCGGACAAACGAGTCCGGGCACATTTTGCCACCCCTACCCTACCCTACTCATTTGCATCCCTAATCAATATTTAGACAGACCATTCACTTTAGGATTTTTTTTTTTTTTTTTTTTTTTTTTTTGCAGAAATTCACTTTAGGAACTTGTTAGATAATATATGCACCTCACTTTATTTCCTTTTTATGTTCTATTCCATTTATATGCGAAGGTAAAATGAAGATTTCATTATTTAATCGATATCATGACTACAGCTAACCCATTACATTTAGGATAGCTAGAAAAGCGTATGTACGTATACCAGAGCTTGCACAGTGCCCATCCAATTAAGCATAAAAAAAAAAAAAAAAAAAAAAAAGAATAACATACAGCTTGCACGCTTCCTGCGCAGAAACACACACACACACATGTATATATGCTGCTAAGTGCTGACAAAAAAATTGAACACACTAAAGGACCATGAACCATGAAAAGCAATGAATTTAATTTAGAATAACTTTAGCACTCCTTCTACATCTGTCATCTATAGCATCAAATGCCATATATAATATATACATGAAAGTAACAATGAAAAGAAAGTCCAATTAATTAGTTGTGTCCATACCTTGTTGCCTTGTGCCTTGTGGAAAAAAATTATTATTATTATTATTTTCATGAAAAAGAGTTATGCATTCCATAGATTAAGAAAAAAATTTCGAGACGATTTTTTTTTGGGTTACAAGACTTTCATATCAAGCACCGCATGATCTTACTCACAACAATGAGCCAAGGGTACATTTGTTCAAAGACTCTATATAACTGTTAGAGCATCATAATAAACTATCCTAAAACTCCTGATCGAAAACTCAAACAATTTGTCTCTTTGGAGACATCCGATAATATTGGAAGGATACAAAAAAAGATTATAGCATGACCCCTATGCAAGGATGACACGCACAAATCTTGAAAATCCAAGCAATTTTTGAATAAAAAAATCCAAACCATTGAATTGACTATCAATTAATATTGAAAGAACAAGAGAACCATGCATGACCTGTTCCAGAATTAAGTCGGAGAACCCCGCCACAATATTAGGTAAGTGAAATTAAACTATTCATTACCAAAATAAAGTAGGAGAGAAATCTATATTAGATCGATCCGGCTCTTGGGCTAATTATTAACATTGAAATCCGTAAATGCTTCAAATATTTACATCAAGAGCATTTTATTCAACAAAGTCACAACTAATAAGTCAAGGGAGAAAGCTAATTAAAAAACCAATCGACTAACGAATCCAACAAAAAAATAAATCTTCAAGAGTTCCATTTAATTAGCATAAAAGATCAAGGAATTAAATTAGTCAACTAGTCTAATTTGGTAATGTGCTGATGAAAACATGAAAAGACATCATACAATTGCATATATGCCCTTCTTTAACCAATAACTTGCATATATACCTTTGATTGAGCTTACATAATAATTCCCCATTAAATATGGACTAAAGTCTCCTTTCTCAAAAAAATAATAATTCCCCATTAATAAGATAATTAAATCACAGGTCTTTGCCAACACTATAAAGTAAAGCATATAAGAATAAAATTGTCAAAGCATCTCTAGAGATGGATGAAACATCACTTGCTTCTACTCTTGTTGGAGCTAATTATAAGTAGTTTCTTATTTTCAAAAAAAAAGGTGACTAATTCATGCTCGGACACTGTTTGACCCTATTTGGGGGATGACACATCCAACTTATTCTTGTATTTAAGATCTCGCTTAAGGAGAACCAAGTTATTTATCACTTGGACCAACTGATTCTTGGTAATTACCTCGCTTTTTAGCAATTATTAATTAATGCCCCTTCCATGCATCCACTAGCTAGAGATGCTTCTTTGAATCACTTGACCCAACATTAAAGAATATTTTTAATTAAAAATAAGAAATTAAAATAAACAAATGTAAAAAATGAACAAAAAAGTAAAGGAATAAAAACTCAGAGCTCCATTTTTTTTTACAGGAAAGAAACAACTTTTGTACCCACCAAGATTTGAACCCAAGACCTCCTTCTTTTCAAATTCCATACCAAATCATTAGACTACCCAATTGACTAACTCATAGAACCATTTAAACACATGCTACACATCGACACAGATTTAATTAAGTTATTTAGAAAAAAAATGCCAATAGATATATTTTTTTTTTTGATAAGAAAGGCCATATATATATATCTTCTTGATGAAGGAGAACAGATGGAATAAAGCAAACGCTGTGTTACCCGGTCGCTAACCATCCACTATATCTAGTGCCAAAAAGAGTCATGCGACCCTACCGAGACTTTACAATGCATATCTTTGGAGATTTTTTTTTTTTTCATTGCAATGTGCATTCCAAAAACAAATTCATCTTAAACAGTATTTATTCATTCATTACAATGCATCGATGACATCAACTAATATATGTCACCATATGCAAGAATTAATATTCCAAAAAAAATGCTCAAAATAATAGTCATTCACAAACAATTAAAGGCCTTTGTCTTTTACTAAGGAAGCGACAACTTTAAACCCTAAATCTCTTTTTAATCCACTTTCGTGATTCAAGATCTTGAATCACCGCCAATCAAAAAACGAATCATCGGTGGTTCCAATCGGTACATCTCTCTGCGTTTTATTTGCTCAATAAGCTGCAGACCATTGGATCTATTATTATTGCGTGTGGTACTGTGACGACCCCTACTACTAAACAGGGCACCGCCCGGCTTAATCCCGTACTCAAGCCTTAATCCACATGATCTAAGACTTCAATACGTATTAGTCAGCCTTTCGTCCCTATATCCTCCAAATCTCCATGTATTGTTATATTATCACATTGACATGTAATTCAAATGTTAAGTGGAAGCATTGGTAATTCAAATATTAAGCGGAAGCATTAATTCTCCAAAACATTCCTAAGTGTGGAAAACCAGGAAAAGACAGCATCACATGCATGTATAGATATGAAACTATTTTCTCAACCCAATGTACAACTCAAAATTACATAATTAATCATAATACAACAAAAGTCGAGACATACAAAATGAGTGAGGAGAGTCGCCGAACTGCTCAGAGGAAGTCGCCGATCTTCTCCTTCCCCGATCTCCTGCTGCTCGACGAACCTACACCCACCGTCACAAACTAGACGGTGAGTATAGTGATATTTAAGTATTAACTGGATAATTTCATGTCACATTTTCAAAAAGAAAACGAATGGTATTTAAAAGCATAAATTAGCGAACTAAATTGTTGAAACAAGTAATGCAAGTAAATACCACAGTTAAAGATGTAGAGACAGACACAGGCTAAGTCGAGATGATCTACGTCCGGTCGGCGGTGAGACTTTTCACATAACCTTTCCCACTACTATATGGAGTTGCGCTCAACATATTTCACTCAAATAGCGGAGCTACGCTCTACGCTTTCCAACATCAATCTCATGCTTGCCGACCACCCCGAGTCACATACCTCGTGTGTCGCGCAAGTGTAGTGGTGAGTGCCAGAACCCCTGTAGACCCATGTTCTCGTGAACCGCGCATCTCTCGTGCAATGGACACTAGATAATCCCTACTTTATTTTCAAAGATAAATATGACAGGTACATCTTTCTTAACGATCGTTTATGAATCTATGTGGTTGTTGGGGTTGGTCTTCTTCTTAATTTAGTTTTGATTTTTAGGTTTTTTGACATCCCTTGTTGGAAGTTTGATTTTGTCTTCCTTTGTCGAAAAGTCTAAGGTTTTCTTCCCTTGTTGAAAGTTTTGTTTTTTGTTATGTGGTTTTAATTGTGTTTGTATATTGTCATGTGTTTCCGATGTTTGTAGAGAGCAATCCATGATTGTTACACTATTTTAATGTTATGTCGCATTCAAAGTCAAATTCATGACAGTTATTTTGAATAAATAAAATTAGCGAGTAAATTTACTTTTTTTTTTAATGAAAAGGAGGCGACACTCCATGTGTGTTGTGTGTGTATATATATAAAGTACGTACACAAAAGAAAATACAAAAGATGGGGTTTACAAATGCCAAAAAAATTAGGGGTTCGAAACACAACCACATGTTCCCCCAACCCTAAACCCCAAACCAATCCCGTCGCTACACCTCCGCCCGCCACAAAGACGCCTCTCCCGCACCCTCGTACCATGATATCCCCCTCATCGGTCGCCTCTGCCCTTGTCCCGTGCTATCCCCCTCGTCGGGTGCCTCTACCCTCGTCCCCGCTACCCCCTCGTTGGCCTCATCTGCCCCCTCCCCCTCCTCCTCGAGGTCCTCTGCCTCGCCCAAAATCCACCACCTCATTAGGCCGCACGCTCTTCGCACAACCCACAATCATCAAACTCCAACCCATCAAATCCTTCTCAGACATTTCATCAAGCACCTCCTGTAACGGCCTCGTTTTGATTACACCATTAATATGACGTATTCTCAAATGTGGACACCAGCTCAGCATCTCGTGGACCCCACCGCCAGGACCAAGCACGCCTGAGATATGTAAATTGTTAGTTTTGTGTGTTGTTTGCCTTATTTGCGATGTTTATGCTTAATTATGTTGAATTGCATCACAATGTGTGTATTTATATTGTTATTGTTCGTGTGAGATAGTGCGAAGGGTATTCGCCTCGATCAAAGTGTAGACGCGAATACCGGGTAGGCAAATGACAGTACACTAGGTTGGAAAATAATGCACACATGATAAATGAATAAAATGCATTAAATAATTAATATAAAATGTCGTTTAGACCTTTAATGGCGTGAGTGTATGCGAACGATACTCGTCGCGGCGCGAAGCTAGGTACCGAACGCCCGTAGGTTTAGTGTCTAGGATTGAAGGAGGATAAGATCTAGTGAAAAAGTCACCAATTTAAGTTACCTTAGATGAACTTTTTGACCTTATTTCAACCATCCAAGTGGTTCTTGGGATCTATACACACATTAGATGACAAAAAACTATAAAAGTCCAAAGAATATCTCATTCCACCACATTTTCTCGCTCCTCACTCATTTTGGACGAAAATTTGGGGGATTTTGGTGAATTTCAAGTGAAGATTTGGAGGTTCATACGACAAGCAATCGACAATCCAAGGTGAGATTCAATTATTCCTTGTCGTTCTTTACGCTTCGAGTATGTATTTTCGGGTTTTGACGTGGATTTTAGATATGCGAGTTAGCTCGCTGGTTTGAGGGTTTTTGCTATGATTTTTGAGTTGGATGAGAGCAATTATCATGGTATTAGATGTTGTGGATGGTGGTGTTGAAGTTGTGGAGTTTTTTCGAAGTTTCGCCGAGTTTTATCGGTGTTTCACCGAGTTTTGTCGGGGTTTTGATTTGAATTTCAGACGAGTTTTAACGTGGTTCAAACGTACCCTATAGTAGTTTAGGTGAACCATAAGGGATTGGATCGAGTTCGGTCGTGAAGTTAGAGCCAGGGTTTCGAAAAAACCCTGGGAAGCACCCTGTAGGCGCGACTCTCACGGCGCCACCTGCGACGCCGTTTCGCCTGGGATAAAAAAAAACTTTTTCAAATTTGGGTTTCGATTCGACCAATTGGGGGCATATCCCCGGGATCGATACCGAGTATAATATGAATTAATATGATGGATTTGATACTCTAATGTGAATTTGGAAAATTCCAAAGTTTGAAAAATTGATAAATTAACGAATATTAGGTAATTGGATTTGATCGACGGGTGTTGGGGCACGTATTTGGAGGCGTGGAGATCGCTTTTGTATTAGTGGAGCACGGTTTAAGGTGTGTAGTAACTAGGGCTGGCAAAAATCCGGGATCGGACATAAACGGGACCGGACACCCATTTCTATAATGATTAAATTTGGTGCCCGGACCCGGTCTTGTTTTTGAAACGGGCAATTTTTTTTTGTCTAGTCCCGTATGTTTTACAAACATACGGCTCCCGTTTTGTCCGCTTTTTACCAAATGTATTTTACCAAAGAATCAATATTAAGATGGGTTCGACTTTAGTCACTTATTTAAAAAAAAAGTATTTTAAAACTCTAAAAATCAAATAACAAAAAATGGACTACAATTTTATTTTTTTATTTTTTTGACATTGGACAGCAACTTGATATTAAGTGAGAAAATATGTGTTTATTGAACAACAACATCATCAAATTAGCTTAAGTGAGAAAATAAATTTGAAACAAATTTAAGAAAAATCAAATAAGAAACATGGATTGGATATGAATGGAGAATGAGTTAAAAAAATTTACATTGAGAGCAGAGAGATGAGTGGCTCACAAGCACAGCCGCACAATGTGGCAGTGACCGGCGAGGGGTGGCGCGATCGGCGGCGACGCCCAACTTGGAATTGCCGACGGTGTAGACAGAGGTGTCGGAGAGAGTGTTGGCGACGAAATCGGGGGTGAGAGCGAGGTCGAAGGCGTGGTTGGGGCGGTGGTGCTTGGTGGTGGGAGGACAAGGAGGCGAAGGAGGAGTGGTAGCGGTGGCGCCGCGCCGAGGGAAGTGGGAGAGGAGGGCGTTTCCGAGGAATTGCTTGGCGCCGTCGAGGCGGTGGGAGAAATGGGAGCCGAAGCGGTGGAGGTGGAGCAGGCGACGCCCGATTAGCCGTGCGAGACAGCGAGCGCGAGACGGCGAGTCTGGCGACGGCGAGAGGGTGGGAGAAGGTTTGCCGGTTTGGTGAGAGAGAGTCGAGAGAGCGTGAGAGTCTAAGAGAGACGGCGGTGAGACTTGAGAAGTTGAGAGTTTGTGAATCGTGAGGTGAGATGTGAGTGTGAGAGTGAAATTAGGTTATGGAGTGTGAAATTACCAATATGCCCTTCAAATTAATCACTAAACGGATACCCGTTTTTTAAAATTTTGCCCAGACCCGGTCCCGTATTTTTAAACGGACATAAAACATTGTCCAGACCCGTATGTTTGTCAAAAAAATATTGCCCGGACCCGTTTAAAACGGGACCGGACAAAACGGGACAAACGGGACCGGGCACATTTTGCCAGCCCTAGTAGTAACCCAATTGAAATTCTCTCGAGTATTTATTTATTTATTTCCTTATTTGCTTTCCATTCAATTATTTCATTATTTTCTGGTATGGTTTATATGGACGGTTTGGTTGAGTGCGCTCCCACCGGACCATTCTGTGTGTATGTCCGCTAGACCATAACACGTGTCACTCGGGGTCTCGGTGAATAGTTCGACTAGATGATCTTTTCGGTGCACGTATTGGTACGCCTTGGGACCACACCGGCCATCGAGAGGACCCGAATGCTAGCCATGCATGAGTGTGACTCGCTGGGCAATGCTCGCGGGAGAGTCCAGAGTATGGTGCTAGTCGGACTTCGGTTGTAGACACACATTTTGAGCTTGTCTATTAGGTATTCATACGATGAGAACAGTTGCCTGTTTTAATTTTCTACATGTTTATTTAATAGCTTTATTCAAAACCCTATATTTTATTTTTATAAATGCTTATTAAATTTCCTGTGATTACTCACTCTGAACTCACCATTTGTTTTGTTGTGATGGCTTGAGTGCAGACCTCGGTAAGAGTCGAGGCAAGGGGAAACTTGAGGACTACCTGTGACAGACTACAGACTCTCTCGTACGTTTGTATATATTTATATTTACTTTCGGGATACGGGATACATTATTAGCTACCTATGACTTGTATATTGATTTATTTTGAGGATTTTGGCCATCTTTCTGATTATGATGTTTATATCATGGATTTCCCACATTAGGCTGATGCTCCTAAAACTTGAATTTATTTGTTTACTGCTTGATCAAGTCTAATAAGTCTTCCGCTATAATTTGATTGTTAAAAATGATCTTAACATGTGAATTGAGTCAAATGGGCTAACTTGTAACTTTTCATGATGTAAGTGTAACGACCCTAAAATCTAACTCGTGCCACGTGTCATTTTAGGGTCGTACGTGGGACCTACTTGTCGTGATACGTATGTCCAAACCTCGGGAGTCGACACCGAGGTATGCTATTTTTGTTTGATGTTTGTATTATGTATTATACATGATTAAACAATTTAAACTAATTAATTTCGGAAATGTGCGGGTAAGGTACACACGGGGCATATCGGTGTCGAGACAAGGAGAGACGTACCTCGAGTTTCGTGTTGACGCGGGACCGAAGTAGCAATTTATGGGGTAAGTTGTATGTGAGTTAATTAATGTTTTATACTAGCTTTAATGTGACCATATCTAATGTGGAATTAAATGGGCCTAAGTTAGAAAAATAAATAAAATGACCACATGACGTGCATCGAGACACGTGTCGAGTAATCTAGAGATTGATGAGTCAACTTGTAGAGTCACTTATGCATGACTTGGTAAATGATTGAATGAAGGTGGACCACTAGAAAAGCCTCGAGATACGTGTGCACACAAGATTAATGGCTATGGTTTAAACATGTCCAATATATAAGTTAACATTTTTTATCTTCATTTTTATCATCAAAATCGATTGGCAAGGAAGGAGAGAAAAAGAGGAGCTGCTGGAGTGAGCTTGGTGAAGTGGAAGTGAGTAATTCATTGATGGTGTGTTGAAGAAGAAGATCAAAACATCAAGTTAGGTAACTACATCAATATAGCTTGGTCAAGTTTTGAATTTTGGGTTGTTGTTGTTGTTTTTATGTTTGGGTTGATGTTAGGGACATCTAGTAGTGTATATGAGGGGTCCCAAGGCAATAACAAGGTCTATGTGTAGAGGAAATCCAGAATTCGAAGTGCAGAATTCTGGGTTCTGCTACACATAACGCGCTAGGTGGATAATTTGGAGCGCTAATATTTATTAGCGCGCTAGATATCAGAGGTAGCGCACTAATATTCAAATTAGCGTGCTAATCAAGATTAGCACGCTAGAGGTTTAAGGTAGCGCGCTAAAGTTGGAAATTAGCACCCTAATTATCCCAACAGTACAAAAATTTACAATTTTTAAAAGTTTTTTAAACACTCTAAACATGTGAATTGCCCCAAGAAAGGGTCGTAACATACTCAAAAACCTATAATATGTTATCAGGAACCTAAGAGGATTTCTCAGGGGGTCGGGAACGCGTTTTCGGAGTGTTGAGAGATTGGATAGGCTAGGAATAAGCATGTGGATCGAGGTAAGTAAACCAGCTAGGAAATGCACACTATTTTATTTTAACCTATTGAATATTGTTGTTCATTGCTTGTTATCTATCCTTGGAATTCCATTCTATTTGAGTTGTTCGAGGGCAAGTGAGTCAACGGTGATCCTTGGAAGGAGTGGCTGGCTGAGGTAACATACCAGAGTCATGACCTTGGGATGCACTGCACTAGATACTGATTTTGACGGAGTGTGAGTTCTTAGCGTGGTTGTTCCAGGAAGTCTCACTATCTCGTGGGTTTAGGGTTTGTGAGTGTACCAAGTCATAGAACCCGAGTCTTGATGTTTTGCTAAGACTCAATGACCTATTGGTCGGGACTACTTGCGCCTCTCTGTTTGCATTCTTGGACACTCATGTATCGATTGTTTTTAATTTGTGTACAGTCTTTTCTTTATTCATGCGTTCTTTATACTTTCTTTCTATCTGCATGAATATAGACTGATTTATTTATTTTGAAATGTTGTTTAGTATCCTACGGCGTTACTTACCTGGACTCGTTAATCTTGTGTTTAACTGAGTGTAGATCCGCAATCGAGTAAGGGATAGGGGCCAGTGCTAGGAAATTTATTGTGAGGACATTAGAGCGATTTTCCCTCTCACATTTTTGTAGGTTTTGTATTACTTATTTATATTGTTTTTATCACATGGGATATATGGTTTTTGTGAGATACGCTAGGACATGTGGTTGTACATGTTGACTGTTTTATGCTGGTGTTTCCACACTCTACGTTGTCCTAACTGATTTGTGTAGAGTTGTTTAGATTTATACGTTTAAGTTGAAATAGCTTCCGCATAAACTTTGATAACTTACAAATTTAAATAACCCACTAAAAATGTAAAATTTCGCTTCTTTGTAATGATAAATGGTTAGGAAGGCTGACTAGGATTGCATTGACGTCGCGAGGATTGACTCGGGGTCCACGTAAGTCTAGGTCAGACGAGGCTCAGTTTAGGTTGTGGAACTGGAGCCGTCACAGTAAGTTGGTCAAGTATTGGGTTTTGAATGAAGTTGTGTAGGTTAATGGCACGTTGGACACAGCTAGGGCTGATGTGGCAAGGTTGTGGGCCCACGTTGGCACCTATGGCGGGCCTCGGGATTTGGGGTCGCTACACCTCCCTTGCACTCCTTACATCTCCACACCTAATATACCCATGAATGAACTGTAGTATTCTAAGAAACCGAGTACCTCTTAAGTATTTCATCATACATGCAGTCTCGTGCCAACCCAACCCTTACATACTCCCCCAACATGCTCTTCAGTTTCTCCCAACATCATCTCAACAAAACCTAATTTGACATGCATCTCGATCAACGAAGTCGAAGAAAAAGAAACCTGAATAGAGTATAAGAATAAGAAGCTGGAAGAGGAGAATGGTAAGCTAGAGTTCCACCGCCTCCCTCTCCGACCTCGTCCACCGCCCCCTCTCTCCCCCTCTCACTATTGCAAACCCGCCAAACCAAGCTTATACAACAAAAAGGAAAAAGAAAAAGGGAAAAGGGGCTCACCGACGATGTTCAAGGCCACCAAAGCAAGTTTCGTCGACTCTGACAGCCCCAAAGAACAGTGGATTGGAAGTAGACTCTTAAAAGGGCTGAAACGACACTAGCGTTTCTCTCAATGAAACGAGAGAAACCCTAGACGTACACTTCGTTTTTTAGTTGCACAGTCAATTTACTTTTATTATGGCAATTAATTCTATGTCTAGTCATGTATCGAGCCATTAATGTTTGATCAAATTTTTATTTCGCTTAAAAAAAAATAAAAATTAAAGGCCTTTGTCTCCCTCCTTTCTATGGTCGATCCGTTTCTAGGGAGATTCTCTTCACATATATTTTCAATTTGTGTTACAATTTTTTTTGTCAAATACTTGTGTTGCAATTAGAAACTTCCCAAAAAAAAGACAGAAAAAAGAAAACGAAAATTATCCAAAAACCGAAAATAGAAACTCCCAAAAAAAAATCGAAAAAAAAAACTCCCCAAAAAAACACAAAAAAAAATATTAAAAAATTGAAAAAATTAGATTTTATCATCCTACCTCTCACATAAGTGCGAGAAATATCAATGGCTTTAGTTTTTTATTTTTTCTTATAAAATATTAATTATGACATCATAATGTCACATGTCACGTTGTAAGAGCTTCTCACATAAATAATTCCTTTATATATATGGTCAAACTTCAAGTGAAACCAAATAATGAAACCCTACGAATACAACAACCAATGTATGCCCGATAACTATTTTCAAAAATAATTATTTGTAACAACTTCAACTAGCTTTGAACTAGCTAATTTGGGGTAGCTTTTTAACCTTGAAAACCTCAATATTTGTTATAAAGACCAAAAAAGAATTTGTAGAATTCACTTCGCACTTTTCGTAGACTCCATAAACATACAAATCGAATTATAAACAGAGAAGTTATGAATTTTCCAATATAGCTTGTTGGTTAGATAAACTTTATTAATTTTAAACTAACAAAACTTCTCAAAATCAATATTTTTACAATTAAATCCTCAAATCTCGACACCAAACACTAGGAAACCACTATTTAATACTAAATTTAAAATATTTTTACAGCCCGGGAAGTCAATTTGGACAAAGACCAATAATTTAATATTCTTTCGATTATCATCTTCCTAATCAATATGTTGAATAACGTATGAACATGGTTGGGCGGGTCGGATGGTCGCCATGACCTTTCTCCCAACACATGATCGCCTATAAAGCCCAACAACTATTTACGGTTGAACGGTTCACATAACCAACAAGTAAGGCTTTGATGAAAAAAAAAACATGAAGTAAGGCTGATATAAAAAGATCCATCGGAAACTTTGGCAGTTGTTTCCATAACCAGTAGGAAGCTTTCGGGAGCTTGAAAGGGCCTCGTCCTCTCTCCTTATAGAGAAAGCAAGTTTTCCACTTCACATGCTAATCAACGTGCACGGTACTAAAAAATTTGGAAGAAAACCTTCTCTTTTGTCCCATAAAAGAGAACTTTGAATCCTACATGCACAAAAGAGAGGCTCCGAAGACTAAAGTGACCAACTCGGAGTGCATTGGAGTGGTTCAACATTCCAACCGCTTATATAAAGAGGATGTCTCGAGTTCGAGACTCTAAAAGCGCAAAAACCACCGCTGAAAAAGCTTTACTTTTTAGTGGGCCAATCCGACTCGAGGTCGGAGTAGTCGGTTAAGTCCGGACATCGAATGATTTAGATAAAAAAAAAAGAAAGACCAACCAATTAAGTAGCTAATTGGCTCACTGGTATGGGTGATTATGTAAGATATTGGGGTTCGAGCCCATTTGATACCTATATGGAGAGGCTTTGAAGCCAAAGCAACACCTAAACTCCATCAAGACAAAGAAATTACCCAACATTAATAATCAAGACAAGCAACTTATGAAAAATAGAAACCCATGGCCGAGGCGCTCTGAACAACCTAAGATCTCACAACAAAAAAGAAACCTACGAAGATTTAGTCATTCAACAATTAATGTAAACAGCTTGAGCTTCAACAATGCCCTCTTTCAATGATAATTAACATTGTTCATAAATGATGCATATTGATTGCCTATCATGGCTATAAACGAGAACAGATTAATGTTTGGCTCATCACTATTCATCGAGCCAATTAATAAACCTCTCTTTGATTTGATGACGCTATTCATCAAGATAAATAAACCTCTTTTTGACTTGATGTCACTATTCATACATCAAGATAAGGAAAGTTACTTTTTTTTTGCTGCACTTATCGAGTGTCGGCATCTCGACTATAGTTAGATTACTTAGAACCAAACCTTTGCATCTAAAGTTAAGTGTCATTTACGATGAGTCATCCACATATATTTACACGTATATTTACAACAGATTCACTGACGTTGACAAACCATAAAAAAAAGTTAGTACGAGTGGTTTAGTGTTTTGGATCCGTTAATTTCCAAGCCCAGTGGGCTTTCAGATACCAGATGGTAGTTCGCTAGTTTGTATGGAGTCAAGTTGATTTTAAAAAAATAAATAAAAATAAAAAAATCCCGGTTTTGGTTCAATAGCTGAGAAACCGGAGTTGGGGAAAGCCCAAGCAGGCATCCGCAGACCTCAAACGTCCCACTTACCAATTTCCCGAAGCGGCCAAGGATTTGGGCGAGGAATCAATCACTACGTGCTCTAACTCAAAAATTCGAATGCGAGAAATCTCGATTTGATATCTCCGTCGAAAGCTCGAGCGACAGGTTTCCTCTCCTCGCTTCGCCTAATCTGTCTGCTTTGTTCTTCAATTTTTGCTAGGGCATCTCTGTTGAACTTTTGATTTTGTTGGCGACACTCATCGTTCTCGCTAATTCATCACATCTGAACAGATTTCAAGCCCTTTATGGTCTTTTATCTGTTTTTGGTTGTTTGATTGTGTTTTTTAAGATTCGATTAATTTGATTATGAACGAAATCTCTGTTTTCGGCTCAAATTTTGGTAAAGCTCGCACCTTTATGTACTAATAGTCTCGTTTACGGATTTATTGTGTGCGAATCTGCTGCTCCTTTGATGCTGCAGTTGTTTTCTGATCTTATTTTCACGCCCCATTTGCGTTTGTTGTTGTTTTGGATTGTTGAGTAATGCGGTGTTACCGGGTCGTCTTTGCGTTTCAGGCAATCAGAATGAATTAAAGGAAGCATTGTGTCTGACATTGTAAAATTCCGTTCAATTCAATCGGGAAGTAATTTAGTGCAATGTATGCGAGGAGACTGGATTATAGAAGTCGAAAATGGAATAATGTATTTCAACATTGTAAACATCTAACCAAGTCGAGGGGGCGAGATTTCGTACTCTCTCCGTCTTGTGATCGGATGATATTATCTGGAGGAGAGAATTATAGGAGTAGTTTGATTAGAAAATTTTCGACAGACCGATTTTTCTTGTTAGGCTTTGCGGCCCCGAACAACCATAATGTTGGGTTGTTGCGGCCATCTTGTACGAGGGGCGATTTAAGATTTTATAGCTCTAAAGGTGATGGGAGCAATGCAAGTGAAGATAAACATGTGCCGGTTAGAGATTCAGCAAGTGCTGAAAAAGGGAAGATATTGCGAGAAAAAGCAAAGAATGACTCAAGTCCTTGTACTGATGCTCATGCTCGGCTTGGTGAACAAGATCAGATGGAGTGGATGAGTAATGAGAAGTTATCTATTGAGACTAAAAAGAAGGAATCTCCATTTCTTTCTAGGCGGGAAAGGTTTAAGAATGAGTTTTTGCGGAGGGTTGTTCCATGGGAGAAGATTTCCATTTCATGGGAAACGTTCCCATACTACATAGAGTAATGATTCATACTTTCCTCTTTGTTCATGTTTGATTTATTAATTTTGCTATGCGCCGCTAAAGTGATATTTTCGGTTTTCGCTCTTTTTTCCTTTTTTTTTTTTTTTTTCAAATTTTAATCTCACTACAGTGAAAGCACAAAAAAACTGTTGGTGGAATGTGCTACTTCTCATTTGAAGCACAAGAAGTTTAGCATGTCATATGGTGCTCGGTTGTCCTCTTCAAGTGGGAGAATATTGCTTCAGAGCATCCCAGGTTCTTCATGAATTAACTTTATTTCATACTTCAATTATTTTACAAATAAATTTTTCAAGAAAAATATTTAGTTCTCCTTCAAAACTGGTTGCAGGAACTGAGCTTTATCGAGAAAGGCTAGTTAGAGCACTTGCACGTGATTTAAAAGTTCCTTTGCTGGTGCTTGATAGCAGTGTTCTGGCCCCTTATGTAAGTACCACTGATCATGAAAACTTTCTGTTGAACTTGTGACTTCGAATCTTTATCTGATGTATTTCCAATGAAAGGATTGTTGAGTATTTGAAGTTTGATTTTGGCACAGGATTTTAGCGAAGAGTGCAACTCTGAAAGTGAGTCAGATGATGAAAATGCAGAGTCAGGTGAAGAATGCACATCAGATTCGGAAGTGGATGATGAGAATGAAAATGATGCAAGCAATGAAGAGGATTGGGGAAGTAGCAGTGAGGTAAAATCGGCCAGTGAGGAGGATGAAACTGAATTGCAGGCATCTGCTGAAGCTCTCAAAAAGCTTGTCCCTTACGGTTTTGAGGAATTGGAGAAGGTAAGGGACGTAAAATTGTTAATGCATAGACCATAGTACTTCTCTGCGGTGAATGTGAATTATGTGCTCAACTAAGTCTATAACATATTTTCTAAAAAAAGTCTAAAATATTGATAGCTGGTGCATATAATTAAGAATAACTGGTAAATAGTGTCCCTGTGCAGTCTGAAGACTCTGATTAAGGAATGGAAAATTTGCATGAATGTTTTCAATTCTTCAATGGTGTAATTATGTTATGCATGTACGAAAAGAAATGCAAAAAGTTTGACAAATTGAAGTTTATCAAAATATATCGAATTAATTGTATTTTTTCGGAAATGTTTGGAAAAAAACGCAAGATTTGAGAACAAAAATATCAGATATTTTAGAAGAATAAGATGAATTAAATAAAAGAGCATATTAAGTTTAGTCTTCCTTTCGTTCAATGGCCACTCATAAACTTAAAAGCCTGACATGGTGCTTGCATATTTGGGGTTGCACTATTGCTTTAGCGGTTTTGAACATAAAATACTTAAACCTTTTGGTCTAGTCAAATCCCACGACTTACCGATTAAAAAAATGGTATATGCAGAATAATTGGGCTTAATTTCACACTTTTTTTAATCCACTATAGAAATCTTTAGAAATCTTTAGAAATAAAGTATTTTTTCTTCAACATGATATAGGACTAAATATCTAAATCAAGCGCAATGGAATAGTTTGATCCATGTAGCCGACCCCAACTAATTTGGAATTGAGGCTTTGCGATTGTTGTATGATATAGGATTAAATGCGGAAAAATTATAATCAACGTAACATTCTTTGAGTTTATTATTTTGAGTGCTTCTTCACTAATAAATAAAGTTTTAAGTTTTAACTCCATGAATCTTGTGTGATTCTTCCAAACATATTTTCCAACTTCCAATTACAATCCAACAAAGACAAGAAAACACAATGGAAGAATAACTTGTGCACTCAATTGGGTTAATTACTTGATTTCATAATCCAGGTATCACCTTACTCTATATTTTATTACCACTTCAATGCTAGAAACTTCATTGAATTATTTAGTTTTTTTTTTTTTAAACACAGAATTAGGAATTGCATACTAACGAAGTTTTACGGATCTTATTAGTGAATTAAGAAAAATGACATGATTGGAAAATCTTACTGCCAACATCTAGCAAAAAATATTACAACTAATGTCAATTTTTTTAAAAGATACTCTTATTCAAGGTAAGTGGCATATTGGTCATTGGATCATGCAAAACTAGTAAATAATGTCAAGTATGTTGAATGAATTCTTACTCATTTCAAGTAAAAGAAAAAAAGAAAGAAAGAAAAGATATTTAACAAGATTGAAACTATTAAAATTGAACTTCGAAAACTTTACATCAGGTATTACTAGAGAAAAAACAAGAAATATTATGAACAACACTTCTTTGATATTTCTTGACAAAATTAATATCTTGCTAGCACTCATATGAAGTTTTTTATGCTATCTTTGTTATAAAATTTTTTCCCCATATTGGATTAGACATCACCCAATTACCATAGGCAAAATCAATTTTCGATCTTTGGCTACTTCGATGTGTTAAATTTTTTGATCATGTTTATTTTGGTATATTAAGTTTCGTTGTTTTAGCATTTAACTTAAAATTCTCTAAACTTCTCCAAGTTAGTTTTTTTACAATTATTCTCCATGTCGATTAGTTTTGTACAATAATTCTCCATGTTGAATTGAACTTCTCCGAATTAATTCACATTTGCACTTGGCAAAGTACCAGGGTAAAATCAAAATTTTGATCCTTAAATCTAGAATTTTTTTTATTTTTTATTTTTTATTTTTTATTTTTATTTTTTTTAAGTCTAGAATGTGCTAGCCTTGGGGTGAGTGAAATAGAAGATTTCGTCTCCCTTGTATTCCATTTTCTATTTTTGTACTTCCTTGATTGGATCTCCGTTTTTTGTGTGTTTTTGTTTTTGGACTGCCTTTGGTTGCAATTATTTCCATAAATTAGTCATCATGCTTAGTAGCTCTTATGTATTATTCCCATTTTACATGTCTTGCATTTGGGTTTCAGAAGTTGGAGTCACATTTGATGATGAAAAGAATCTTTAAATTTTGAGTGCTATGTTACTTTGTGTTTTTGTCATAAAAAAGATTGGTGTTTTAGTTCCTTTCTTGTTTCATGATTGTCTTTATTAATTAATGAATTGTATGTCTTGCCTTGTAGTAATTCACTAAGGCCATCTCATGGGCGAATCATGCCACCTTGTTGGATTGGCGGGTAGATTAATCCAATTTGGCAGTTATCTTAGTATTTGAATAAAGTGGTAGTTCGTGGTCTCAATGATACAGCCGTAATAGTTTTTATATTCCTTTGCTGAACCCTCGGGCTTTCTTGTTTGATGATGTATACTTGCATTTTCCAGTTGTATGCTGGATAAGTTTAGCAGTACTTCTTGGTCTTAGCGATACAGCTGTTCAAGATAATCACGTTTCCCCTTCCTTTCTTGTTTCAGCAACATCAACGAGAAGAAAGAATCTTCAATTTTAAATTAGTTCTCAATTTAATGCATTTCTTTTTTGTTACTAATTGAAATTTTTACATATTTTCTTAAAATTATTGATTAAAAATAGTAAATACTTGCTTCCTTTTATGTTTGAATTTCATTAAATAAAGATAAGCTTGTGTAGTTTATACTTATTGCGCGACAAATTAAATATTGGGAGTAAGACTTTCAATCAAGTAGTGTCTCTGTGTTTAATCGAGAAAGCTAATGTAAATAATAGACATTTATATATGTCATTTATATGTATATGCATAAACTTGTTTATTATCATTTGTGTATAGGAATTGAGACTAACTCTTTAGATTGAAATCCACTTTACAATTTGATTTTGTACCACCAGAGTTTTGCTTTGATTCAAGATTCAACTATTTGGTTGGATTTACTTGTTTGTTGATGTTTACATTTGGCCAGAGATTGTCTGGAGAGTCAGAGAGTACGCCTGAGCCAGAAAATTCAGAAACTAGCCGTTCGCCAGAGCAAGAGAAACGACCATTTACTAAAGGTAGATCTTTTTTTTTTTTTTTTCCTTTAAAGGCTCTTTGTACTTTTTTTTAATGCTAGTTTCATGGGTATGATGATATAGTATGAAACACATTATTGTTTCCATTCTAATTGAAAATATTGTTTTTCATGCATAAGTTTTCATTGTTTAAAAGCATTTTTGTATAATCTCGGTATTTCAAGCCTATAAGCTACTTTGGTTATGCATCCGTAATTTACCCCATCTCGTCGATTTCTTATTATATAACATTGAAATTGATGATCAAACAAATGCTTATCAATGTTGGGTTGACAGCTAGATGTAGCAATGAAATAAATTGGTCGTAAGAACCTCATAAGAGTGATGCCACCTAGCCATAGTACATTTATTATCAATTATTGAAGAGCATATTTCTAAACTAATAAAAGTAATTCGATAAAAAGAACTGATACAAGTAATTTAATATTTAGACTGTTCCATATATTGAGTAATGGGGTAGCTAATCATTATATTACTTTATTTATGTAGTTTTCTGCAAATGCCCTTGTTAGAAAACTAGATTTGCTAGAAATTGAAGGAATTCAATAGAGGTAGATGTAGGATTACTTCGGATGCTTAAAATATAAAAGATTTAAATTTTACTAAAGCACACCATCTACTGCATTAAAGTGAAAGAAATGAAAACATCTGATCCATGTAGTGGATCCCAATCAGTTTTGGGACTGTGGCTTTATTGTTGTTGTTGGATAACAGTATTTTTTTATTTCTCAAATTCTTGATTCGATGCTGTAGAAACAGAAGAAGCTCGGTGCTGTAGAGGTAGGCCTAAGATAACCTGAGTGCATTAATTAGGGGATTTCAAGGATTTTGAAAGCACGCCATTAAAGGCATTGTATTGGGTAGAGCGGGAGAGTTTGATCCATGTAACCAACCCTAACTAATTTAGGATTGAGGCTTAGTTCTTCTTGTTGTTTAATGCGTAGTTCACATTTTTCAACCCAACCGAACCAAAATAACAGTTAAACCGACTGAACCCTCATTCTGTTGGGTTGGGTTTTATACGTTTGTGGCTTATTTGTTTATAGAATAAATAAAGACCCCAGTTCTGAATGCTTATACCCGTGTCTAGATAGGCTATGAGTAATGCGATCATCATCTTCATCTCCATCTCCATCAGCGGTATCTTACTCATAGTCGCCGTTGAAATGATATTTCTCTTAATACTTTGCCAAAAAAGAAGAAGGCCCTTTGAATGCAATATTTTCCGATCTATCCTTACTTGAAATAATGATCTATTTTAGGGTTTTTAAGGATTGAAGCTATGAGTTTTGAAGAGGTTGTAGTTTGCTCAACATGGCTATTGTTATTTCAATTTGACACTTGTTTGGAGTTATTATTTCAGAGTAACAGGAGGAAAGTTGGAAGTTTTAGGTTGACATCGAATAGGATCAGATGCTAAGAATTGGTGGTTAACAACCTTGTGGAAGGTTGTTTTCAATTATAGTTGGGGTATTCGTTGAAATTCTAGGAAGTTGTTTGCATTATTTACTTGATCCATGATATCTTGACACATAAATCATTCTTTACAAGGGCGTAAGGAGTAAAATACTGGTGTATATTGTGTACTTATATAAACTCAATTTTCCCATTTAAAAACACTAATAAGTTTTTGAAAAGATTTTGTTTCCACAAAGCTTACTTGTAAGTTGCAACCCTAGACCTCCCAATGACACGGTATTGTACACTACCATCACTTATCCCGATTTTGGAATTATGTGGGTAGTATTTGAGAATTATTCGGTGAAAGATAGAGCTTTCCCAATAACTGTCTCTTTTTTTTTTGGCCATGCCAAGTATGCTTGATACCCTTGCTTTTAATGGGAAATGGCAGTCATTCCATATTAATCCGAACCGATCCATATGTACTCATTTTCAGTCAGATTTTTCAGCTAGACTAGAAGCATACACGTACTTTAATGTGCTTTTCTGTTTAGGTCAATATCTGTATTATAGAGCGGGATGGTTAGTTGATTGAAGACAGAAAAAAAGTTTGATATGGTATATGATTATGATTTGTAGTTGTGTATGGTTTACTGTTTTGTTGATGTAATGGGTACATTTTGAACAATATGCTATTGCTTTTAGCTTTGTAGTCAGCATCGAGTTGTGTAAGTCAGTGTGGTGTAGTGGTGGTGTTGAAGATGGAATGGGGAAATTGTCTTTGAGACAACTTATGGAAAGAACAGGGTTACTATATGGTTTCCAATGGTTGATTGGGTACAGAATGAGGGTACAATGCAATTTCCTTGTGGTTACTAAAAAGTGGAAACTACATAACCATGAGGTATTGAAAAGTGGAATGTGAAAATTGTCTTTGTCATGGTTGATAAATCTTGTATCTTACACTACTTGTTATTCTTTATTTTTCATTTTTACTAAGTGCCTTCACACAAGGTAATGATGTTTTCTTGCAAATATGACTCGCCAAGTTATTAGCCAAATAAATTAAAATGAAGGCGGGCAACTTCTTTTAGTGGCATAGGTGCTATTGCATTTTTGACAATGATTTTTGTGTAGAAATATCGAGTTGCTTGCAATAGTGTCCTTTTTGTCTACTACTCACTTAACAACATCTATCTTCTACAGTAGTGTGTTTGTTATAGAAGCCACTATTTATATTTCAATTATTAATTATGATATCTTTTACTGTGCACTTTGCACTGGAGCAGTTACTTTAGTTTGCCGCCCACTGGGTAGTGGGGCACGGAAGAATTTAATCAACTGGGGAATAAACCAATTGATCTAGTGATCTACCTCTAGGATGTTTTATTTTTTAACATAAGCATAAATAATGATGTGCTACTGAAAAAGAAAGCAGCCTGTTGCGTTGGGGATTGGGGAAAGCACATTTGTTGTTTTGTCTGATTTTCTTTCTTTACCATATGGCTGCTGCTTATTTTCCACTTCGTTCCAGGGGATCGGGTGAAATATGTTGGGCCTGCTGTTCGAGTTGAAGCTGATAACAGGTCTGTCTTTTTTAGTCATTTTATGCTTGACCTGTATCATGACTATCTTTGTGCTAACATACGTGGCTATAAATTATAATATATGCTCATTTTGATTACTAAATTGCTACTACAGTCAGTAGCAGCTTTTAACTTCTAAATATCTATTGCATGGTGAAAACTTGAACCTTGTTACTGGTGCGATGTTGGTTTCACTAGGTGTGTTGCGTACCATAGTTTTGGAAACTGTTTTAATCAGTGTCGAATGCTAAACTGTGACATTTATTGGATGGTCTTGTTCTCTTAGTTTGGATTTGCATTATAAGGGTTTAATGAGATGTGTGAACGGTGATTGTTTTGCAGAATTTCCTTAAATGTCGTGCAAGCCATTTATAAAAAAAAATTCTTGTATTTTTTGTTTGAACGTGTACGTGTGCTTGTCTATATGTGAACATATTTGCTTTCATTTTTCTAAAGAGGCTACACTTATTTATGATTACATCAGAGAACAAACTTTGGAAATGTCAAAGCCTCCCCGTTCCCATACTTTTAATACGTGCTATCACAGTTATTGCATAAATAATCTATGAAAAATTAGTTTTTGTCGGGGGAGGACAATTGAAATTGATGTATGGGCTTGAAGAGTGTACTGGGGAGTTTTACAATATTTGTTGATGACAATCTTGCTCTTGCAGACTGTGTTCTTGTAGTCGTGCGATGGTTGAATTCATCTAAGGAAGGCCACTGATCAATAAGTGGAGATATCCCATGTTTTTGCTAATATCTCCACTTTTTGAGATACCTAATTTATATTTACACATGTGAAAAGAAGGCAATATCAACGTTTCCAAGGCGGCGAGGCGGTTTTGTCCCGCCTAGACTAGTCGGGGCCTAGGCGGACTAAAAATATTTACTTAAACCTTCCTGGGAAATAATATAATTTATTTAGAGACCCCTCAACAATTGGGCCATATTTTTCACCCATTTTCACTCACATTTTTTAATAAAATATAATTTCAAAATAATAAAATAAAAAAAATATTTTTTAAAACTAAACACACACGATAGATTCATATTATATCATACAAAAAATGCAAAAAAGTAAATGCATCAATTATCAAATACATAAAACCAAGCGTTGGTTAAAAAGACAAAATACTTATATGTATATTGCATATTGCCTAAAAATTCAAGAACAACAAATCAAGTATCTAACCATCATCAACCACTCACACAATCAAACTATAAAAAACAACCATCCAAACCAAATGCAAGTCATTAAGGCTGCAAACTTACAAGCATAAATTCTTAAGTCCATAATAATGTCCGACTGTTCTCCATGGAGAATAGTAGAGATAGAAAGAGAGAGTTAACTAAGTTAAGAGGAGTCGCCGGAGTTGAAGAGGAGTGGTAGAGAGATGGTGAAGGAGGGTTAGGGTTATAAGTTTGTGCTTTTATATTAAAGACTTTTGGTAATTACTAAGACCTCCCTAACATATTTCAAAATTTAATTTCAGGCCCACCGCCTGCCTAAGTAAGGTGGCTAAGGCCTAGGCAGTGGGCAGCCTAAACCATCTAAATCGTGGACTAGTTGGGGACTAGTCGGCGCCTTGAAAATATTGGGTAAGATAGATAATAGTTCTAAGGAGGAGAGCACAAGTACCCTTCGAGCAGAGTTTCTAGCGATTATACCTAGGAAAATGCTGGTGCTTAAAGTTGTTTTTTTTTTTTTTTTCCCCCTTTGTTCAATCATATGTTAAATGTTGTTGTGGTCTAAGAATAAAGATCAATTCAGATGACATTTGGGGTTATTGCTCAGTCTTGACAGTTTGCCATTTATTAGAGTGTGGTTCATATAATTAAAGCCATTTATTAACTCTTTGTGCCATCATGATCGTTTAGTTTCTACAAACTTGTGGAGGATTTGAGAGTTGCTTCTAAAAGCTGAAGGGGGCCTTTTGAATATTGTGCGTTCTTTAGTTTCTGTATACTGCTTTTCATGCGACTTACTCATGGATTGAGTCGCTCTCCCTCATTCCACTCGTCCCCGGCGAGCGAGTGCTTAGTGGCCAATACCGCATGAATAGACATCCTCCTTCTAAGATCATCCCCCATTCTGGGATTTCTAAATTCTTTTTGGACAATAGGTGCCATTTTGTTCAATTTCTTTTCTCTACTTGTGTTTCTTATCTTGTAATGTTAACAAAAAAAAGGTAATTGGAACTATAAGAACAGTATAAAGATAGAATATAAGAGGGCCAACCTGGTGTTTCTATTCCAAGTCCATCATAATCTCATCCCTCATGAGCAGTGGCTTAAGCTCTACCTAATTGTTGTCGTCTATATTGAATCACAGGATCGAATTGGGGAAAATACCAACATCTGATGGTCCAACAATTGCTTATACAATTATTCATACCAGGTGGGTCTGTCTTCCCTGTGTTTGGAGGATGACTATTGGGTAGAAGCAGAACATGTCTCCTGTTCTTGACACTTTCTAGAAATGAATTCTACTTTTTTTATTTCATTCTTTTTCTTCTTTGTTTTTTCTTTGAACTCTGTAGGGCTGAGGACAATTTACTGTTTCTTTTACTGGAGTGAGGATTTGTAAGTGGTTGGTAGGGGCATCCTGTTTTGACTCGTGAAAAGTGTGTCTAACCCATAATGTAAAAGCTAGGTAGCGTTTTGTTGTTGTTTCATTGATGAAAACTTATTTGAGATCTCTTTCTCGAAATATCTTTTTATCAGTCAGAACATGAAAAAATTCAGTGACGGAAATCAATTTGTTGAGCATTTGGTGATAGGACTTTTTGTTTTTCTGGGCACATGATGCCAGACATCTAAGTTATCCTAGAAAACGTGATGACACAGCCCATTAACATTTATTCTTCTAGGCATTTTGAAATTTTGGTATGCTCACTAGTTCATTTATCATAAAATGCAGTTATATCGTGAAAAATATTTCTTCAGTTAGCACCGACATCCTGTTTAAAAATGCTGTCACGAATCTTTACCGCTGAGTCTATTTCATGTTCTATTCTGGATTAAATTATTGCAACTATGATACCGGAATGTAAGATGTTTATCCGTGAATCACAATTTAATCTTTATTATTTATTTGTCATTAATATTACTGTGTTTTGCATTAGTGCATGGTTTATTTTGAATACATGCAAGTCCATATGCTTGTCATAGAAGTGAAAAGAGAGGAATGAGGAAAGATAGCGGTTATGGGTAAATTGTTGTCTTCGTCTGGTGAATTATTCTGTGATTGTTAATAGGTCGTCTAGAGGCAAAATTGAAGTTGAAAGATTCTTGAGGAAAGTTTGACCATTTTCTCCTATCCTATGGACATTGATAGTGGATAACAAGGTCAAGCTTGCTCTCTAATATAAGGATTTGAAATTGGGATTACAAGGTCAATGTTTCTCTCCCTGTTTATACGAATCTTTAGTTCTTTTCTCTTGGAGGGGACAAGGTCGTGGTTGATGCAGAGATCTGTGTCCTTGGAAGCCCTTAATTCTCAAGGGGAAGGTGAGATTGGAGCCTCTTCTTGTTAGATGGATTGTGTCTTGGATAGATTTTTTGATCTGGTGAATCGTTTGAATTTTCTTGCAAACGTTTCCTTGATTGATGATGTCAAGGCCTGGGCACCACACAGGACCTTCCAGCCTTGAGTCATAGGCAGTGTGAGCACCACACAGGACCTCCCACACCATCTGTGCCCCCCCATATGAGAACAACCCGTAGGCTCAATCAATATGGGCACAGTCTTTCGCCTCCCACAACTCGAACCCGTGCCCTACAGGCTTAAGTACGCGAATTTAGCGAGTTGTGTACCATTGAGCTGATATCATATTGATTGAGCCTACGGGTTGTTCTCATATGGGGAGGGACACAAATGGTGTGGGAGGTCCTGTGTGGTGCTCACACTGCCTGTGACTCAAGGCTGGGAGGTCCTGTGTGGCGCCCAGGCCTTGACAGATGATCCTTCCTTTCACATCTTCTAGTGTAATCTCATATTTGTTAGGTTCACATAAGATTTGTCTTTTTTGTTTCAGTGGCTTTTAGCACAGAAAAGGATTTGCATCTTAGAATTGTTTCATTGGAGGCTCCTGCATTAGGTGTTAGCCCCTTATTGTTGTGCTCTTAGTCTACAGGTGAAGAATCATTGGAACACCTCTTTTTGATTGCTTATTTTCTAGACGCTTTTTTTTTCATGATCCAGTGCTTATTCATGGGTTACCTTGAGACCTCCTTTGGTTATAGAGTCTGTACTTCCTATTAGTCACTAGGCCACCATTTCTTCTGTTGCCAAAGAGGCTCTGTGGCTGCTACTTACCTCTTTCAACCCCTTTCACCATTGCTGGTACACACATACACAATTGGGCCCAAATAAATACCCATGTCATGTGAACATCATTTTAGGACCATTGGATTTTGATCTAATGGTTAATATACTTGTGCATATCGTTTTTTTGATTGGAACTTGTGCATTTCATTGAATGCTTGACAACACACAAAAACATACTTCCCATCACTTGGGCTCCATTGTGTAATTACCATGTGTGTGTTTCGAGCTATCGTCTTCCTCTGAGATTTCTTTGAGAAATATAGGAAATGGCCAAATGGGTATTTATTCTGTAAGAGGTCCGATGGTTGGCTCATCTAGTGTTGTAGGTTGGGTTAAATGGGCTTCATCTTCTGAAGTTAAGACTGCTAATTCTCTACCTAATTGGTGTACTTCTTGTAATTGCTTTGTCCCTGAATATATAATTGTTTCTACTTAAAAAGAATCTTATTCCCTTGAACCGCAATTGTCTTGACTTATGATAAATCCTTGTTCTTTGATCCCTTGCCATTTCTAAGATTTATGTGAAGATGTTCAGTAGAAATGTAAAATTAAAATTGGTGCAGTAATGGGGCTGCATCATTAATTTATAATAGTTTTAAATTGCAATTCTGGCAATGTAATTTGAAAGAGGAAAGGATATCGGACAACATACAAGATAGTAGAGGCTGATTCTCATTCTTTTGAAACCACACAGTAATTTGGCTTTACCTAATCATCACAATCTGTTAGCTTTTTAGTAGTTGATTTTCTTTATGCTTCTGTATGACGAAGATGTTGGCTGTCTTTATCAGTACTAAAACATGTCTAAGGTAGGAAATGTATTTGTCCTTCACTGTTCACCTCTATCGGCAATCCATCAGCAAGAAATCAGTGCTTGAGGCGCAATTCTTTTTTTTTTTTTTTCCTTTTTTGCGTTGAGAGCGAAGATGATAGAAATGTAACTTCTCCAAGGTCTTGTTACATCTTAGCTACTTTTTTTTAGCTTCATAAACATGCATTAGAAGGAATCTGGTTCCGATCTTGAATCTATCAATATAAAACTGAAAAGCTCCTTGTTATCTGAAACTTGACCATGCTTTTTGTAATTCTCTTTCTAGTTCTAGTATTGAGTGTCTGATCCTACAAGATGGAAGACCATAGACTGTTATTGGTTTGCTGATTCTTTCTTTGCTTGAATTACATTTTGACGCTAAATATTGCTCCAGTGTCTTGGTTGTTTTTTTATATATAATATAGAATTATAAATTATGTTGCTCTCATGGTTCGGAATATTCACACCTTATCCTAGTCTTTGGCATTTTTTTTCTCTTATAACAACTTGCTGGTTTTCCCATGTATCCTTTACTCATATTGTAGTGCTTTACATTAAGAACATGATACTCTGGCAGGTCTTTGTCAAGTGGTCAGCGTGGAGAAGTGTACGAAGTGAATGGGGACCGTGTGGCTGTTATTCTAGATGACAATTATGAGAAAAAAGGAGAGAAGGATGACAAAATTGCAACAGAAACTGCAAAATCATCTATCTATTGGATACACAGTATGTTACTTTCCATTTTAAATTTTCTATGTAAGGTTTTCTTTAATACCAAATGAGAAATAAATGTGTAGCAAATGTGGGAGCCTCCTCTTAAGTATATCTTTAAGGTTAGGTGGGCATGAGCTTAAGCTAGCAATATAAAAAGGTATGTGGAGAGGACATAAGAGAGGGAAGGGGGGGGTTAGGTGTTTAGGGAAGTGGGTAGCTTGAAATTAATAGTCGAATGAAGTTGCATGCATGCATGCTTGTTTCATTATTTATTTTTTTTATCAATCTTATCTTGTTATATTTTGTTTGTTCCCCTTGCATCCTCATGTTGTCTTTATTTTAAATGTGTAAAACCTTTATTTTTGGTTTCCCATGTGGTATCTAGAGCCAACAGTCTTGACTAATTCGCATTCTAGCACTGTTGCGTGCTTGACGGGGTTGGCCCTCCCAACTGAGTTTGCTCCACCCACGAGTCTTGAAACGAACATTGACTTCGCCCGAGGGGTACTGAGTCCTTTGCTTTTCAAACCAACTGGTTGTTGGTTACGTATAACCTTTTTACTAATATACAAACGATGTTTCTCTTATAGGGAGAAAAAAGAGTTTATAGCCTCTAGTAGCAGTAAGAAGAAAAATGTATTTACAAATAAATAAATGTTGCTTGTTTCGTTGTTAATGCCCCCTTGATTTGTGTATATTAAGGAAGCATTGGACAACAAACCATCTGTAGTTTCGGTGCTAAAATGTGGAGGAGTTTTTCTGTAGAGAAGTCTCTGGTGGTCATTTTTATGTGCGATTCCGAATATAATGTCAATTGATGAAGTAAACAGTTTAGCTATTTCGCTGAAACCCCTTTTTTTAGGAGACTGATTCTGCTCTGATCTGCTCTATGGGGAGAGTTTTTGATGATGCTATGATTGCTTTCCCAAGTGAATAATTTTCTCACAATCTCTTAACATTGAATGGTATGATATTCTGATATTGATCTGGATTTGCCTTAAGGTGAGGTCCTAACTGTGTGTGCAGCAGTTATTGTGATGTCATCCGAGGAAAGCAATTATATTATTTGTGCAAATTAATCTTTATGCTATAATAAGTTCATCAACGATCAAGATTGACGGTTGTTTTAGCAAGTACACTTATGTTCTGGAGGCTACTATGCACAGCCCCGATGGAAAGTAAGGATGTTAATCCGCTTTGTATACAATTTGAAGGTTTCTTTTTCTGTTTTTCTTATTTGTTGGAGAAGCATGTAGATTTAGTTTGTATATCATTGAGTTTTTCCTGTTTGGTTGCATGCAAGCAAGATTTCTGCTCATGAATTTTCTGAGCATGTAAAAGCTTAGTAGCCAAGGTGGTCATCTTTCTTGACTAACAATTGGAATTTTTAATTTTCTGCCTCATATTAGTACTGTAAAACTTAACTCGCTGAACTTTTCTTCTTCCACTCACTTTAGATTTGTTTCTTGTGCTAGTTTGTTTTACAATTCTTCTTATTACTTCACCAAGCCTTATAGCTTTAACTTTTGTGTTTGTTTCCAGTTCAAGACATTGAGCATGATCTTGATACCCAGGCTGAAGATTGGTCCATCGCAATTGAAGCTCTGTGTGAGGTGTGCTCTGATTTAAATCTATACTTCGGCTTAAGGTGTAAAATACTGTGTACTTTGTGCATGAGGCTTCTTGGTTCAGTGTTGTGATGAAGTTCTGGAAAATCTGTTTGGATATCAAACTGTGACTCTTGGCTGCAGGTCATGGTCTAAGAATATTTCATGTTACGTCCACGATAATTAAAAAAAATGGATGCCCCTGTTACTCCTATTTTCTCACGTCTGGAATTGTGTGAAATTATGAATACACTCGTCTGGTATCTAATTGACTGGTCAAAACTTTTTCTTTATTATTTTTTCATTTTTCATTCTTCTGCGTTGCAGGTTCTTCCATCCTTGGAACCACTTATTGTGTATTTTCCAGATTCATGTCAGTGGATGTCAAGGGCCGTTCCTAAGTCCCAAAGGAAAGATTTTATTCGTCAAGTTGAGGAAGCATTTAATCAGCTTCAAGGACCTGTTGTCTTGATATGTGGGCAGAACAAACTTGAAGTGGGGTCAAAGGAAAAAGAAAAATTTGTAAGCTTTACATTCCTCAACAACAACAACAATAGCAACAACAAAGCCTCAATCCCTGATTCTCTAATAAGTTGAAGTCGGCTACATGGATCAAACTCATTGAGGAATGTAAGCTTTACATTCCTCAATGAGTAAAACACGAGGGATGAAATTAGTTAATTGGATTACTTAGTCCGTGATTACAGATCATACTTCTACATGAAATTATTTGTTCATGTTATTGTTCTCCTCTGGATAATCTTTTTATGTGCTCTTTGGCAGACAATGGTACTCCCTAACTTCGGTCGTTTGAGCAAGCTGGTAAGACATTTTATCTTTTGGGAACTATGCATCAATTATATCTCTAGTTCTGACATTTTCTCTATCAGTCTACATTTAATTATATGGTGATCTAATCTAATATGATATTTGCCTTAGATGGTAGGTCCTAAGCATGACGATTTGTCTTAGTGTGTTAAAGCTGTACAATTGTTGTCATTTTTTTACATTTTGCTTTATTGTTATTGCTGATGTAGCAGCCCGAACCTATCTTGTTAATTGCCATGAACTCCACAAATCTCTTGTTTTGCTATGATCTCTCTCTAATCGCCATGAACTCCACAAATCCCTTTGTGTTCTAGGCATATCTCTTGCTATGATCCTCCAGTCTTCAGCCATTGGGTGCTCTCCCGTGCAATCCACGCTCTCTCTCTTGTTGCACCTTTATTGTATTCCAACTGTTCATGTTTTGATTTTGTATTATTTTGAATATGATTGGGTTGCATATTTTTTGGTTTTCTGTATGGATGTATGAAAAAAATATGCAAGTGAAAATATGTGCCTTAGTGTTCAAGACTAGTCTCTAAGTAAATCAAATAATTCCTTGGGGTTTCTAAGAAAATAATTTTCTAGCCATCCAGGCACCGCCTTACCTACACTGGGTGGATCACGTTGCTGACTTAAAAACGCTCGTTTTACTATAGTTTGATATAGGACCTCTTGCAACAAATAGGATCAACATTGTTGTCGTTTGGAATTGGCTTTTCCCTTTTCAAAATGACTAGCGTTAACGATGTCGATTTCATCTAGAGGCCTAGTTTTTGCTATGTAAATGCCTTGGCAATATGTTCTGAGACTCTTCACTCTTACCCAAACAATTTAAACGTACTGACACTACTTGGACACTTTATAAAAGCTCTTCGTATAATGAAGATCTAAAATGTAAAAAAAGAAGAAAAGAAATAGCAAGGCCTTCCTAACGTAGAATAAGAAATAGAAAGAATATATGTTTATAAGGTAACATATATACATTACTACATGTATCTAAGCATATGTGTCTAAGTTTTTAGACACTTTTCGCGGAGTCCCCATGTTCTTAATTTGGAGAATTGGCGGGTATGACCTTTAGACACATACCTATGCCCGACACCCATACCCGATTCTAGTCAGCCTGATAACAGCCTTGGCATGTAATCTTTCTTTTATGATGTTTACTTATGTGCATAGTTGGATCATCATTTCTTTATATTAAGATAATTGTTGTTCATGACTAAGAAATTGTTGGTATTGGTTTACCAGTGCAGTGTACTTTTTATGATTTAAGCTAATGTTTGCTCTTTTTTCTTTTTTTAAAAAAAATACATTATAAGCTTTGCTCTGTATATCTTTTCTTGGATTGCACAGCCTCTATCTTTGAAACGACTTACTGAAGGTTTAAAATCTTCAAAAAGATCGAAGGATACAAAATTATTCAAGCTCTTCACTAATGTTATGTATGTTCCTCCCCCAAAGGTAAATTCTTGCTAGCTTTTTGTTGCAAAAATATATTTTGCAAAATAAAAATGAGAATGTTATTATGATAGAGAGATTGTTGAAATTATGTAAATTCAAGCTCTTCATTTTATAGATATAATCATTGTTGCTTGAATTTGTACTTTTATTTGATTTATCATCTATTAAGTTTTGTGCTTGTGTATCTTGGGTTTTACTTGGAAAATGAAAGAGGACGAGGTTGATGTTAGCTTCCCCTATGGATGAGTTATAAAATCAAATTGTTTCATTTCTATTTATATGATTGAGGCTTTTTTCTTTCCCTTTTTTCTTTGGATTTTTCAATGAAAATGAAGCAATAATTATTGATTATAGAACAATAGTATGCTTTAATCATTCTTTATTGTATTATGTATTGTATGTTTCTTCTTGTGCGTGTTCATTGCAAGGATCTTAAGGCGCCAACGCCGCCAAGGCGATTTCCCTAGCCTAGGCAAGGCAGTGCTTAGGCGGCCCAAAAAGTATTTATTTGGAGGCCCTTGAATTATTATTTATCTATTTATAGGCCCTTTAACTAACAATAATTTCCTGCTAGTGGCTATAATCCATATTTAGTATATACTTCAAACATACTGATAAGTCTTTTGGGTCCTTATGTAGCATTAATTATGATGAGATTTTGTTGTTGGGTAGGTATTCATATTAACAAACTTAATTGTAATTAGCCCCTTCTATTTTCTAAAAATTATTTAGAAGGGCACCGCCTGCTTAGGCAATCGCCTAGGCAGTTTCGCCCTAAAATGCCTTTGCTACGTAGGCTCGGCTTTACAATCACTGGTTTATTGTGAATAGTAAAGGTAATTTGCTTTTGTTTGCAGTGACTCATGAGGCGAAAGGTAATTTATTGAAATTTTTGTCGTGGGTTGATTCTCCTGTGTATCCATTGTAGTGTGTTTACACTGTGCTCCAGCCACTTTTTTATCTACTTTAAGTCTAATTGCATGACATTTTAATGCATACTTTATGTGTTCATATTAGCAGGACGACGAGCAACTAAGCACTTTCAATAAACAACTTGAAGAAGACAGGAAAATTGTGATTTCAAGGAGTAACTTGTATGAACTGCACAAGGTATGAATGCATATGTTGATGCTCTCTCTTTCATTGTGCCATCAATTTTTTTTTGCGAAAGGGAATGGATGCATAAAATGATAAGCGTGAGCTATAAAACAACAAAAACAACATAAGCGTGAGCTAATGCTGAATTTTTTTTAGGTCAGCTAATACTGAATTCATTAAGTAGCAAAATAGTAGAGGTTATGTGTTACATGTACATATAATACAAATGCTTGTTGTTTGACTTGTGCTAGTATTTTACTCATGTCATGTCTGCTGGCCTAAACAAAATGCTTAACACTTATCTAATCGCACGTCATTTCACTAATTGTTAAACATGATTTCACAAATATTCCGAAATTTCTAGGCCAGTTTCAGTGGTAAGTTGATAAGATCTCGAGAGGGGGTCAGTCACTAGAGTTAGTTAGTTAGATACATTATAAATAGGGGTGAGTTAGTAGGATTGGGTATCTTGGAATATGAATGTAATTGGGACTTAGGTGGTGAGAAGAGGTGCGCCACTCTGGTGAGGTCTTGAGAGTTCTCTCGTCTTTGGTTGTATTTCTCTTTTTAGTTTATCATCAATAAAATTGTTGTGTTTCTCTTGATCTGTTGTGTTAGTATTCTATTAGTGTTATCAAAGCATACCTAAAAAATGGAAGCTCGATTGTGTCAAATTGAAGAGGAGATGAAGAGGATTTCAGTCATTGAAGTGTCGATTCAGGAGCTCAGATATGAGTGAAGAGCGCGTTAAAATACTTGGCTCAGAGGTTTGACGAACGCCTCCTTTCTCATCTCGGCTTAAAAGCATCAGATCCGCCAGATATGGCGGCGTCGAAGTTGTTTTCGTTCACTGGTGATCTAGATCCAGTGGCGATCGAGGGGGTTACGACTGTTGTTGATACATATCTGATGAAGAAGCAGTCGTTCGACCTAAGATTTGAGGACACATCAAAGATCCGAGGAGAGTCACCGCGGATCGAAGCATTCAGTAGCAAAATAGTGTTAGCATCGCTAGATCCAGGGGTGTTTATGGAGTGTCCGACTATCGGAAAACCAAAACCACCAGATCCGTCAGCCACATAAGCCTTCGATTCCCCGTCTCTTCCACTCGTGCAATGCCCTACTCAACCCTCTCAACCGATGCTTACTACATCGACTTTTGATACATTTGATCTATTTCTCCATTCAACATTTCCATCCACTCAACTACCGTTTAATATTGGTAAACCCTTCGCTTTCTCTTTTGTCGATCCATCTTTAGGGGATACGACGACATTTGATCTTGCCTCAGTGCTCTGCGATGTGTTCTTGATCGCAAAGCTGGGTGAAATCTCCATGACAAGCGAATTTCGCTTCGCCGTCCCAAATTTGCCTCCTTGACCGCCATCGTGACCTTCTTTGCTGGTAGAAGTTCCCAAAACTTTGATGGTTTTTAATAAGAACACATGTTTGGATGTGCTCATGAAGGGTTCGACTGATGATGCCTTAGATCCTCCTCCGTGGCCACCGCGAAAGTTCTTTGTAGTGCCCCGAGAGATGGGAAAGACGATGGTACAACATCAATTGAGAGATCACAGAGATGTAGTGGTACGAGCGATGGCATTGAGATGGGTTTGTCTCACAATGTGTCCTTATCCTTTCACACTTGCCCATTTTTTGAACACCATGTTGTCACCGTAGATACTTCTCGACTGGCACATCACTTCTCACGGTTTGTGTTGTTGTCCCACTTCCATATTCAGTAGTTTATGCCTTTCAAGGAAGATCTTACGTCACTTGTACTAACTTCAGCATATGAGTTTTCTTCTCAGTTTATTGGGTTACACGTATGCTTCATTGACATTTTTTCACTCATTCTTGGCAACTCCATCTTGCAATTACATTGACATGGAGGTGTCACATTCTGCTGTCACAGATTGGGTATGCACATTTCCACTGATAGTAGCACTTGATACTTTCTATTGGTCTCCTTTCCTTTGGATCTGGTTCGTTCCCATACATTTCGTTCAGTGTTATTGACCTCGTCTTGTGCTTTTATTAGAGGGGATTCAGATTTACTTTTGTTTCGGCCATTACATATAGTGTATTGTTGCCCCAAGATGTACTTACGTTCTCTAGTTCCATTACAGTTGGCACAACGAGTACCACTGCATTTGTTCTACCAAATTCATTTCAGCTTTGGATCGTTTACATGGGTCTTGTGGCATTTTCGGTCTCTCTATTGGATACTTATCAGCCTTAGGTTATACGGACTATATGGATCCTAGCATGGCTCTGTTCTCTTGGGTTCAGTCACTCTTTGGCCCTCTCACCAGTTCAAGGTCCGCGCATTGTCTGCATGCTTCATTTCTTTATCTGCCACCTTGAGGACAAGGTGGATTTTAAAGGAGGGAATAATGATACGATCTCACGGGGGGTCAGTCACTAGAGTTAGTTAGTTAGACACATTATAAATATGGGAGTTAGTAGGATTAGGTATCTTGGAATTTTGAATGTAATTGGGACTTAGGTCTGGTGAGAAGAGGTGCGCCTCTCTCTGGTGAGGTCTTGAGAGTTCTCTCTCGTCTCTGGTTGTATTTCTCTTTTTAGTTCATCATCAATAAAATTGTTGTGTTTCTCTTGATCTGTTGTGTTAGTATTCTATGAGAAGTCTTGATGATGCAAATGCCATTAAATCCTGTATTTCTATGGGCATTGGCTATGGGCATTGGCGCATGAAGGACTTGTGGAAAACCTATTTTGTTCTTTTAATTCCTGGCTGTATGGTCCATGTACTAGAAGGATCCTAACATCGTTTTTTTTTTCTCTCTGACGTAATCATCCCCTCAAGTGACTCCCAATTTGATGTCATTGTCTTGTTATAATTTGAAAGAAAAACTGAGTATTGGGTGTAGCCGAGTTTCTTAAATTTGGATGCTCTTTCTTTGGATTTTGCTTATATCAACTCTATTTGGTGTCTTCTTCTTCTTAAAAAAAAACTCTATTTGATATCTTAAATTTGTTCTTACTCTAATTATGAATTTATAGGTTTTAGAAGAGCATGGGCTAATATGCATGGAACTTTTGCATGTTAACACTGATGGTGTGGTACTCACAAAGCGGAGTAAGTAAAAATGCTGTATTTTGCTTCAATTTATATTCGTGTGATGTATGTAACAGATAATGCGGTCCTCCATACTTCTCTTGGTTCTTTCCTTATTCGGACGTTGACGCTGAAGATATAAATACTCAACGTTGGAGAATGATTTACAAAGCCATCCCTTTCTAGTGTGGGAGAAGCAATATTGACTTCATATTATTTTAAACTGCTACTACTTTATTTCTGCCAATAGCTTTCTTTTGAAAAGTTTACTTGAGTTCTCTGTCCTCCCAAAGCTGAAAGCGATATAGTCGTTGGATCTCGATGTTATTTACACTGCATGAGATTGAACCTTTCCACTTATTTTCATATGCACAAAATTCCTGTCATGTGTTTATTTTAAGTTAAATGTTGTTTTTATGTGTCCTTTACTTTTCTGTTTGTATGAATTAGTTAGAAAATAATTGACCAAGTATGCTATGTTTTAGAGTCGTGAAAACTTGATTCGAATTGTTTCTCCAATTTAGTTATCGACGTGGCTTTGTATAGGTGCAGATATCTGCAGTAATTGTTTGATATTTATGTCGTCCATGTGAAGATCATTCTTTTTTATATCTTGTTTTAGGTCTACTTATTCTGGCAGTATTGTTTTCCCATTTTAGACTTGGCTCGGCATTTGAAAAGAAACAGCAGAAACTCGTTTTATTTATTGAAGTTTTCCATTTCCTTGGAATTTGAACCACGACTTTGAGTTAGGTTAGCGAGTTCCTTTTTTCCACTTTTAATAAGTACAACAGCTGATGCTGGACATGGAGTCTTTTAAAAGATTATTTTCTAGGTTTGCGCTAGTACTTGACGATAAGAATTTAAGGTTTTGTTCTGCCAAAGTCCTTTTCACAGTGAACTTGTTGAGCTGTCAGTTGAGTTTTGCTCGCCATATGATTTAGACACAAGCTTTTGGACATAAATGCATAATGTTGAAGGCTTTTCTTATTCCTTAACACGATCCTCAGTTTTTCTTTCTTTTTCCCGATGCACAGAAGCTGAGCAAGTTGTTGGATGGGCAAAAAACCATTACCTGTCTTCCTGCCTACTTCCTTCCATAAAAGGGGACCGGTTGCATGTGCCACGTGAAAGGTATCGGTGTAGTATATTGTTCAAGTAATCTTGTGGTATCTATGAATTATCTTGTTCTTATGTTGATCTTGGTGTTCTTTCATGAAGTCTGGAAATTGCAGTTTTGAGGTTAAAGGAGCAGGATACAATTTCCAGAAAGCCCTCTCAAAGCCTGAAGGTATGTTGTTTTAATCAGACTAGGCTTTAGATTGAAGCTAAATTGACATTACCTTGCTTTTTCATGATGCATCTTCTAATTATATGACAGGCTCTTGCTAAAGATGAGTATGAGAGTAACTTCGTTTCAGCGGTTGTTCCGTCTGGTGAAATTGGAGTCAAGTTTGATGACATTGGTGCTCTTGAAGATGTGAAAAGGACACTAAATGAACTCGTCTCTCTTCCAATGAAGAGACCTGAACTTTTCTCTCGTGGAAATCTTTTGCGAGTAACTTTTCTTTGAGGTTACTTTTACATTTATTTTTGGAATCGATTAATTATATCTGATTGTGATTTGTTTGCATATTATTGATGACAGCCTTGCAAAGGGATTCTGCTTTTTGGCCCTCCAGGAACTGGAAAAACTCTGCTCGCCAAAGCACTTGCTACAGAAGCAGGAGCAAATTTTATTAGCATAACTGGTTCAACTCTTACATCAAAGGTACGGCATTAAACAATTTATGTGGTTTGTGGAATTTCAGTTTTTTTTTATTATATCTTCTGTATGAAATATATTAACTTTCCGAGTCCAGTTACAAGTTGCTTGATTTGAGACTGAAGTGATGGAAGATAAGTTCTTACAAGTCTAGTGAGGATTATTGAATTTCCAATTGGTAGTGAATAGAGGTCATTTGGTTGTAATTTCTAAGCATAGCATCTGATGGATGTTGTTTGATGATCCTTATAGAGTCTTTGAGTACATGCAAAATTTGTTTTGTATCCTAACTAATGTTTGAAGAGTACTTTATATTTTCTTTTTTCTTATGATCTTATCGTTCTGGTTATCTATATTTATACTGATTCTGTAGTTAGCCATCTTTAAATTCATTGATCCAGCATGGTTAAAAAATGTTCAGTAGATGAATTCTTCCATTTTATGATATTCATGCATGTTCTTTTCTTGTTATTGAAATACTTGTTGAATTGATTGGCATGTGTGACTTCTAGTCATATACTCATATATGTCAACATTTTGACTAATATGTCCAAATTCATGGAAGTTTAAAAAGAATCATTTAAAAAAAAAAAAAAAAAAAAAAATCTGACTGATGCATGGCAGCATAGACATCTGTCCAGCATGTATACCAACATAAGTTTTAAACGTTTTTCAATGCATTCAGCTCAATGATTTCTTAAACCAATATTGCTGGACTGAGTTAAACATGAATTCAAGTAGGGAGAGATTTATCCATTTTATCGTAAATCATGAGGCCTTGCCCATGTTTCTTGGTAGCTGGTTCCCGCAAGGTCAAAATAATTGTTTGGCTAGCTTCGCTTTGATGCATCAATAGTTGTGAATAATTTAAAGTAGGATGTTGTTCAAGCGTTTCTCTTCTAGTTTGTGTTCCTTGTTCAATGCCAATTTGGAGTAAGTTGGAAGATGAGTTTTTATTGTTTCTATGAAATCATAATTCCAGTTCAGTGATATTGGTGATTTCAATGAGCTTGAGCTTGACTATTTTTATACGTTTTTTCATCATTTTTCTAGGGGGACAAGGGCATCTTCTAAATGCATATAAGTTGGCCACTCTGAGATTTCCAATTGCATTATTTTTTTCCTGATGATCTGTATTTGTGGAAATTTGGATAAGTGTGTACGTTTATGTAACAAGAAATTGCATATATATATATATATTTGTATTGTAGCTCAAATATGTACCCTTGTGATGGGAACTGAGTTTTTGTGTGTTGTTAGTCATTTAATGACCCATGTATAGCAATTAATGTTAAAGTGTGTGAACCATTAGATCAAAATCCAATAGTCCAAAAATGACGTTCCCATGACATGAGTATTTATTTGGGTCGCATTGTAATAGTTCTCTATATATATAGTCTTTTACTGATATATTTATCCCTTTCACCTTTCTTATTGTTTTACATCAGTGGTTTGGGGATGCTGAAAAGCTTACCAAGGCTCTTTTTTCCTTTGCTAGCAAACTTGCCCCTGTAATCATATTCGTTGATGAGGTGAGGGTTTCCTGTTTATGATTTACGCATTGATCATGGTCCACATACATATTATTATTAAAATTTAATAGTAAAGCCATAACTCATAAGCTTAGGTGGAATATTTAACATAGAATAGTTGATCAGTGTCAATAGACCTCGATCATGGTCCACAGATTTCCCCTTTTGCCTTTCTTATTATGCCAGCACTTTTGTTTTCCAAGGAATTCATGGTATTTACATAAAACTGTTTATGTTATAAACTTATATATAGCAGTCCTTTTTAACTTGATTTAAGCATTCTTGAAGAACACTGCATCATGTAATGTTATTTTATCCCTTTAGGTTGATAGTTTGCTTGGTGCACGTGGTGGTGCATTTGAGCATGAGGCGACAAGAAGAATGAGAAATGAATTCATGGCAGCTTGGGATGGTTTGAGAACAAAAGATAGTCAAAAAATTCTAGTTCTTGGAGCTACAAATAGGCCTTTTGACCTTGATGATGCTGTTATCCGTCGCTTGCCAAGGAGGTATAGTTGATTATTTCCCTCCAACTCCATCTTTATTAACTTGAATCTTGTTTGGGTTGTCGATGTAGCGGACCATGAATAATTTAGGATTGAGGCTTTGTTGTTGTTGGGGACCTTTGGGTTGCCAATGGCAAGCTATAACACTTGATTGAGAGAGTGCTAAGAATGAAATGATTTGTTTATACTTTTAATGTCTTTTGCATGCAGGAACATCCTGATGCATATTTATTCTTTATAATTCTATAAATAATAAAAAAATACATTTGAAATGCAAGAGAAAAATATCACTCTCGTGAGAGAGAGAGAGAGAGAGAGAGAGAGAGAGAGCTAAGAATGAAATAATTTGAAATGCAAGATAAAAATATCATTGAATCAAGATCATAACCATTAAAGTTGAGATTACAGTTGGAATTGGATATAGTAAGAAACTTGTAGTAGTTTACGTTTGAAGGGTCAGCTCTTAATTATGAAATGTAGTTTGTTACCTTTGTTTTCAAGTTTTAGTCTAGTATATTGAAAATATAAAATACAAAAACATGCTTTTTTAGTTTGCCTTGAGAATCATGAGCTTGTCTAACATTTATCAATGTTGTACGAAAGTTTCTTATGTAATAAAGTCTTCAATAAAGGAAAATATTTAGTCCTTGTAAAAATGGAATCTTAGATTTGCACGATAGAATTTGTGGAAGGGTATCGAATTTTGCATCATTTGATGTATAGTACTCAAGGGATGTTTAGTTTATCAAGGAATTGCTATTGTTATGCATTTCCTATGGCTAGCACCTACATATTAGCCTATCTAACAGTTCTATCAAGAGCTATACATGGCAGTTTTTGGCTAAGGTTTTTGGACCCTCTACCCTAACCCAAAGTACTTGTGTTGGATATGAAATATTTGGTCTTTGTCTGAACTTAAAAGTTTCCTAGACTCTCCATTGTGAAGTTCTTTAGGGTCCTCTTTGATTAATTAGAAAAACAAGTTGAGAAATTAGTGTTTTTCTTAGGAAAAAGACATTTTCTTCAGTCATTTGATAATAGAGTTTTTCTTGAGTAAAATTCTTCTCGCCCTTGCCACTTCCCCACTGTTGCCCTTTTCTATGATCTGTTAGGGTGGGAAATTAATTTTTCGTTGTGGAAATTGACGATTGAGCGCATGAGGCATGAAGTTCAACTACTAAAATCAACGTACCATTAACGCTAGAATCTCACCCGTGGAAGGAATTGTTGTAGATTGAGTACAAAAATGCCACTATGTGATAAATCACACTTTTGACTATTTTCTAAGTAATATTTGTTTTGCCCCTTCTAATAAAAATGATTCGTTTTCATACTTACGCTACACAAATGGTGAGAGCCTTTTTATCATGCAATGAGATGTGGCATATGTATGTAGCAAAATGTCACCCTCGCATTGTCCTAATGATTTTACTTGTCAGTGCGGACTTAATTTTTTGATGACATCACATATTCAAAGTTGTATTCGTAAATGCCTAACAACTTTAAATGCAAACACAAAAAACATAGTTCCTATGACATGGATATGTATCTATTGTTGTTAATGGCATTATATTTATATATAGTTGAAGCTGATTCTTAATGTATCTTCGCTGCACCAAATGATATGTGGTGATGATGGTTGTAAGTCACTAGATCCACTATGAGGCAGAGATTAATAACAAATCAGTGTTAGCAGACTCAGAAAGCCTGGACTCATGTTATATAATATTTGGAACTCAAACAACCCCTTCGTTTATATTCTTAATGAACCTTTATTTGTGCGAAATTCCACTCAAATGATTTGCCTTCCCTTTTTTTTTTCTAATTTTCTTTCTTTCAGCGATTTAGATATTTCTCTAGTATATGATGGATTTACATCTTGATTTTTTGCAGGATATACGTGGACTTACCTGATGCTGTTAACAGAGTGAAGATTCTACGAATATTTCTTTCCCAAGAAAGTCTGGAACCGGGTTTCCAATATGAGGAACTTGCTAATGTAACTGAAGGTTACTCAGGGAGTGATTTGAAGGTAAGAACAAATTATTCTGAGGTTTTACGAATTTTACAATCTTCGCATCATTGTTTTTTCTTCTCGCAGAACTTGTGTATAGCTGCAGCTTACAGGCCTGTTCAGGAACTACTGGAAGAAGAAAAGAAGGTAGGGTGTTTTATTTCTTTATTGATACCAAACGACCAATATTTCCTTATTCAACTTTGTGTAGTAGATGTTAATGTACAAATTTTGATACTACGTGAGGATTAGAAAGCCTATAAAGGAAAAAATAATTGTGTTAGGAAGAATACAGCTCGCATGGAGCCCATGCATTCAGCGTTCCTATTGGATCACATGTGCTGGGCGTTAATTTTGATAAAGTTAATGTATTTGTCCATTATTTAATTTTATACTCCCCTTCCCTCTTTATCTGTAGTGAGCTCTGGAACTGGTGGAAGTCACCTATAGTTTATTTGCAAAACCCATTAGATCTCAAAGTCATATTTGTAAATGTTCTGACTTAAGTCTGTATTTCTGGAGTAATGGCGGAGAAAATTTGATTGAACCTTCTCTTTTCAGATAGGAGAAATGAATGCTTCTCCAGCACTGAGGGCACTCAATTTGCAGGATTTCGTTCAAGCAAAAGCTAAGGTGACCCTTTTGTTTTTTGGCGTTCCTCTCGTTTAATTATAATTAAATGGTATGCCTTAATTTATAGACAGTTTATGATCACTCTATGAGCAAAGTTGTGTTTTGTAAATTTTCAAGTGATCTTCCGGGTTTCCTGCATTGGTCATGTTTTAACCTGCTACTGTTTATGAGCTTATGAACTTTTTTTAAAGAACAGACCTTTTTTTTTCGTAGCAATGAAGTTGTAATTAGTTTTGTCTTCTCTATTATGTCTTGGCAAAGGTCATGTTTGTGGTTATTTCATGCATTTCTTAGAGCTTACAATGGTGTAATCCTTCCCTTCTCAATCTTATACTGTGTCAATTAAGTGAAGACACATAAATCTGATGCAACCAATTAGCGACTGTAAAACAGCCTTTACTGTTCTTGAAAATCCTCCTAAATTATGATCTTAATTTCTTATCAGGTGGGCGCATCGGTTGCTTATGATGCTACAAGCATGAACGAGCTGCGGAAATGGAATGATCAGTATGGAGAAGGCGGAAGTCGGAGACGATCGCCATTTGGCTTTGGAAACTAAGTTTTAGGTATTAATTTATACTTTTATTCTTTTCTGCGCTCTCCTTGTGGCTCTTGAAGGGAAGGTTGCTTATTTTCCTTCTATGAAGCTCCAGGAGAGAGGTGTTTGTAACATAGCGTTCAGGAAAATAAGGCTCTTCCTAATCGCTAAATTTTTGGTCTTTTAGTATTCCTTGTATATTTAATCAAGCCCAAGTAAACGTTCCTTTATATTATTTAAATTTATTTTTCTTTTTTGCATTTTGTTTTTTCCTTTCATTTTGTGTGGATTTTTTTATTATTATTAACTTCAAAGGGAGTCGAAGCCGTGATAGCCCCAACTCTTTACTTTTGGCAAGTGATGCATCATCTATCTCATCAAAGATGTTTTTTGCTTTTCAAAGAAATAATGTTAATAATTGTATTTTCTCAAATAAGTAGAATTGCATCTAGCTAATTTGGAAAAAAATATACTTCTAGATATTATTTACTTCTAGACAAAGCAATTTATAGTCAAATTAGCAATTCTCTCTAAAATATATAGCAAAACACTTTTAAACTTTAATGGATATTCGCGTCATATCCTCTTATTGACGTGTCATGTATAATGATACGTGGCAAACAAAAGTGCCGCGTGGAATCATGAAGCGAGGCTACTAACTACATGGCTTCGTCGCTGCCATGTAAGTATACACGTGTACATGAAGCGAAGAAAAAACGTTACCTATTTCATCCGCAGCTATATACTAGTATATATATTAAGAAATCATACAATTAAGAAGACAATCTCAAACAACCAGACATGCACAAACAAAAACGCTAATTTTGATCAAAACTAATTAGAGTGATAGGAGATGACTAGTGAGGTGGGACCGTGGTGGGGTGGACGTAGGGGCGAAGGGGACTTCGACTGGTCCGGCCGCGACGTGTGGGACCCACACAACTTCGGCCGGAGTTGGCTCGGCAGCGGCACCGGGGAAATCCGCCACGGCGAGGACAACACCTCGAAGCTCCTCCGCACCCACGTGGACTGGCGGGAGACCCCGGAAACCCACGTCATCCGAGCTGATCTTCCAGGTAGGTAAATTAGTTACCCACTTAAGGTCCGTTTGGCTATGAATCCAAAAATCGGTTTTTCAAAAAACGTTAGCCTACATTTTGCATGTACAATTATATATATAGGGGTGAAGAGGGAGGAAGTTAAGGTGCAGTTGGTGGAGGATGACAACGTGCTGGAGATAAGCGGGGAGAGGAAGGAAGAAAGGGAAGAGGGTAGTGATACGTGGCATCGTGCTGAGAGACGGCGCGGCATGTTCTCGAGGCGGTTTCGCCTACCGGAGAACGCCAGCGCGGATGGCATCAGCTGCGTTTTGGAGGACGGAGTGCTGACTGTGACTGTGCCCAAGAAGGAGACCCCACCCATCACCCGCAACATCAGATCCATAAACGTTGCTTAATTAGCTATTAAATAAGTTCAAATAACTAATAAGGATCAGGTGTTCTTAATATACATATACCATGTAGTATGTGCATGTTTGTATAGTAAAAGTCAAGCTATAATTGAGTTCCTACTGTTCCTGTAACAGTTATATCCATTCCAGTGGTGTTAATGTTACAAAGGAATTATATATGAAGCCATGAAATATCGTCCATGAACTTTCAAGTTTTTGTTGATTTAGTCCTCAAATTTTTATCAGTTCATTTTTAGTCCTTAAACTTTTATTTCTCTCTACTTTTGATTTTTTTTGTTAGCTTTAGAAAACAATGATAGCTAACAAAACACTTTAAAAGTAATTCATGGGCAGTTCACAACTAATTTATCGATCAAAAAAATTGATTATGACATGTTTCATTAATGATCGTTACACTCTAAATTCAACAAAATGATCAAAAGTAGAGAAAAATGAAAATTGAAGACCAAAAGTGAGCCGATAAAAATTTGAAGACCAAATTAACAAAAATGTGAAAGTTCAGAGACTAATTGATACTATATTTATGAAATGTTGCTACCTATCCATCTTCACAAAAGTACACAATCATCATATGGTATGATATATAACCAGTTTTCCCCGTACAAGTTACATAATCCTAGAGGCCATAATTCATCATCACAAATCGAAACATAACGCTTTGATATTCAATGCATGACAGTCGGGGAGAGTACGTACAATTCAAACATCAAAATATCAATCCACAACCTCCACTGATTCATACCCTCTCTCAATGGACTCTATCACTCTATCCAGTACCAGTTGTGTCTTTCTACCATACACGGGCCATTTGCTCTCTGCTTTCAAACTACCTTCCTTGATGCCTTTCACCAACCTCGCAAACTCCTTAACCATGAGAGCCTCCTGTGGAAGCTCATTGGTTACGACGTGCTCACTAGGCAATGGCTTCCATTCTGTATCTAACTCTGAAAACCCCGTCTTGGTCGATGTGAGAAATGAGGATGATGTTTCCGCGCAGGGAATGACAAAATCGTCAACGTGCAGAGTCCCTACAGTCCCCGTCGTAGTTATATTCATTGTAGTATTGGAAAGGAATGAACAATGAAAGGTAGCAACCTTTCCGTCCTCCCACAACAAGGAAGCTCCACATGATAAAATCACTCCAGCTTCATTGAAAACAGTCCCTTTAATTGCAGTCACTGTTTTGGGAAGTTCATAGTCGACTGCCCACAAGATGGCCCTGGCGCAGTACCATCCAAGATCACCAAGAGCTCCGAGGGCATCAAGATCTGGCTTCGCACGGATGTTGTTCTTGAGAAACTCAGGATCTGCGGTAAATGTGAAGGTGCTGTGTATCTGCAAAAGCCATAATTAATGTATCATAAAAGAGATACACCAGCAACCTTAAAAGTTTCAAACACTTGCCCTACAACAACTACAACAACATAGCCTCAGTCCCGAATTAACTGGGGTCGGCTACATGGATCAAACTTTTTCATTGTGCTCGATTAAGTCCACTTGCCCTAGGAGTAAAAAAAAAAAAAGGAACTCCCCTTAAACTTGTACTCCTTCCACAGGCTGAACCATTCATACAGTTAACTCCCCTTAAACTTGTACTCCTTCCACAGGCTAATTTGGGACTGAGGATATGTTATTGTTGTTCTTGTTGTTGTATCTAATAATGATCCAACTCTCTTCCAAAGTAATCAAGTACATTTTCAGTGATGACAAAAATTTAGGGCATCCTATTCTCCAAATTGAAAATACTAGAATGACAACAACAATGTCAAACCACAAGACACATTAGCTCAAAAAGCCTTCCATGCGACCTCCACCCGCATTGGGTCTGTGTAAGCCCGCATCTCAAGGCGTACAAGGATAGCTCTTATGAGCGAGCCAATGTGTCTTGTGGTTCGTCATGTTAGCAATTCAGAGCAACACAAGTACGTAACTGAACCGAACTCGAGTCCCTGCTTCGCCCAAATCACTAGGCCAACCCGTTGGTCCAACTTTTGGCTTTCATGGGAGATGGAACTGATGACTAGGCCAACTCATGCAGGTTAGATCTACTAGCTGTTTCACTCAATTAGAAGCACAAACTCTACCCTCTCTTCACATCTCATAAAGAAAATACTACTCTAAATCACAAACCCTAAAATCATCAAAACACAAACCAACGCACCGATTTGGGGGAACCAAATCGAACAGGATCAGCGATGAACTCCCTCATCAAAGCCGTCCTGGGATGGTGCATCCACATAGTCCCGTCCATGAACTGAACCCCATTGGCCTCGCAAGCCGAGACGATCCGATCGAACTCCGCCGCATTGAGCGCCACCGGCTTCTCGAGCAGCACGTGCTTGCTCTTCTCCGCGGCGAGGACGGCCCATTGCAGGTGCAAGCTGGTGGGGAGGGGCACGTAGACGGCGTCCACCTCGGGATCGTCGAGCACGGCCTCGTAGGAGCCGTAGATCTTGACGGACGGCGGGATGAAGGCGTTGGCGGAGACGTATTTCTGGGCCTTTTCGACGGAGCGGCTTCCGATGGCGAAGACGGTAGCGTTGGTGGAGAGGGAGATGGCTCTAGAGACCTTGCGAGCGATGGATGCGCAGCCTAGGATCCCGAATCGGATTGGGGTTTCGCCCATTTTTGTGTGCGACTGCGAGTGGAGTTTCTGAGCATCAGAGGAGCGTTTGTGGAAGATTATGTTGTTTTTTTTTAGATGGTTTGCGTTGGTGGAGCCGCGTGTAGGGAAGTCATTGGGTGATTGACTGATTGTGTAACATGTTTATGGGCTTGGGTACTCGCACGGCTCATCCAAACCAGTAATAAAGCCCAAGTCCGACCCAAACCGACTCTTTTTTTTTTCTCTCTTAAATATAATTATTTTAAGTATTACTAGTAATAAATCTGACAAACAAATTATATGTTATACATGTTAGCATGTGACATGTTTATGGGCTTGGGTACTCGCTCGACTCATAGAGCCCCCATCTAATGTGTGCTGGGTTTGGATTGAGTAATAAAGCCCAAGTTGAACCCAACCCAAGCGATTAGATTTAAGAACTAATCAATCTTTTTTAATTTTTTTATTACAAATAAAATTTATTTCATTAATTTCAGCTTGTAAGTATATCGTTTTGTAGTAAAGATAATACATTTATTGGAGTGACTCTAAAAAACTCTCGTACCCATGACATTACAAAAGTCTCGTCATTTTATGAGCAAGCTTATTAGCTTTTCGACGACGTATATGACTAATAATAATCTAATGGCAATCCTGAAGTAGCTGCCCAATTTAGACTCATTTACGCTAGTTGAAGACCTTGGAAGTAAGATGGTCTATTGGGGTAAGAGTTTGTGAATTATTGAGGTGGCATGGGAGGGGAGGGGGCAAAAGGAGGTTTGATGAGTTGGGCCTAAAGTTCATGATGTGGGAATCTGCCCCATCAACGAGGGCTCAGTCTCGATACTCTCTACCCCGTTTTTTGTGGGCCTAAAGTGCATGTCATGGCCCATCAACGAGGTCAGTCTCTACCTACATTCGTGAGTTTAGCCTAGAGTGCATAGTGCATATCCTAGCCCATCCAACTGGCTGGTTTTTTTTTTTTTTTTTTGTTTACTTTTTTGGGAATGGAACTTACCACCTCTCTGAATTGTTACATTACATAATTATTATCAGACTCACAATTATATATTCATGTGCATGTGAAGTAGTTTAGCTTCTACGTTACGTTACATAACATTGATTTCTCTTTTTTTTTTTTTTTTTTCTTTCTTTCTTTTCATTTTTATGGCAAGAGTCCATGGTTCAAGTACTATACCACCAACAATCAAACATCATGACTTTCAAATCCAATGCACCGACAGGGACCAATTTTTTGTTTGCTTGGGATTGTAAGTGTAAATTAAGCGCACGATCTTACGTTCAATTTCTTGTTGCATTAAAATTGGTCAAACGGTAAGAGCAAGCTTGTGATTGTGTGAATTAGGCACACAGTCCTAATTAGTTCGATTCCTCACTGCGTCAAGATTGTCAGGACCATCAAAGTACGCTCATGGCCGAATGTCCCAGGGCCTCATCAAACTCGCCTGAATAGCCACTGATATAAGAAAATCACCGGACCTCATAAAGTTGGAGCATATATGTCTCCTTTCGATTGCACTAAAGGTATAATTGGTCTGAGATCAAACGAGTCAGGATGAGATAAAAAAAAGGGTATAGTTGGTCATTAATTAGTTATATCTCTTTTCAAAACGACATGTGGAGTGCCCCCAATGGGAGTTGGTGCGAATGGTAAAAATTAGGCTGAGGTTTGATTTCCTGCCTTCGATTTTTTTCTTAAGTCTCATGGGGGAGAAAAACCCCCAAGGACTAATCGAGTCCATCATCAATTCGGTGTCAGCACGTGTAGCTCGGATACCCTTGGCTATATAAAAAAGATGCGGAATATATATATATATATATATATATACGTTTTTAATTGACATGTAAGTTAAATATAGAAAGTATAAATTTTATTAGTGAAATAAATAAAAGTATGTAATTTATCAAAAAAAACATTGCGGGCTTTTTGGGCGGTGCTTGGACAAGAATTGTCATCTCTAGCTCGCTTAGGCCCACTCGAGTCAACTTCGGTCCGACCCATGGATAAAAAATCACCATGCCATTGCCAGCCAGTCTAATAGAAACCCTGCCCTTCCTTGTCTCAACAAAAACACTTATTCCAATCTCACATATATATTAAAATAAAACTAACATATTGAAAAACACGACTCATGAAAAACGATTCCTCAGCGCTTCTTCCATTGCACAACCTTCAATGAATATTTTACCAAAACGACATGTCGACATCGACGACAAGTTTTCATGCCCTTCGCCACTGATCACGACTCACGAGAGACTATATATATGTCTATATATGATCGACCTTTTTGATTAACTTCGTTGACATGGATACAAATTGCCAGCTATAGCAAGCTACTCACAACTCATAGGCTTTACAAAGTCAGTATTGAAAGAACGAACTAGCTAGTTTTGTTTTTTGTTTGTGTTGTTATGCTTCCTTACCAGTTACCACTGCCCTTCATGTCGGATTCATCACCATGCATGTTTTGATTTCCGATATATGGAATAAATCTTTAAAGGCTATCATGACTAGATCTCCTTTTTTTTTTTTTTTTTTCTTTATAGGAAGAAGAGTTTATTTTATTATAATCAAAAGTGTTATCCATATAGCGAGAAATAATATGTTTATCTAAAATAAAGTCAAAAAAAATTAATACCAATGTAAGTAGGGAAAAACGTTAACCCGTCGTCCCTACAAATAGAAATACACGATTTCCGCTCATGATCATTTTTAAACATTATGCTAAAATTAATTCGTAAACATATGAACAGACATTAATTAAATTTATAAATAAAATTACTACTTTTTTTAAGCCTGGATTACTACTGTTAATATCCTAGTAGTATAACTTTGCTAATTATTGCAATTATATTCTAACAATGACACGCGTGCACACACATGACACATATATATAATTTGATATGGTAGATTATTCTAAAGTTATTAGGCGGGGATTTAATTTGTTCATATATTATTTAAGTGTCTCGTAATATACACAAGGGGCAATGCTAGGCATACATCGAAACGGACATCAGAACGAACATTGTGCTTTGATGCGCGTGTGATGCTCCTCGATATGCGATTCACATGCATCTTGAGGAGCATCGCACGGACATTAAAGGACATCAGAACGCGATGTATTCTATGTTCATTTTTTATGTATGTTTAGAATTTTTCATACACAAGAGCATATCTAGGTGTGCGTCGACCTAGCTGAATTGATTTGGTGCAAGTCCTAATTAATTGGTCGAGTAAAATTAAAGTTAAGCTACATTTTTTTGGTTACTAATGTTAAGCTACTTATGCCCCTTCGATTTTTTTTAGGTCCTTTTCGAATATAATTTAATTACCATCAAACAAATTAAAAGATTATGATATTCTTACTTAGCTATTTTAAAAGATTAAGTCGAAGTCTTTGTTTTGGTAAAAAAAAGGTCGAGCATGCATGTTCACTTTTTCTTATTTCTACAACATATATAATTAAGAAAACCAAAGGACTTAAATGATCATTAATTCAAAGGACTTAAATGATCATTTGAACCTAAGAAGTTTTTTTTCTCTTATAACAAAATTAACTTAATTACAAAACCCTTGACTTCAACATGAGTCCAACATGTCCCTGCATTTCCAAACCGCTTTTTGCTCAATTGGAAACCTGATCGGCTGATCACATGGGCATCGATCCCTAAAGAAGAATACATATATGAATTGGGCGCGCTGTACATAGATATAAATGCACATAATCAAATATTTATGTACTCTACTATCCAAATCGCATGTTTCTGTTGTAAATTAAGTTGGAACTTGCTAAGAACTAGAGAAGGAAATAGAAGACTAAAAACTTTTATTACTATAAACTACTACTACAAAGGAGAAGAGAAGAAATGAGATGTTTTCATTCAACTTGGTGTGTGAATTACAATGGGGTTGGCACCCTTTATATAGGTCATTTGGTGATGATGATAATTGTATTTATACAATGTGTACAAGTTATACATACACCACAAGTCATACAACACATCACAAGCAACATAGACAATACATGGAAGAGTTGGTGTACATTGGAGAGGATTACAAGTTACATGACAATACATAGACAAGTGGAGGTACTATTAAGTGAGAAATACAAGTTACATGACTACACAATATGTTGGTGTACATGCATGGTCATCCATATTCCACAACACTCCCCCTTGGATGACACTTGCTTAAAGATTGTGCCTCGTTAAAACCTGTACTAGAAAAACCCTGTGGGAAAAAATCTAGTATAGGAAAAAGAGTACAATGTTCTCGTCAATCTTGATTTGTAGTATAATATTATTGATTGCCTCAGTAAAAACCTTGCTAGGAAAACCCAATGGGACAAAACCAAAGCTAAGGAAAAGAGTGCAACACATTGATACACTTTGAAAGAATATATATGCCTCATTAAAACCTTTATTAGAAAAATCATGTGGGAAAAAATCTATTATAGGAAAAAGAGTACATTATTTGCTTTCATAATTTTTTTCTTTTTATATTTTGTTAGGATCGCTTGCATTAAAAAAAGGAAAACCCAGTAGGATAAAACTATATCTAAGGGAAAAAAAGTGCAATGCACTAATCGATAACTCCTTTTGATTCTTCTCCTCATGTTCACATGGGTGAGACATCTTGTGCATTTTGTTGCACATGGACATCGTTTTCTATATGAACCATTTAATGCTGAAGCATATGATTGTCACTCTTTTGTGTATAGTACTTGCATCAAGTAATTGATTCATAACTTGTTGCTACTGAATGATCTTTTGAACTTTGAGTTCATATTAATTTATACATGGATCATAATACAACAAATTTAATGCAATTTGATGTGTTTCAAGCAATTTCACGTCATTCCTTTTGAATTGACTTATATCTCCCCCTAATGGTAGGAAAATTGCTTCATCAAAGTGACGATTAGCAAAACTTGCTATAAATAAATTCCCTATTAGGGATCCAAGACATCTTATAATATGATCGATGGAGAGTTAAATCAATATAAGTCTCCTATTGATTTGCCTTGAGATAATCTCCAGCTGATAAAAAAAAAATCCAGTTCGATAAAGGATGTCCGTGCAAATATACGATATTTTTGCATTGTTGATGATTATGGATAATCAAATAGATCTTTCCACAAAATGAATGTCATTTGATTTATGACGACATTCGTTTTAATGTGCCTTATATATTCCAGAAGTTAAAGCCGAGAATATTATACTCAGATTAAATCATATTCATATAGATAAATTTTCTATTATTCTGAGTAAACTTCTTCTGAACAAGGCATTAACAATATAATTGTTGTACCAGATATTGCCTAACATTAGCCTCCGCTAAGTTCGAATTAAAGAAATATTCACTTTTATATTATAATGTACATGCATGTAGCACGATACACAAGACATAAATTCATCGCCCATATTTAGGTCACGATTTAAACACATCTCGATGTGTTTGTTTTATCGAGCCATTTTCAATGATAAAACTCATAATATTTTGTCTTTGATTTTAAAGGCATGGTAAAGGTCATAAAAATATTCTAGTATATATATGACAATATTTAGGCAAAATAGCCTTTCATATATGACCAAAAAATGTCACAATTATGAGCTTTCATTGTCATTATAATTATTTGCCCTTTGTAGTGGTGCACCACTTTTATTCCAATTTTTGGTGGAATTGTCAATACGACATTTACCCAATTTTTTGATATTTTCACATTTTCCACATCCATAAATTTATTATTGCGATCATGATCATTATATGCAACATATGCTTCTTAATTTGAATTGAACTAATTGGACGGAGAGCGATATTATATTTATAATATCTCATTATTTTACTCGGCTACCATGAGACAAGAAATCAATCCTTAATATTTATAGGATTGACGTGCGCACTCGATATTTGTTGCGTGGGGAAAAATAAATCGAAGCGGGCCACGTGACCTTATTTTTATTGTGTCATCATATCATAATTCCACATAGCCTCAACATAGAGGTAAAAAAATTGCCGAATTATAATTAATATTTGATTGATTAAATTTTGTAGCTTGAGACTCAACCGGCTCATTTTGAGCTTTTGGAGCATTACCTTTTTTTGGTATTTATATATTTATAACTCCATAAGGTGAAAAGATATATAAAGTGAAATATTCACTTTTCAAATCTCTAAAGAGATATTGGCAAATGATTGTGTAACAACATACGTTTTTTGTTTGTGTTGTTATGCTTCCTTGCAGTAGATGCAAGCTTTATTCATAATTTGTAATATCTAATTATCGTGATCGAGAATTATAATAAGGTAACAAATTCAACTATGCTTGATTAATATTTTGAAAGTAAATGTAATATAAAATAATTTTCTCTTTTCTTTACTACTGTTAAAAAAAAAAACATAACATATGATTAAGTAATGTTCACAACTTGATTCGTTAATAATCAAATGTACTATTCGTATGAGTTGGTGGGACAACCTCCAGGGTTGGGTGGCGAGACAAAGTCTGCTTAAAATCATGCCTCATCGAATTTGCGGGATAACCCGTCTCCCTTTCAATGTTTAACTTTACGGGGATAAGGCTTACCCACTATCAACTCAAACTTATAGCATTATTTGTATTATAAAATCAAGAATTGAACAATAACTAATCGTTTGTAGTTTTAAGAGAAACTAGTTATGTCACATATTGACTTTTGATTTGATGTAGAAGATCGTTAATTGACGAAAAATTAAGAGTTATACTTTCGCAATTTGACGTTATAATGTATAGTATATGAATAAAGTATGCATATAGAAGTTATGCATGTAATAAAAGGAAGCAACCATGATAATATATAAATAAATTGAACTTATTTAAATAAAAAAAGTTATACATTCCTAGCTTTGTCTCCTTAACAAGCCTTCTTGAACTTCAAGATCTCCTTAATGCTAGAGCAAGCTCTTAACGTGTTGTAAATTGAGTTGGAACTTGTTAAGAACTAGAAAGGAAATAGAAGACTAAGAACTTTTACTACTATAAACTACTACTACAAAGGAGAAGAGAAGAAATGAGATAGTTGAAATGAGATGTTTTCATTCAACTTTGTGTGTGAATTACAATGGGGTTGGCACCCTTTATATAGGTCATTTGGTGATGATGATAATTGTACTTATATAATGTGTACAAGTTATACATACATTACAAGTCATATGACTTCACAAGTCAACATAGACAATACATGGAAGAGTTGGTGTACATTGGAGAGGATTACTGAAGTTACATGACAATACATAGACAATGGAGGTACTATTAAGTGAGAAATACAAGTTATATGAATTACACGCTATGTTGGTGTATATAAATCTATATATATCGTACCAATAATATTTTCTCTTTTTTAATTGACCTACCTGATACGGGAATCTGTTAGATCTATAGCATTATCTGAGGAGCCATAGCTGTGGCAATCTGCATAAATAAAAATAAACAATCTGTTTATTTTTTTGATAAGAATTAAAAAAAATAAATTGATAGGACAATCTGTTTATTTTCAATATGTTTTGTTAAAGTATGTAATCCCACGTAGAAAATATAATAAGAATTGGTGTGGTATATAAGTGGAGCAGATTAGAACCTATCGCAAGCTAATTAATTAATTTTAGTGTGGCCCAACACTCTGAAAGCCCCATGAATTTCTACATGTTTCTTTGAACACCGCTATGTGCACCTCAATTGTTTATGAAGGCACCCCAAAATGCATGTAAATTGATACACTTTTGAGGTGTCCTCATAAATAATTGGGGTGCACATAGCGCGGTTTCTTTTTAATTTCCTTATAAGATATACATACATATATTTAGGGCAATTCATATAAATGTATTCTATGTATAGTCTCTTTCATGCTGTCTCCTTTAATTTGTATGCATTAAGCGTTGGGAACTTTTTGAAGTTGAAATGTCGTCTTCAATTTGTTGACAAAAAAATAAAAAAATAAAAAATCGTATTCAATTGATGGGTTTTTGTTTGATTAATGATCATCACTTTAGGTACAATTAGGTGAAGTATTAGGAGTTGACACAGCTCACCATACCATATTAATTAACCGTATATGAAGCGACGAAAGTCGGTTCAAAAAGTTTTGCACGTCATCCATGCATCCTTAACTAAATTCCATACAATAAAACGACAGCTAATTTTTTTTTTTGTCTTTGACACAATTCATTAATTCTTTCCCTTTAAATAAAGCAAATTAATTTCTTAAAAAACCACTTTCCATAAATAAGTTAGCAAACCAAATGATTTATTCTTCTTTGTTTTGTCATTAACAACGTACAATATTTTTTTTGGATGAAAGGAATAACTTCAACCTGTAATATTATTTTAATAATAAAAAAAGTAATTTGCTTCCATTAAGATTCAAACCCGCAACCTCTTATACTAGCGAAGTACCACTTAATTAATATACATTGATTGGTATCAATTTAGAATATTTATATGCAAAAAGAGTAAAGCAAATGCCTTAAATTCAAGATCTGAAATGATTTGTCAATACTCATTCATCAATATGTATGAGTATGTGTACACGGCGTGCTATGAAAGTGGTAGACATGGATAAAAAGTGAGCGAGACATGAGAAATTTGATTTTGGTTGGACCAAAAGTAAACACTTAGAAAACTTACTAGCTAACATCTATGTTCTCTTAAAAAGTATAGATCTTGGCCTAAAAAAAAATTATAGATCTTCATTTACATATATTTAGCTACCCTTAGTTCAAAATCTTTTAGAAAAATATTTTGTTGAAATGTGTTTTCAACAGTTTTAATAAAAAAAACTTCACCAATCATTAGTTACATGATAAAATTATTATCATTATAAAACCACAATCTCAAATTAATTGAAGTCTGATTGCATGTCACTAAATTTAGCGAATATGTCCATGCACAAATATATTGAAATAAATTTTCTCATAAGTAACAAATTGACGTAACGTTTTTTTTATAAAAAAAGAAAAGAAAAGATCAAGATGATTTTTGCAAGAAGAAAACAATGCAATTAAAATGATGCAGATTAGTTAACATATTTTACTATATGTGATAATCATTGGATTCAATAAAATAAATGATGATGACTGACCAACGAATGGGGTGTGGGTGAGGGCGTGGGTGCGGGCGATATTTGCTTTTATTATGATTCATGAATGATCAGAATCTGTTCTAGTTTATCTTATCCTGATTAAGATAATCCGAGAATCCAAACAAAGAAAAAATAAAATCGAAAGCCCGAGTTTGTAGTAGTAGTAGTAGTACAGAAGGGGAGGGTCGTGTGTGGGCCCACAACACCTAAAAGTGGGACCCATCTGATTCATCACATGCCACCACTCACAGGGTCCCACTGCGCATTATCGGCAAGTGTTTTGTTCATGGAAGTTTGGGAGCTGATCGAATTGCAGGCCTTATGTGGGCCCAATCACTTCAAAAGAAAATGTAATATTTTAATTTGTTTTAATAGAAAAATAAATAAGGACGTGGAGTTCCAATAGTGCCCCTGAAGGGTCACGTGACCCCAAAGTGTTACTTGCCTTGCTTTACTTTGCTTTGCTAATGAGCTAATGGCTTGGGCTTGGCTTCCAAGAAAGAAGTTATTTGGCTTGGAAAATCAGGGCAAGAAAAAGAGAAAGGTTAAAGTAAAAAGGAAATTTTGTTTTACTTTGTTTATAAGAATACTAGTTATTGATTTCAAGGAAAGGCTAAATATGGGAAAATAAACTGAGAAGTATTGAAGTACCGAACAAGAAAACCAATTATAGAGCATATTTAGTCTATATTCTACGCAATCAGTAGTGTTTAAATAAATTTGTTGTAATATTATTGATCGATTTGTTCGAGGGGTAAGATACTACATCTCTATTCAGCATGATCCAATTTTGAGTCTTGCATAGGGAACAAATTAGATTGCCACATGGACGAACTTAATTGAAAGGACTCCCTTCTCTTTGAAGTCTGATAGTCTCTTTAATTCCTGATATCAATGGAAAAAAAAATGATCATAGGAGAGTTTTTATAAAGTTTTCCTTCTCTAATATTACCCTAGTTTTATAACATAAAATAAGAACTAAATTCAGGAGGTCTAATTTTCGAGTTTTGTAGGAGAGAGCCACCTAAACAAACTTAATTGAGGGGACCTCCTTCCATTTGAAGTTCAATTGCAGGATGACTTAAATGCAACGTTGATGCCGTAGTCTTTGCGAGCAAAAATTAATCAGTGACTCAACAAGGAACTTTATTCATGAAATGACCAGTAGGTGCGTCCCTACTGAGGCGAAGGCCTAAGCGATGAGAGAAGCAATGAAATGTGTTAAAGAAATGGATGCAACATAGGTGATTTTTGAAGTTGATTCTCTTCAAGTTGTCCATGGTGTCACTGGTGTGGTAGGAAGAGGCGCCAATGAGTCCGAACTCGGCCTTATCCTACTAGAGTGTAAGCAATTGTTACATCACCACCCGCCATGTATATACATTCTTCGGCTATATAAAATAAAGTATCGTTTCTCTAAAAAAATAATTTGGCAAGGCTTGGCGAAGGCATCGATCAATCAAATATTAGAGTGAAGTAGTGGAAAATGTACAAGCTTCGATATGAAAACTTTGTAGTTGTAACAGAGCTTAGCTCAATGAAAATTTGTTTTGATAAATAAAACCTAAAAAAGAAAAAACTTTAGTAAGTCTAATTAGTTATACTTAATATTTGCATTGAAAACCACATGCATCAATCATGGTTCGAATAATTTTTTTTTTTATGAAATGTTCGATAATTATAGAGTACTAAATGATATGGTTTTTTTATTTTATTTTATTTTGCAAAAACTAAATGATATGTTGTTAATGATGAACATGCCACTTTTTGTTGGTGATTTGAACGTGTCTACTAAAATCTGAATGAATTCAACAACATTGTTCACTAATCAAAATGGCGGGCCATATTGTAACATGTTTTAGTTAAAAATATTCCTCATTTGAAAGAAACTCGTAAGGGTAGAAAAAGCTCACGCTCCACCTACCTACTTTGTCCATTTCCACGCCATTACCTAATACAAAAATATTTTCATTTTTTTGACCAGCATATTGGATAGACACAACTGGAAGTGGTTAGTTGTCCTTCAACTAATGATTCGAGTTTGAGTCATGAGAATGAAAATATTAATATTCCCCTCACTTATATAGTGCCCACTCGGGGCAAATCCGGAGTGGTCGGTTATATCGAGTGATTAAAACAAAAACAATATTTTCATTTTAATTAATTTATTTTTTTCCATAATCGATTGAAAAAAACTTTTGCATAAACTTAATGATTAAATTATTGGAAATTCTTATTTTTATTATTAATATATTGACGAAACGTATCATTCGATCCCTGAATTTTTTAATTTTTGTTGATTTGGTCTTCAAATTTTCGTAAGTTCACTTTTGGTTCATGAATTTTTCATTTCCCCCTTACTTTTGGTCTTTTTGATAAGTTGATAAGTAACTGTCGCTGATAAAGTGAGTTCACAAACGGTTTACGATCGTTTTTTTTTTTTGAGTTGATGAATCGATTTATGAATCGCTCTCGAATTACTTCGTCAATGACTATTACTCTTCAACTTACTAAAAAAATTAAAAGTAGATGAAAATAAAAATTTGGAGACGAAAAGTGAATCAATGAAAATTTAAAGAGTAAATCAACAAAAACTTAAAATTTTGAAGTCTTTTTGCCTAATACATACTTTCGTTTGAATTGAAAGTCTCTGGCCAAAAATTTTGTCACAAACTTTAAGATATTCACGTCATCAAAGCTATCGAATTGAAAAATTTTTAAAAAGCATCGAGTGAACATCTAAGCAAGTCTCGTCCACAACACCATAGAAGCAACGTTTGGCGCGTTAGCAGTACTTGAACGTGGTCCACTCCATCCTTCCCTTAAAAAATAAACAAAACAAAATCATTGAAGCACCTTACCGTGCCTTCCGATACAAGTCACTCAAGAAGCCCAGCCGAGCTGAGCTTGTCTCACCTGAGCCGTGTGATCTAGTCACGTGAGCGACTCAGATTACTTACAGTAGAGCAAAGCGAGGCCCATTATTAACACCAACTCATCTCTGATACACAATCCACACAGCAAAGAAAAAAAAAAAAAAAGTGTTCACGGACTACCAAGTCCACCAATCACTTCTCAATCTTAGATTCTACATTTCCGCAAGCTCTAATAGCGGGTTTAAGCTCTTATAACAGCAGAGTGGATTCCACTTCTCAATCACGGGTCACAAGCAAACAACTACGCTTTCACCACAGCTCGCCACTTTCTATTTAAATCGCTATAAAACCGAACCAATCCCCCTCACAACAACCCATTACGTACTCTTCTTCTCTTCCCCCAAATCCCCTGTTTTTCTCTGCTCCAAACAATGCCCATTCACACCAGAAACAGAGCAAATTGCTCTGTTTTTGCTCTGTTTCTGGTGCTTATGATATTTAATCCCGTCTCGGCGCAATCTCCCGTGTTCGCTTGTGATGTGAACGCCAATCCGGCCTTGAGTGGATATGGGTTTTGTAATTCATCGCTTGATGTGGCGTCTAGAGTGGGAGATTTGGTGAAGAGGCTCACATTGCAAGAGAAGATCACTTTTTTGGTGAACAAAGCTGGGCCTGTGAGTAGGCTTGGTATTCCCGCGTATGAGTGGTGGTCTGAGGCGTTGCATGGCGTCTCCTACGTTGGTCCCGGTACCAAATTCTCCTCGGCCGTGCCCGGCGCCACTAGCTTTCCTCAGGTCATCCTCACCGCCGCGTCGTTCAATGAGACTCTCTTTCAGGCCATTGGAAAGGTGTTTCTATCTCTCATTGCTTTACTTAATGGAAAATACTATAAATGACAACAACAACAATGTCACACAGTAAGACACGTTGGCTCGCAGAAGTCGCAGAAGTCGCCGAGTCTGTGTATGCCTGCATCTCAAGGCCTAGATGGAAATGAACAACTCTTGTGAGCTGATGTGTCTTGTTGTGCAATACATGATACTATTGTTTGAAGTTGGATACCATGACTAGTTTGCATTTTCAGTTACAAAATTGAGTCTGTTCAATATTCACAGTGAGATTCTACATTATAGACAAGTAGGATTTTGATGTGCTTGAGAAGGATCTATGTATGTGGTACTGTTGTAAGAAAATTGATTTGACATCATCATCATCATCATCATCATCTATAGTTAGGATAGGAGTTTATTTGTAAATCTATTTCATCAAAATAGTACTAATTGACTACTTCAAAATACACACTAGCTTGTTTTGGCCTCTTGGGGAAATTTGAGATTGAAAACATGTGTGCAGGTGGTCTCTACTGAGGCTAGAGCAATGCACAATGTGGGACTGGCAGGTTTAACATTTTGGAGTCCAAATGTAAATATTTTCCGAGATCCGAGATGGGGAAGAGGGCAAGAGACTCCGGGAGAAGACCCTACGCTTTCGAGCAAGTATGCTTCCGGTTATGTCCAAGGTTTGCAACAAGCTGACGGTGGAGATCCGAATCGGCTTAAAGTCGCCGCTTGCTGCAAGCATTATACGGCTTACGATGTCGATAATTGGAAGGGCGTCGATCGATATCACTTCAATGCTCAGGTACTATATATACTTCTCAATCACTTCAATTCTCTTACATGAGTTAAAGAGAGCTAGAATTGGTGCATGTTAAGCTTTTATCCCCCCTTTGATTGAGTATTTGATTTGTTTTTTTGATGTGATGTGGTAGGTCACTAAGCAAGACTTGGATGATACTTTCCAACCACCATTCAAGAGCTGTGTGATTGATGGTAATGTTGCCAGTGTAATGTGCTCCTACAATAAAGTCAATGGGAAGCCTACCTGTGCAGACGCTGATCTCCTTGCCGGGATAGTCAGAGGCCAATGGAAATTAAATGGGTATTTATCTTTCTCTTCATATGTTTTAAGCTTGCACTAAATCGATCGCAATTGGAAGAGTTTGATTCAAAGTCTATATTCCTTCAGTTTTAGACAGTCAATGTATCCGCGCATTGATGGAGAGTATTCTTCTGAATTGATAGAAATCTTAAAAACATTTCAAAGTCTTCCAAGTATTGCAGCATTGCAAAATTAGTGTTACTCAGTACATGAACACTTTAAGGCAGATCTTACTCTTGATCGACAATGATTGTTTCTTCGTTATCCAACTGCAGGTACATAGTATCTGATTGTGACTCGGTAGATGTGTTGTACAACCAGCAACACTACACGAAAACACCCGAAGAGGCTGCCGCGGATACTATATTAGCAGGTCCTAACTTATTTCTCATGTCTTCAAGATGAGACAATTAATCCAGTGGCCTATTTCCATTTGAATTATGTGTATTCATCTACAATGTCATTTCTACAGGACTAGATCTTAATTGCGGATCGTTCCTTGGCCAACACACCGAAGCAGCTGTGCAAAAAGGGCTTCTGAAAGAATCCGATGTCGACAAAGCAGTCTCAAATAACTTTGCCACTTTGTTTAGACTCGGGTTCTTCGATGGTGATCCGAGAAAGCTGCCTTACGGAGGATTAGGCCCTAAGGATGTATGCACACCTTCCAACCAAGAACTTGCCCGCGAAGCTGCAAGGCAAGGCATTGTCCTGTTAAAGAACAGTGCGGGATCGTTGCCATTGTCGCCAAGCTCTATCAAGTCCTTAGCAGTTATTGGACCTAATGCCAATGTCACAAAAACCATGATAGGCAACTATGAAGGTACATTACAATTATGATCATCTCATATTGTTAAAAATTGTGCTTTGTTGATATGTTTAGAAAGGCTTTACAAGTTGTATCAATACTTCCTACTGCTTATCTATTTGTGTTTGCTAACCTTTCCAGGAACACCTTGTAAGTATACAACACCTTTACAAGGCCTAGCAGCTTCAGTTTCAACTCTATACTCCCCTGGTTGTGCTAATGTCAAATGTAGCAGTGCCCAACTAGATGATGCCAAAAAAATTGCAGCCCAAGCTGATGCAACAATCTTAGTAATGGGAGCCGATCAATCTATTGAAGCGGAAAGTCTCGACAGGATTGATCTTCATCTCCCTGGACAACAAGAACTTTTGATAACTGCAGTTGCAAATGCGTCTAAAGGGCCGGTAATTCTCGTTATAATGTCGGGAGGCGGTATGGAGATCTCATTTGCTAATGATAATGCCAAGATTACAAGCATTCTATGGATTGGCTACCCTGGCGAAGCCGGAGGTGCTGCTCTAGCAGATGTGATATTTGGGCAGTACAATCCAAGTAAGTTCTTCCAATGCTAACATAACATTAGCTGATTCCTTGTTTCATAAAAGCACTTATAAAGTGATCATATACTAATTATGCATCATGAATAGTTGCTTTGCTTTCATGTTTGTTCTCATAATCTTATATGAACCAACTTGAATTCATTCACCATTGTCTCTAAACTTATTTTACTATACTAACTACATAGCTTCTTTATCAATTCAGGTGGAAGACTGCCCATGACATGGTATCCGCAAGAATTTGTAGATAAAGTTCCCATGACAAACATGAACATGAGACCAGATCCCGCAACAGGATACCCCGGTCGAAGTTACAGATTCTACACCGGAAAAACGATATATACATTCGGCGATGGTCTAAGCTACTCCACCTTTGCTCACAACCTTGCTAAAGCACCAAAACTAGTATCAATCCCACTCGCCGAAGACCACACTTGTCGCTCCGAACAATGCAAATCAGTCGAGCTTTACGAGAGTAATTGCAAGAACCTTAATCTCGACATTCATTTGAGAGTGAAAAACAATGGGAACATGGGAGGGAGCCACACTGTTCTCTTGTTCTCCACTCCCCCATCTGTCCACAACTCTCCTAAGAAGCACTTGTTAGGATTTAAGAAGGTGTACTTGGGATCACAAATGGAGGACATAGTGAAGTTCAAGGTTGATGTTTGCAAGGATTTGAGCGTCGTCGACGAGGTTGGGAGCAGAAAAGTTGCTCTGGGATCACATGTTCTTCATGTTGGGAGCTTGAGACACTCACTCAGTGTTACAGTTTAAGTTCTAATTGGTACTAATTGAAGATGAAGAAAGGCAGATTGGCAATTGTAAGTTGAGTTGACAAAATTTCTCTTTTTTGTTTTTCAACATCAATTGTGATTCAATTCATCAATACTTTCATCAAAATGAAATCATTGGTTTCTCATGTATGTCTTTGGGCTCTGTTTACTCTCTTTGGCTAAGCTAACGCATATAACACAAGAACTTAGGAGTTAGGACCTGTTTGGCATTTTCTTCAAAAAAGGGCAATTTTTTTTTTTTTTTTTTTATTTTTTTTGGATAGGAACAACAACAACATAAAATACATGGATCAAACTTTTTCATTGTGCTTTCGATTAAGTGCAACCGATGACTTTATTTATTATAGCTTGTACAAAAATAGGTATTTACACGAATTTACACGAAGCGAATGAAAAAATAGGTATTTACAAAGTGTGTTTTACTCAATGTGTTTCTCATGAATAAAAAATATAATTAAAGTAATCTTCAAAAAATAAAAAAAGAGTAAGGAGAGAAAACGTAATGTCATGTTGTAAAAAAAAATGAAAATATTTTGAAGAAATCATTTTTTTTTCTAACTTAAGCTGGAATCAAACTTATGACTTCCATGCAAATGATGTCTCGTCAGTCTCACGAAATGTGTTTTGACTTAATAAACTGTTATTAAAACGGTGTTTAAAAAAAATGTTTACATCCAATCTTACTACATAGTATAGTTTACAATAAAAAAATGCAAGACACTGAATCTAATTTGAGACAAATTAAAACGTAATCCAAATTTTTTATTAGAATAGAACATACAAAAGTTGCCAAATCCCATCCTTACAACCGAACTCGGAACTTTACGCTCAAATAACATTCTCTTTAAACGCTCAAATATTAGAAACTCCCAATAAACCTAGAGATCTACACACCAAAATCTCATCAAACAATCCAACGGAACTCAATGCACGTGTGACCTAGTGCTGCTGTCCTTTGAATGTGTAGCCACTAAGCGACAAACAAGTGTCCTTAAACCGACTTGACCTACAACTTGATTAGACCACCGCGTCATTCCTTCCTAATTTCCTATATAAAGGGCAGAGAGAGAGAGAAAATCAGTTTTTCAAATCAGTTTTCGGTTTTCTTTTTCTTCGCCAACAAGAGACATTCATACTATGATCTCAAACAACAACGACAACAACAATCTAGCAATGGCAGATTTAGATCAAACAATTCACCCGAAAAGCGAAAAGGCGGCTTCGGGCACAGTGGAAGTTGTGGCAGCTATGCATCTCATTGAACTAAGTGGCGATCACAGCGGTGAAGGTAGCAATTGTAACAATAATTATGATGAGGGTGCGAGCGCTGAGTTTATGATGGAAGAAGAAGAAGAAGTGATAGGGAAGTTTCGACCGAGGCGGCAGCGGTATCGGTCTCTCTCCGAATTGTACAAGATCACAAAGCCTGTGAACGTGAATCGAATTAGGTCTCGAAGAAAGATGATGAAGAATAAGTGCAGAGGATCTTGTTAATTAATGAGTAGATTTAGTCTAGATCTCAATTGTGTTTATTTTGTATTTCTTTAGTGCATGGTCTTGAATTAATATTTCCCCTTAATACAATAGGGGTTTGTGTTTAATTATGCAAATATGTAGATTTTTGTATTCATCACCCTAGCATTGTCCTTTCTTTAATTAATTTCTCTTGTTGATAATTAATCAGTTGTTACGTTTGCATGTGATATTGTAATTAATTAGTACATTAGTATGCTGGGTTTTGGCAAGTACGTATGTAAAAAGAGATTGCCCTAATCAAAGCACAAGGTATATAGATTAATTTGCAGACCTAGATTAGAAATCCTGTATAGCGAAATTAATAGAATGATATATACGCACACACATATATAAAGTATAAACATTTGATATCATTGTAAAATATATATAGCTAGGTTGTATATTAATTGATGTAATTGTGTTCACAGATCGATTAAGTTGAAAGGGGTGATTTTCGAGATAAGTGTTTCGGTTTTAGAGGGTAACGTACATAAGCGTATGCGCACGCCCAATTTTGGCGGCCCTCGTTTAGGGTTCGAGCCTTCATATTGAACCTTTTTTTTTTTTTTTTTTTTTTTTTTTTTTTTAATTCAAGTGGCCCTCGTTTAGGGTTCGAGCCTTCATATTGAACCTTTTTTTTTTTTTTTTTTTTTTGCTCTTAAGTAAAAAAGAAAAGAAAAGAAGGGACTACTTCATATGGTATCAACTATCAAGGGCAGTGCACCTACCAATCTCTCTCTCAATTACTAATATTATATTTGGATGACTTTAGTTTCGAGGTGCTTTTCGAATTAATAAGTAACTTTTACCAATGCAGTGTTGACTGCACGAGTGACAATGATTGCTACTTATTATTGTTGTTGTTGTGCCTATGTATCAATATAATTTTTATTTCTGAAAAAAAAAAAATTTCATCAAAAAAAAAACGTATCAATATATATATATATATATATAGGGCTAATGATCAAAAATATCATAATCTTTACAAATTGTATTAATTATATCCTAATCTTTGAAATTTATCAATTCTATCCTAATCTTTTTGTTTTACTATCAATTATATCCTCAATTAATATGGACACTTTTTTCTTACATAATATATGTCCACACATAATTCTCTTCAACTTTACACCTTTAAAGATTATTCATACATATGCATTAGGCTTAGAGCTCAATATTCATAATAAATACTTATGTATACAATACACATATAGTTGCATATACATATGCATACACATAAATAATCTAAAGATATATTTCTTTTGTCAAATTAAACAAACCTTCTAATTAGTATTAGATGTCATTTTCGTCATATGTATATACACATGATTTTTCAACTTACATTGGTAATTTATAAACTAATTAAGTTTGATTTAAATTATAAATGTATATATCATTGATTTATAAATTATTATTATTTTTTGGTGAAGCCTCGTACACTTAATTATACATGAAGGTTAAAGATTTTGATATAAATTGATCAATGTGGATAATCATGAAAATTAAGTTAAAGATTATGTTGATTTCAAAGTAAAAGTACCAACAATGCAAAGAACGAAACATCATATTTTGTAGTTTAGTATGTAAGATGTGATATAGTAATATCATTCATACGCAATGCAACATCATTGACACAATATATTGTTGTGGATGTGATGGTTAGGCAAAGGAATTCAACCTTTATATAATAAATTTTTCATCATGAATGCTTCGAGCAAAGTGTAAGAATGCTAACATTCCCCGTCATGCTTTCAAAAGCCTAATCTTATAAACAAAACCGCATTGAACCTCGCTCTAATTCTCCTCTCTCCTCTATTGAATGATTTAACTATAAATAGTAGGGGTGGGCAACGGTTTTCGAAAAACCGCCCAAACCGACCAAACCGCACGATTTGGTCCGATTTTTAAAACTCGCGGTTTGGTCGCGGTTTGAAAAACGTAAAAACCGCAGATCGAATCGCAGCTTTGGTCGCGGTTTTCATTTTGGGAAAACCGCGGTTTAACCAAACCGATGACATTTTGGTAAATACAAACCAAAAAAAAAAAAAAAAAAACCCTAAAAGCCTTAAAAGGTAACCAAAAAATCAAGAGTGCCGCTAAGGGCACCCCACCTTTTAATGAAGGCACCCAAATTTTTTGTAAAAATTCCAAAGAAAACTGGAAAAGACCCTTTTGCCCCTGTATATATAATGATTCAAACCCCACAAATCATTTTGACAAAGAAAAAGGGCACCCCACCACAAGGTTGAACCACAAAGCCACATTGCGTTTGTCGAGCGTTTATCGATTCTTGCGGATTGACATCATCCGACAGCGAGGTAACAATGTTTGACAACCATATGATGGTTTTTTAGAACTGTTTAGTTGTGAAAAACTGTGAAAATGATGATTTGTTGTCAACGTAGGGTTTGGTAATTTCCTAAAATCCGAACTTGTTTCCACTATATAATGGAGGATTGTCTTGCTACTACGGTGCAAGAGAGGTCGAACTTGAGGTAATTTTGCAAATTTATTGTGTTTTTTTTTTTTGCGGTTATCCGAAGTTTCGTCGATGTGCGCGATTGTATCGGCTCGCAGACCGAGATGTATGTAGGTGATGTCTCGGTCGTAGAGGACCGAGAGGTGTACGTAGGTCACGAATGGTACAACCAATAGTACACAGAACTCTCGGTCGTACGTGAGCGAGACTCGAAAGAAAATATCGGACTGTACAACCGAGAACTGTTTTTTGGGTTTTGTTGTGATTGTGTGCCGTACATTTTGGTTGATTATAATGTTACACTGTTTGTATTGTAGGTAATGTCGGTTTCTACCCTATTTCCAGGACTACAAGGACATGTTATACACCTTGTAGGCCATTCCCTCTGAGAAGCGGCCTACTTTCATGGCTTCAAATGATAGGTCGTGAGAACATGTTTGTGCTAGTGACAAAGCACTCGATGCTTGGGGCATTAAGCGCAGGGGAAGGTGAAACTTGCTCATGAGAGGTCCTGGGACATATAGGGGAATGTCTCGAGAGAGTAGGGAAGGGAAAGCGGCCAAAATTTCTTTGAAATAAAGAAATGATGAAGAAGAGGAAAAGACGAGGAGTCAAACCGGTACGAAGAAATGTGGATGCCCTTTCCTTATCAACGTAAAGGAAAATGCCGACTCATTGTGGTATGTCATCGTTATATGTGGGAGGCACAATCACGAGCCCGCAAAAAACTTGGACGGCCATTCATTTGCTTAAGATTAGATAAGGGGGAGCAGGAAGTTGTGGTGCAAATGACAAAGGGGAATGTGAAGCCAAGAGACATCCTAAATACGTTGAAGCAAAGAGATGTTAGAAACGTATCGACAATGAGGACAATATATAATGCAAGACAAAAAGTCCGAAATGAGGATGCGGGTGGGAGGAGTCAAATGCAACAAATGTTGCACATATTAGAGAAGAATAAGTGGATGTCATGGCATAGGAAGCATCCCATTACGAATGTTGTCACCGACTTATTTTGGTCACATCCCGACTCAATAAAGTTGATAAGGTGTTTCTCATCGGTAATTTTGATGGATTGCACGTACAAGACAAATAGGTACGAATGCCTTTGTTGGAGATTGTTGGCATCACTTCTACGCACTTGACGTTCTCCGTTGGGTTTGCATTCATATCATCGAGAGTCATGAGAATTATGTTTGGGCACTTGAGAAGTTGAAATCAATATTGGATGGGTGGCCTAAGCTTTGACGTGTTTGTTACCGATAGGACTTAGCCCTTATTAGTGTCATAGAAGAAGTTTTTCCGCCTCGTCTCACTTCCTTTGCTCTTGGCACATCAACAAAATAGTATTGGCCAAGACTAAGAAGATGTTTGGGGAGAACGATGATTTTGCGCGTTTTATGAATAGGCGACGAGCGTGATGTATGCCAACTCGGAGGCCTTATTCGAAGTTAGGATGAATGACCTGCGTTGTGAGTTTGGGAATGTCGAGGGGTCTTACCGAGTACTTGGACAACACATGGTTAAAGAAGTACAAGGAGAAATTTGTCTCCGCTTGACAAATAGAATTATGCACTTTGGGGAAACGACAACGCGAGAGGGTGGAGTCTCGCATTCTATTATGAAGCTACACCTCGGGGAACAACAAAGCTAATTTTGAAACTCTCAGGAATGTGGTTGATGGCCTCCTTAGAATCCAACACAACAATATCAAGACATCGTTTGAGCTAAGTTTGAATGTGGTCCAACATGAGTACATTGATGAGTTGTATCGACGATTGCGTGGTTATGTCTCTCAACGGGCGCTTAGGCTAATTAGAGATAAATTGACACGTGAAGAGGATGTTGGTCACGACTCCACTCGTTGTGGTTGCGAGATACGCACCACACATGGCCTTCCTTGTGCACATGAGCTAAACCATCAAATATTTGCTCGGTACGCCCATCCTCTCGAGGACATTCATGTTTACGGCGAAAGTTGAGTATGATACCCGAGAATCCGGTGGACCCGTCGGGTACAACGTGCACGATGAGATTCAACGGGTGTTGGAAAAGTTTCATGCTTGCACCGATGAGGACGATCGACTCAGGATTATTCAAAAAATCGGGGAGATTAGTCGTCCTTCGTCTACACCGGTGTTGTGCCGCCACGAAAAAAATTAAGACAAAGGGAAGGACACCAGGTCTTCGAAGAGAAAACACGATGATGCCGATTCTTCAACGAGACCGTTGTTTCAGAGCGAATTTGAGTACGTGCTATCCACGAAGGAGGCCTCCGAGCTCTAGGCGAAGAAAAGTAAAGTTGTTCCTAAAATGCGTCGTGCCGGTCGACGCATGTAAAGTGCAACTAACGTGGCCTACGGTCATTGCGTAGAACTGGATTGGTTGCCACATGTTGAGGGCATTATCGATGTGGTTGCCGATGGAAATTGTGGATATCGGTGTGTTGCGTTTGGACTTCGACTTGCCGATGTAGACGGGTGGAGGATTGTTTGTAGAAGGATGTACGATGAGATTATCGGGCATGAAAACCTTTGGCGGGAAGTTCTAGGCTCGAGTTACGAGAGTGTCAAGATTGCGGTGCATTGCCTAGATAATCAAGTTGGTGCATCTTTCAAAGAATGGTTGACACTTCCGGACATGAGATTGTTAGTATCCACTTGCATTTAATGTCATTCTTGTCAACCTCTCGCATGAGAGTGCCTCCACATTTCTACCTCTACGTAGTGCTCCACCGTCGTCGTTGCACAACAGACTTGTCATTGCCATGATAAATGACAGAATATCCATCAAGTTGGGTTAGGGTAAGTGCTATGAATTTTGTTGAATTGTTATTTTTTCCCATGAAGCGGGGTTGTGACAATATCTTTATGTTATATTGTTCACTTTGACAGTGACGTTGCGTGTGAATGCACCATTGCCATCCTTCTATCCTTCGTGGGACCGGTATGTTGAGGATCGCGCGAAAGGTTGGCGTGATGGATTCGTCTTTCGAGACATCGCGCCCATTGCAACTGTTGATGAAGCCACCATATCCGTTGTAGATTTAGGTACACCGTAGTGTTGAAATTGTACCTAGAATTCTTGATGGTCAGTACATTTAGCAATTTTGAAAGTTAGTTGTCAAGTTGTATGGATATACAATGAGGTATATATCGTACCAGCTTTGGGGTCTTGTTGTACATTTTGATTCTTGTATAGTGATTTTATCCTACTACATTGATATATAATTACTTTCGTTTACGTGGCTATTGTCGTCTTTGGATTTTCATTTGTGTAAAGTTAGTTGGAAAGTTAGTTGTCAAGGTAGTTGGAAATTGTTGCTTTGGAATTGACTTGTCGGCCCCGAATGACCGAGACATACGGTACATGTCGGCCATACACCACCGAGAACTAACGTTAAGTCTCGGTCGCACAATGCCGAAATTGCCTCTTCTCGTCGACCTATGCGCGACCTTACTCATGGTTTCTCGGCCATCGCTGACCGACACGTATTTAAATAATGGAATCGCGACATTCTCGGCCAGGTAACACCGTGAATCCTGCTTTTGTGTCGGTTGTTCGATCGAAAATTCCACATGAGAGTCGGCCCCGCTTGACCGAGACACCCTCGTAATCGAAAAACAAGTATGCTAGAACAAAATAAGACCAAAATACAACAATAGGCAATGTAACATTACAAACTGTCATAACACATGTAGTCAATAGGCAACAAGTACTCATGAAACATTACAAATCGTCATAACACATGTAGTCAATAGGCAACATGTAGTCAATAGGCAACAAATACTCATGAAACATTACAAACCGTCATAACACATTAGAAATGTCATAAAAATGTCTCCGCAAACATCATAACACTCAAAGAATGTCTATGTTCCCCATGCCGGGACATAAAAATGTCATAAAAATGTCTATGCCTCCGCAAAACGGTCATTGCTTTGGTTTCTTCAGATTCTTCCTTTGATACTCATTCCCAAGCATTCTCTTCGGAGGGCGAGCATCGACCGTGGCGGCGAAGAGCCGTGGTTGTGGCGGGTGTGAGTGTGTGGAAGTGCTACCATGCTTTGGGACCGCCTCGGCCTCGCTTTCGGTAGGGCCGGATGTGGCGGTTGTGTCGGTTGTGGTCGCCGAGTCGTACTCGTGGTGGTGGGACCTATACTCCTCCCCGAAAGAAAATTGACGATGTCACTCGCCATTGTCCTCGCAGACTCGATCGTACACAACTCCGGCGGAGGTCCAACCATCGCAACGTCGCGTCCAACGCACGCCTATTACGCTCGATGAAATAATCGAGTTAGTGTTAGTGTAAAACATATCGGGATGAATAAGACATGCATAATACATATAACCATTTCAATACCTCCAGAGCTCGTTGTCTGCGATGGTTGTGGCGAGCATGTCTTCGTCCTCATGGCTCGGATTGGTGATAACGGGATGACACACTTTGAGGAACCAAGGCGGGTAGTCCGGTGTAGCTAAAAACTCAAATTCGCCTTGTCACCCCGAACTTCGGGAGCCAACAAATGGTTCCTCCATCGCTCCCAATTGTGTTGCTTTGGAACCCATACTTGACGAGAGAGTACTTGTTCGCATACGGGCCTCGGTGTGCTTCCAATGGACGGTACGGAGGATCTGGTATAGATTGAACATGCCCAAACCGTCTCATAATCCTCTCCTGGTGGTAGGGCTCCACCACATCCATGTACTTGATCGCCCCACCGTAAAAGGCCATCGCTTGCACAACTCCATTTTCCCTTAAATCAATATATGGGTCCCAAGTGACCTAATCAAAATGCAACAACCATTGTTAGCAAAAAATAATTACTAAAACATCAACCATCGAGGATATGGATAACCATCTCACCTCACTGGGCGCAACCTATCCAAGGTTCTCCTAATGGCCCCGAGCTTGTCTACATTCGCCACCGTCTCATGCTTTTGAATCCATCTGCAGACACGAGGTTGTACGTAGTCCATGTACTTCGCATTGGGTGTGGCCGACCAAGTTTGAAATGGTCGTACACCCATCCCCGCAAATACATACAATGTTAGTTAGTCCACAATTGCAAGTTGGCCTAATTGAAATACACTTCCGTAAAATTAAGTCTATTTTATAACAAACCTCGAGCAATGTGAGGTAGCCAACAATACTGGCAGAGACACTTGCACTCTCGTGGCGGACCCCAAGTGTCGATACAAGTAGGCCAAACGCAGCCGCACCCCATGCGTAGTTTCCTACGTCGTCCAAGTCCTCAAGAAGCTTCAGCAGCGCGATCGACACCCGAGACCCACTCTTATCGGCAAATAGAGTGCAGGACAACAGGTACAGCAGGTACGCTCGGGCGGTGCATTCCACAGGAGGATAATTTCTGGGTCTCGAACCAGCTTTGGGGCACCATCGACTCTTCAGCCAACATTTGCGCACTGTGAGCCCCTTGCTAATATTCACCTCCTCCTCAGCCTCCTCGACGCTAACCCCAAGTAGGTTCGAGACCATCTTAATCGCGTCCGAGCGAGATTCCTCCGTGTACCTCGCAAAGTTCTCCACTGCCACAACTTTGCCGTCACAGGAATCTTCAGGAGGAAGGCGACATCCTCTCTAATGAGATAGACATTTCACCAAAAGGAAGGTGAAATGTGTTCGTCTCCGGCCGCCACCGCTCCACAAATGCAGAGATCACCTCCTTGTTGGCCTTGCATATGAGCGATCTATCGCGTATTCAACCCGAACGCCGAATAATCCTCTCGAAGTCCCGTCCGTGTCCGGTGGCACGATCAAATCTCATTCTTGTATCCGAGCTCCGTGATTGATACACTTGAGAACGGGACGCTCCCGCAACAAATAAATACATCTCGTCGCATGTTAAAACCATGATTATTAAGTTACTCCGTTCAATGAAATTGAAATTACTTCATTGCTCCAAATCGATAACGTCACATGATCCTTGAAGCTCTTCAACAACGCCCGTCTATAGGGACCACCGGGAATGGAGCACGCGCTTCAACGGCACTTCGCTCTCCTTCATTATGGCCACTCCACCACTACTACTCCCGCCCACATTACGATCTGTTCGTCATGTTCCCCGCCTCTGAAGAGTCACGCTACTAGACTCCAATGCATGCCCCTCCTCTTCCCTCGAGCAACAACAAGATCCTCGGTCGTCCGAAGATCGAGGGTCGAACCCTCGTCGTGCAAATGTAACCTTCCACGAGTATCATCTACCTTCGCCTTGCCCTTAACATCCTCATTCTCCTTCTCTTTATCTTTCCTAAGATGATGTCTTGGGGTCTCCGCCACCTCGCCCCTGTTAGGCCTCGACACCTCAACACCACCCTCCTCCCTAGTCACCGTACTTTCGACGAGCCATACCCGAAAAATTACAACATATAAGCGCATGGAACAACCCAAAAAAAATTTACAAAAAAAAATGTTCGAAATCATCCATTTCGATGTCTCGATCAAGCGAGTTCGTGAAACAACCCATATTTTCGGTCACCCACGACCGACAATGCCTCCAATATATCTACAGGTGTACAACCTAGTCCAATAGAAAGGTCTCGGTTGTGCACCACCGAGATGGGTTGACCATTTCAATTCGCCTTGCTCTCGTCCAATCTCGACCGAGCCTACTCTAACACTCTCGCCGATGTACAACCGAGAGTAGAGCAAATTCTCGGTTGTACACCACCGACACCACATTACCTAGCACTAATTCTAGCTCTCGTCATGTCTCGGCGAGAGAACTAGAGTACTCGCGCCATGCGTAATCGAGCCACCGTGAACTCTTCCGCCTCTTTGTGGCGAGACTACGAGTTCCCAAAATTTAGCTTCCGTCTCGCCATGCTTGACCGAGACAGCTTAGCACCGATATCCGCCCCGTGTGGCCGAGAACCGCGAATTCCCATTTTTTTAACCATTCAACAGACCGTCACACACACATTACAACTACTATACCAAATGTAACTTAAGTATACTAAAAACGTACATTCAAACGATCAATTTCGCGCAAAATATGTGTGTTTCGACGATCTTCAACCGAGCCCTAACTTGGAGAAAAAACAATCATCTTCCTCTTCCTCTCATTCACTCCCGTACTCCCGTGAGTCCCTCTCACTCCCGCCGTCACCTCCCTCACTCCCGCCGCTCCTCACTCCCGTCACTCCCCGCCGGCTCCTCCTCTCACCGCCGGCTCCTCTCTCCTCTCACCACCGGCTCCTCTCTCCTCTCTCCACGCAGTTTGTTCACGAGGTCGGTTTCATTTATCTCTGTTGTCACCGCGGGAGCGTGCGGCGGATGTGTTCATGATTTCATTTATCTCCGTTGTCATATTAGCTTTGGCAGGAATATTTTTGTGCACAAGGTATCTTGTAGTGCGTGAACAAGGAGGCCATCGTCACGCAGACAGTCACCTGGTGGAAGTTCTCCCTTGTATCACATTCAGTGTGACTCGCCAAATAGACCAACATGCACGAGAGACATGTGCTATTTGTTTAGAGGACTACAGAGAAGGGGAGAAGCTGAAAGTTCTCCCTTGCCAACACGGTAAGATCTATTGTCAGTTTGTCATTGGTATTCTAACTCACTATTTGACCATAAGAAATTAAGAATGCATTATGCGTGTCAGTGATTCATTTAATTTATTTTGGTGTATTCTATTAGAAATCTAACCATTAATTCTTGAGAAAGAATCCACTTGGACTTTTAACTTTGATTAGGTTCTTTTTGATGAATGATTGGTTAATGGTTATTGATTAAATGAGGATTATTGACAATGTTTGTTAACTCATCAAAGCTTGGTGGTGATTTGAAGTGTTAATTGGATTTTGATTAACAAAGAGAGGAAAAAATGGCTTGTTGTGAATGTGCTGCCACTGGCTATCCATGCACCCGACTAACCATGGTTTTTTTTTTTTTTTTTTTTTTTTTTTTTTTTTTTTGAAAATTGGTCGCATGAAAACCGCGAAACCAAACCAAACCGCGCAAAACCGCGGTTCGGTTTTGGTGATTCGCGGTTTGGTGGTGGTTTGAAAAATCACAAAACCGTAGACCCTCGGTTTGGTCGCGGTTTGGTGGTTTTCACCACCAAACCGCGGTTTGCCCACCCAATAATTAAACTAAATAACATGCTCAAGCGATCTAAAACCTCTTTGTTTCACGTATGAATTCTCATGTTTCATTAACCCCCAACTTGGTCAAATTTAAGAAACCAAAAAAAAACCAAATCAAATCAAATCAATTGGAACGTCAAAAATCTAAAAAACAAACATAAATAACCAACAAACAAGAAAAAACTTAAAATTATGGTCCTCGAGTCCTAGAAGTGAACATCTTTGTTACAAAATTGATGTTCCTATTGGTAGTATCAACCTAAAAAACTTGATTCCGACTCCAATCCCTTCATGCCCATGAAAAGCTCTATAATTGCGCAAATAATTTTGGAGATCTTACAACATTTGAATGAAACATGAGAAGTAAAAAATAATAAAAGAAACAACTTAAAAGCATATAAAACTAATAGGTTAACAAGACCAACTCCAACTTCTAACAGTCCTAAAAATTGTCAAGAACTCAATCAAACAAAAGGCCTAAAATTACATTCACAAACCAAACAATCACAACAATATTCAACACAAACACTAATAAAGATCCGAACTTGCAACAATCCCACACCAACCAATTCAAAAAGCAAACTTTTTCACATCAACAACAAACCAACCAATTTAAAAAGCAAACTTTTTCACATCAACAACAAAATCGTGGACGAAATTGTTCATAATCGAAAACCAAACCATGAAAATTCAACAAAAATCAAAGAATCTACAAAGCAAAAGAGGAGAAGAGTGAAGAAAAGCATCGAAACCGGAAGCCCTAATTAACGCCGCGCGAATTCCTCCACTACGAGAGGTGGATTTTTGTAACATAATTGAAGTAGAATGACATTTAGTGAGCACAATGCTTGATAACTTAAGTATTATTTCCAAACTTTAGTAACTAGATAACTTAACTACTTGAGCTAATGTTTACATCTTAGCTAAGTGTTTGGTTTGTTCATGTATATTATAAGTAATTTACTTTCTTCGTTGACTGAATTTATCTTAATATATAGCATTTCACAACAATACGACAAGTGAAGAGAATAATACGACAAGCTCTAGTCTCTTAAGAAAATATAGATTTTAACAAACAAAAATAATAGAGAGAGAGAGAGAGAGATTTGTGAATAAATATGAAGAAAAGAAAACCCCTACATAATGAACAACCAATTCTTTGTCAAACCCTTAAATTTAACACCAATCTTTTTGGTCGGAACCAAATTAGAGCAAGAATAACAGAATCATATCATTTACCAAGAATATACCAAGAATATCATATCATTTAATGTCACTCAAATAAACTAGATTAATAACATAGTTGTGAAGTTAATATATATAGCAAAGGAGAAAACAAATTGAATAACATGAATCATATTTTTTTTTCAAGAGTAACAACCTCCAACAATGAACTTTGAAAAAATATCATCACTTGCTTTCATATAAAATTAAAAAAAAAACAAATAAACAACTGGGAAAGAATATATGCTCATTCATTTCCAATAAATATGCTTTAGGAAACAAATGAGTTACTTTCGGAAACAAATGACACTCAAATTTAGTTTCTTAGTTCCAACATGCATACACTTCTCACCACCCAACTAAAGTCCCAAAATTTTTATGTATCTCGAGAACAAAAATTAAAACAATCACAAATTAATGAAAAAGCTATGGACCTAACTCTAACAAACATATCTATTTACTTGAAGCAAATGAGAAGTTCGAAGTGTGCATAGAAAGCTAAGTATATGCGTACATAGAAATTCAAATGTAAAATAAATGCATAAGCAATTGAAAGCCAACTCTTGCACATAGTAATATAAGTTCAATATTAATTAGGAAAACCATGAACATAATATATGTGCTAAACTTGAACGAACATACACAAAAAGACAATTATATAGGCACAAATTCTGTAAGGCTTGAACATCCAAACAACAACAAAATGATGGTAATTCCCGATATAACCTAATTGTCTAAGAAAAGCAAGCTTCATTTTATCTTAAATCGAGGAAAACCTAAATCTAAACAAATTGGTGCAAACAATTTACCCATTTTTATTAATTAAATGGATGAGTGAATGGATCAATCGACCTCTTTGGAGGCGATTTCGAATCGGTAAGGCAAGACGAAGTTGACGATAAGCTTGGAGGGGATAGAGGAGGGGTGGGGGGGGAGGTGGGCCTTCATGAAGGAGATAGGGGTATTGGGGGGCTCGATGTTGGGGATCGCTTCTTCCATGCCTCAACGAACGCCGATTCCATGGACTCGCTTCTCACGGCAGTCGCTCGAGAAGGCCCGCACCGAAGTCCTCATCGTCGCGGCGGCACTGTGGCGGAGCAAGGGAGGAGAGTGCGGGAGGCGCTCGCTGTGATGAGGCTTGGTGATGGTGGTTGGGACTCGACTCCGACAAAGAATGGCGACGGCGACAAGGCGACGATGGAGTAGAGGCTCGGGCAAACAGAGAGTGGGACAAACGAACGTGGTGGCGAGCGAGAGGGTGTTAATTGAGGATAAAATTGATAGTAAATTGAAAATGTTATGATATAATTGATACAACTTGTAAAGGTTATGATATTTTTGATCATTAATTTGACCTATATATAATGATAAAAAAGAACAATGTATATAACCCCATATTGATTATGAAAGAAAAGTTTTCCATAAAAATTAAGCATCTTTAATTACTAATTACTAATTAGTATATAGGAAGTTTTCCTCATCAAACACTTTCATACCAAAATCAAATCTTATCACTAAATCCACAACATTCATAACAATATTATCTTTTTCAACTTTTTTCTTAAATCTCTCAACGGATCATCAAACACGAGTTCGTCATGATCCAATACATCGATCTACGCTTCAATTATCTAATAGTAATTTCTCTTATAGTTGTAATCTAAATTAGTATTAGAGTTACGTACTAAATCAGTTTTAGGGCTTTTTAATTTAGTTAACGTTTCTAATTTATTTGATTACAAGCAAGTTTGTGTAAGTCTATAAATAGCTAGGTGTTAACCCCCGCCACATTGCAATTAATTTAACGATTTAGTATTTGATTAGAAGCAAGTTTGTGTAAGTCTATAAATAGCTAGGTGTTAACCCCCGCCACATTGCAATTAATATAACGGGTTAGTGATCCATACAAGCGAGCTATTAATTATTGGGTGGATGGCACATTTTTAATGAATATTGAAAAATTAAGCTTTCTTACCAACTATCTGGATGATCTAATGGTTTGGTGTTATTTATCTAAAGGGTACTTTGGTTAATGTACATGTACAACCTCATTTAATCCCAACCTTAAAACTCCCAACCAAACAAGATTTGAAAACTATCAAAAGTTAATGAATTTGAACCTCAGTGAGGGCAAATTTATTTATTTCTTATAAAAAAAAAAAACTTAAGTTTCTTGACCTGTTTTCTCTTCAAGTCTTCAAAGTATTTTAGTTTCTTATGCTTCAAATGCTTTCCCTTCATATATGGATTACTTGAAAAACTTCTACTATCAACAATTAAATGGAGATAGATAATCACCATGTTGAAGCTCCCAGCGAGCATGCATGCATTTCTAAAGCCTGCTAGTTTTTCTATTTTTGTAATGTCTTTTGAAGATTATTTAATAGAGTGTGAGAGTAAATTAACTACCAAAATACTACATTTTTTTTTTTTGTCAAATACCTAAGTACTACTTTTAATTAAAAATAAAATTGAAGTGATAGAATGAAGTACTGTACGTGGCAATATTAATGAAGATCCATGGGTATTTACATAAATATCATAAATGTCCCTAGTCGATCATTATACTTCTGGGAACTATAATGAATTAAGACTAGTGTGAGTCTTGATTGATGATCATATGATGATTATACGTATAGGGATACGAATCAAGATCACGAGTACTTGTTAGGGAACAAAGTACTTGACCGAATTCGCTATGAGAACATCACATGGATTAAGTCATAGTTGTTTCTCATGATATGTATATTTTTCAGTCCTCTCGACTTGAGATTGCCGAGACTTCAACATTAGGAACACAAGAATTTGACACAATCAAACGTTGTCTTTAACCTAGACGATTATAAAGGTTGTGATTGGTTACTTGTGTGAGCAATGTGATGAAGTTGTGTAATCGAGATATAATTTGTCCATCTCATATAAAGAGAGATATCTAGTGGATCCCTCGATGTGTTAGATCGTTAAAAGGCATAGTCTAAGTGAATTGATATTGATCAATGTCACTTGGATGTTTTCGATCTACCTAGAGATCGAGACTAGTACGATTGAACATGTTGAATGACAATTCCATGCCTTATGTTTGATCAAAAGGATATCGTGTGACAAAATGATGTTATATACACTATTGATTAGGTTGTATCGATTTGATATTCGTATAACTTGGGTAGTCATAATGTCTTGCTAGAGATCGCTTATGACTTGTATACCAAAATGTGTTTTGGTACACCGCCAACGTTGTATGAGCCTATTGGTCGCACACTAAGAATGGTTTTGCGAGATTTTAATATGGTTAAGAAAAATGAATTTTATATGATAAAATTCATGACTGGAACGTCTTGTGGTGTATTACACTTATACTTCTTTAAGTAAGGGTATATGTGTAATTTACTTAACCGTCTATATACAAAGGTTGTATAAATAGACGCTTTAAGTTAGAACACAAGTACGAAAGAAAAAAGGCCGAAACTCTATTTTCGTTTTAGAAACGACTTAGGGTTTTTGGTATGCTCGGATCGTTTTGGAGAGAAACCAAAAGGTTTGATATTCTCTCGAAGCTAGCACTTCAAATCTCGACGCCGTTAGTGTGTGTGACAATTGATAGAGGCGTTCGTCGTTGGCGGCGCCTTAGAGATCGATCAACCTTCCAAAGGTATATTGCGATTGAGGTATGATTAAGTTTTTCATGGTTTAAACGTTTTTAATGGAATTAAATTCGGATCCTTGGGGTTTTTATCAAAAGCTGTTTTGTAATCTCCGTTGCGTATGAACCCCAAAACCCAACAGTTGGCACCCTTTATATATGCCATTTGGTGATGATGATAATTGTACTTATACAATGTGTACAAGTTATACATACACCACAAGTCATACAACACATCACAAGCAACATAGACAATACATTGAAGAGTTGGTGTACATTGGAGATGATTACAAGTTACATGACAATACATAGACAAGCGGAGGTACTATTAAGTGAGAAATACAAGTTACATGACTACACAATATGTTGGTGTACATGCATGGTCATCCATATTCCACAACACTCCCCTCGGATGACACTTGCTTAGAGATTGTGCCTCGTTAAAACTTTTACTAAGAAAAACCCCGTGGAAAAAAATATAGTAAAATAAAAAGAGTACATTGTTCTCATAAATCTTAAGATGAATATAATATTAAGATTGTCTCATTAAAAACCTTGCTAGGAAAACCCAATAGGATAAAACCATAGCTAAAGAAAAAAAGTGCAATACACTAATCAATAACTCCCCCTCATGTGAACATGGGTGAAACTTGTTTTGTTTCTTTACTTGCAATGTCATTAAGTTTATGCAAGCTAATACCATATGTAAGTCTTTTAAATGTCGTAGTTGGTAAGGCTTTTGTGAATAAATCACAAGATTTTCACTCGATCGGATTTGCTTGACATCAATTTCACCATTCTTCCTCAGCTCATGCGCATAAAAGAATTTTGGTGAAATATGTTTTGTTCATGTCACCTTTTATGAATCCTTCACTTAATTGTGCAATACATGCTTGCATTATCTTCATATAATATGGTTGGAGAATCTTTTATTGAAGGCAATCCACATGATTCTTGAATATGTTCAATAATGTTTCTTAACCATACACATTCACGACTTGCTTCATGAATTGCAAGTACTTCAGAATGATTGGAAGAAGTAGCAACCATAGTTTGTTTTACTTGACTTCCATGATACAACAAGATATTACCACATGTGAATACATATCCCGTTTGAGAACGGCCTTGTGGGATCAGATAAAAATCCAAAGATCAAGATAACCTTGGAGATTCAATTTTACCCTCTCGAGTAAAATAAACCCATGTCACTTGTTCCTCAAAGATATCGAAAAACATGTTTAACATCATTCCAATGTCTTCGAGTTAGTGAAGAAATGTATCTTGCAAGTAGGTTGACAAAGAAAAGCAATGTCGTCTTGTACAATTTGCAAGATACATAAGTGCACCAATTGCACTTAAATATGGTACCTCCGGACCAATTAGCTTTTCATCATTTTCATGAGGTCGAAATAGATCCTTATCCACTTCAAGTGATCTGACAACCATTGGAGAGCTCAATGGATGTGCCTTGTCCATATAAAATCTTTTTAATATTTTTTCAATATAATTTGATTGATGGACAAGTACTCCACTTGAAAAATGTTCAATTTGCAAACCAAGACAAAGTCTTGTTTTTCCAAGATCTTTCATCTCAATTCCTTTTTCAAGTATTCGATGTTCTAACGATGTCGTCGTGGTTTCCCACTATATTTAAATCATCAACATATACAAAGAATAATCACAAATCTGTTGATGATCTTTTAATGAAGACACGTGGACAAAGCAGATTATTTACATATCATTCTTTCAAGAAATAATCACTAAGACGTTTGTACCACATTCGTCCTGATTGTTTCAATCCGTACAAAGACCTTTGTAATTTTATAGAATGCATGTTATGAGGTTTTGATTTTGTTTATTCTGGATATTACAAATCCTTCAGGGATTTTCATATATATTTCATCTTTGTCTAGAGATCCGTACGTATATGTTGTAACGACATCCATTAAATGCATATCAAGCCCTTCGAAATCTAAAGGCTTATCAAGAACCGTAATGTGATTGCATCTATAACAGAGAATAAGTTTCCTCATAATCGATGTCGGTCTTTGTGAGAAACCTTGAGCTACAAGTCTTGCTTTGTACCTTGTAACTTCATTTTTTTCGTTTCTCTTTCGTACAAATACTCATTTATATCCAACACATTTTACGCCATCTCGGCGTTTGAATAATCGGTCCAAAAACCTCTCGTTTACTTAACGAGTTTAGCTCTGTTTGGATAGCATCTTGCCATTTTTGCCAATCGGGTCTTTTTCGACATTCGTCAACTGATCGTGGTTCGGATCATCATCATTTTCGCATATTTCAAAGGACACATTGAAAGCAAATATATCATCGAACAATTTTATTTCGATCCCAAATCTTACCGAGTTTAAATAATTTATTGAGATCTTATTATTTTCATCTTTTCCTCTTTTCTAGAGGCGATTGTTCATCGTCAATCAACTTGTTCTCGACAAATCCTTATCAAAGGATTCTTGTGCTTTCTCCGAGTATTTTGATTTGTATTTATTTTTACTCTCGTTTTCCTCTTTCGAGGAATTGTATCATTTGAACCAATCGGTCTTCCACGCTTTAAGCGTTTCGTTGTTCTTGTGCATTTTGTTGCACGAGATACATCAATTCTTGCAGGAGCATTTACAAATTGAATATGTGATTTTGTCACTTGTTTTGCATCATTAAATGCATCGTAATTGATTTGCGATTTGTTGCAAACGAATGATCTTTTGAACTTCAAGTTCACACTGATTTGTGCGTGGATCATAATGTGATAAAGTTGATGCATTCCAAGCAATTTCGCGCCATTCCTTTTGAATTGACTTCTTATCTCCCCTAATGGTGGGAAAATTGCTTCATCAAAGTGATAATCAAGAAAACGTGCAAAGAAATAAATCCCCTGTTAAGGGCTCGAGATATCTTATAATGGACGATGAGTTAAATCCAACATAAATCCTAAGTTTTCGTTGTGGACTCATCTTTGTTCTATCGGGAGGTGGTATAGGAACATACACCGCACAACCAAAAATTCTCAAGTGTGAAATATTTGGTTGTTGACCTAAAATGAGTTGCATGGGGAATGTTCATGGTATGCGGTAGGCCTATAACGAATGATAGATGCTTGCATGAAGGATCGCATGTCCCCAAACCAAGTTGATAACTTAGTTCTCATGATTAAAGGTCTGGCAATTAGTTGAATGCGTTTGATCGAGATTCGCCAAACCATTCTCGGTATGCACATGTGGAACATAATGTTCAATGGTAATTCCTATAGACATGCAATAATTTTAAATGCTTGAGATTGAAATTCCTCAAGCATTATCAAGATTTAATGGTCTTGATTGGGTTGTCGTGGAATTGTGCTCTTAACTTAATGATTTGTGCTAAAAGTCTAGCAAATGCAACATTGCAATTCGAAAGCAAACAAACATGTGACCACCTAGTTGATGCATTATCAAAATCATGAAATATCTAAATGGTCCACAAAGAGGATGAATAGGTCCACATATGTCTCCCCTGAATGCGTTCTAAGAAAACTCGGGCATTCCACAACAATTTTACTTGGGATGGTTTAACTATCAATTTACCTTGAGAACAACTAGCACAATTATAATCACCAATGAAAATATTTTGTGACTCCTTAAAGGATGTCCTTGCGAATTATTAATTACTCTTCTCATCATTGATGATCCTGGATGACCAAGCTTGGCCACGCCATAAAATGAATGTCTTTGGATCATTAATTTTCTTATTTAAGACGACATTCGCTTCGACATGCCTTATATGAGTAAAATATAATCCAGAGGATAAAGTTCGAAATTTTTCTAACACTTCTTTTTCCCATTTGAAACCAATGTGACATAGAGAAATTCTCTATTATTTTCGTTCATGGTTTCAATGTGATATCCATTTTGTCGAATATCTTTAAAGTTTCGAGTAAATTTCTTCCGGATTTTTCGTAGTATAAGGCATTGTCAACATGAATTGTTGTTCCCTCAGCAACATAATATTTGCTCTTCCGAGCCATTAATCAAATTGGAGATGGCGAGATATTGTTTGAACATTAGCCTCACTAAGTTCAAATTGGAGAAATATTCTCTGCTTTTAAGGATTGTGCGCGTTGTAGCACAATCAAGAAGACATATATCGCTCTTATTTGATTCATGATTTGAACACATGATTTGTTGATCCATCTAGACAAATAATTTTGGCAAATTAGAAAAGAGTCATATTTCATTCATAATAAGGAACTAGTACATATAACTAAGAAACATAACAAAAACTAGTACATATAATTATTGAAAATCATTACATATGATCATTAAAAATATCGAGATTAGTGTTTGGATCATCATGAAAATTCGGGACATCCATATAATTGATGTCCCATTTGAGCCATCTCCGACAGTGAAGTTCATCTCCACTGCTTTTGTCATTCTCCTTTAAGGAGGCTTGATAAAGATCAATAAAATGCTTAGGCGTGCGGCATACATGAGCCCAGTGGCCTTTTAGACCACACACTGTGACATGGTTGGTCACGATTACGAGCATGCCCATTTTCAGCAGTATTTTTCCCTTATTCTGAACGGCGTCATTCTTATTCCATTTATTTTGGAACTTATTGCCACGAAATTTAGAATAGGGCTTGCCACGATCTTTGCTGATTGATCATTTCCCATTTCCACGTCCGTGGTTTTTCTTTCCTCGACCCTTTTTATGGTCATTATAGGATGATGCATTTGCCTCATTAATTGAGGTGGAACCAATTGACTAGGAGTTGTGGTTCTTTAAGAGAAGCTCATTATTTTGTTCAATGCCTACCATGAGACAATAAATTAATTCTGAATACTTTTTAAATTGACGCGCTCGATATTGCTTGTTGCAACAACAAATTCGAGGCATGAAAAGTACTTGAATGTTTTTTCCATCATTGCCTCATCGATATATTTTCTCCACACAACCTCAAACGAGAGGTAATATTAAACATGGTGAAGTTATACTCATCGATCGTTTTGAAATCTTGTAGCCTAAGATTCACCAATCGTTTTGAGCTTTGGAAATATCACCGTCTTTTGGTGATCATATCGCTCTTTCAAGCTTAACCACAAGGTGAGAGGATCTTTTATAGTGAGATACTCATTTTTCAGCCTTCATGGAGATGATGATGGCGAAGGAATATCAAGTGCTTTCGCACGGTCTTGCATTGATGTTTCATTTCCTTCTATAATAGTTTCTCCTAAGTCTTTAGCTTGGAGATGTATCTCGGCATCCGGTTGCCATGACAAATAATTATTTCCAGTGATATCAAGAGCAACAAATTCAAGTTTTTGAAGGTTTGCCATAGTCTGAAAATATGTCAAGAAATTGAGTAAATAGTTTTTCTCTTTTATATAAAATAAATAATATACGATTAAATGTATGTTCACAACTTGATTATTAATATGCAAAATGTACTACTTGTATGAGTTGGTGGGACAACCTCCAGGTTGGGTGGCGAGACGAAGTCTACTTAAAACCATGCCTCCTCGAACGGGATAACCCGTATCCCTTTCAATGTTTAGCTTTACCGGGGACAAGGCTTACCCACTATCAACCCAAACTCATAACACTATTTGCAATATAAAAAATCAAGAATAGAGCATACTTAATCGTTTGTAATTTTAAGAGAAAAACTATATGTCACACATTGACTTTTGATTTCTGATGTAGAAGATCGTACAAGACGCAACTACAGAGCATACTTTCGCAATCGGTGACGTTATAATGCATAGTATATGAATAAAGTATGCATATAGAAGTGATGCATGTAATAAATGAAGCAACCATGATAATATAGAAATAAATTGAACTTATTTAACACTTCACAAATATATTGTACGTACTTCCCCCTCCAAGGTACGTAATTTAGAGACGTGCAGGTGATAATCATGATGTTTCCCATACAGTTGCATCTAATTCAAATACGTACAGAAAGAAGCATAGGCCTTAATTTTTTGTTGGTCTATGAACAAAAGTGAATCCCGTTTGTGGTGAGCGTTGACCACACGTGCTGCAGCCTGTTGCAGTTACACTGTACTACCAACCCCGTTATCTCCCTTGCACCTTAACGTTACGGGCAGTTAAGGAGGCGGGTTCACTCACCCCTTTAGACACGTGACCAACTCACCCCCTTCAATTGACGGGAATGCCCTTCCCTAATCTGATGCCTTGATCTCATTTGAGATGAAGAAGTGCTAGAATGACAAAACAACATATTACATCATAAGACGCACAGCTCACAAGAGCCATTAAGACACGCTTCGAAATGCTGTATACACAGATCTCAATGCATGACACACGGGTCAAGATTGCATAGAAAGCTTTTGTGAGTCAATGCATTTTGTGATGTGATACTATTATTATCATTCAAGTATTTTCTTTTGTGATATTCCTTGAACTTAAAAATAAAAAATAAAAAATTCTGGCATGGTATCCTGTATCTGGTCCCAACTGCGACCATTGAGGCATATCCAATCCATTACACAAAAATAGTGAAACTTTTACACCATTTTAATGTAAAATGTAACTATTTTCATTTTCAATCCAATACACTATCTTTTACACTAAATTACATTAATTTTTTTTAATTTCATTTTAATTTGTAGAGCCCACCAATAAAATAAAGGGCAAATATCATAATATATCCTCACGTTTTAAGTTTTTTACAAAGTTATCTTAACGTTTCAGTTTGTACAAATATATCTTAACGTTTTAAATTTTTTACGAAAATTTATCTTTAACGCTTCATGGTTTGCAATATAGTTACAAATTAATAATTTCAAATAAACCCAAATTTATTCATAAGATACAAATTATACAATTTCTAAACGTTATGATGTATTTGTAAAAATTGTAACGTTAAAATAAAACCCCATCGCTATTTTTTGACCGATTAACAAAAAAAAATAAAAAATAAAAATAAAAAAAGTAATATTTTTAAAATTAAACAATCGATGTTTTTCAAAAAAAATAACAAATCAAATAAACAAATCATTAAAGTTAAATCTAAAACAACAACAAATTCTTAAAAAAAACACAAATTTATTCTTCAACAACAACAACGACAATTACAACAAAAATAAAAAACAAAAAAACATCAGAACCCTAAAAAACTCTAAAATAACAAATCTTTAATTTACAAAAAAAAATATATATAACATTTAATTTCGGTGAGAGGACGACGTCGACCAGCAGTGGTGATGGCACGACATTCAAGATAGGTGAACGTGGAGCGTGGAACGATGAGACATTCGAGAGAGAAAGGCGGCGGCGAGGGAGAACGCAAGGGGCGGCGGCGGTGAGGAGAGAGGCGGCAGCGGCGGTGAGGAGAGGAGGGGCAGCGGCTTCAACGACGGTGGGGAGATGAAGGTTTGATGGAGAGTGGATGAGGCGGCAGAGAGGAGTGGTTTGAGGGGTGAGTTTATAAAAGGAGAGATTAGGGTTTTGGTGTAATAAAGAGAGGTGGGCCCTACTGCCACGTGTGCAATGAAATTCTTAATTGGGCGAGAAAATTCCCGCCCAACATTTAGCGACGGAGCCCGTCGCTAACTCCGTCGCTAAATTAATCAAAGGGTCAACTATTTCGCGTCGCTATTCAATCCATTCTTTTGTAGTGTATCAATGGTGGGGTCGGCCACCATAAAAGTCTCCCCACAAAATTTTAAACCCTAAACCCTATAATAACGTGACAGTGTACCCTCCACACTACTCTGGTGTAGAGTTTGGCATTGGTTGGATTGAATACCTATTCAACCCTCGAAATATGCTAAACCCAATGCTAAATTAAAACAAACGACCCTCCCGATCTAATGATGTGTTCGGTTGGGTTGATAAGCTTGTCTTGATACGGTCGGAGTAACAAACATTGGATTACATAGCTATGGATTAGGGGTATTTCGAATTTAGTGACTTGTTCGGTTGGCATGATGGGATTTTAAGTAGAGACCATCAAAGACGTCGAGGTGTTTCGCATGGATTAGGGGTAATCCGAATTATGAATCGATTCGAGGTGCCAACAATAAGATTTCTGAGTTAGGAATTGCTATGCACACTTGAAAGCTCAACATCATAGATGTTGAAATTCAAGTAATGATTTCGTTGATATATAAAAGGGAAAACTTAGATTTCCTAATTTCGTAGTAATAAAAACAAAATTCAACGAAAATTCCAAAATAGAAGTTTAAGAAAACGCAAACCAGGACTGTGATTCGAAAGTCCACCGCCTGGTCGCGAGGCAATCCACGAGTCTGCTTATGCCTTCCGACGGCCGTGTCGGTGTGCGAGACGCGGAGTCGTCGCAGAGGAGACCCGAAACTCAGTCAAGGAGGAGCCGGGAGCGAGCAATATGCATGAGAGCCGGGGTCGAGCAATGCGGCGGCGGATCGAGGGCCCGCGGAGCCGTGGTGGTGGCGGCGCGAAAGTGTGGGGGCAAATGCGGCGAATAAGACAGAACCCGCGGCGTCGGAAAAGGGGGGCGATCAGGACAGGCGAACAGCGGCGCGGAGGAGAATCTGCAGCAGCAGCGCGCCGGACGACAATCTCGCGCAGGGCGGCGCGACCGCGTGTCGTCGGCGTGTGTTGCGAAGGAAAGGACGAGCCGGTGAGTCGCGGTCGACGTCGACGATGACGGTGGACGGCGACGCACGACGGTGGTGGTGAGGCTTGTGCGGCGGCGGAAACGTTCGTTGCTTGGCGGAGATGAAAAAATTAGGTTGGTAGAGAGAGGTCGAGGAGGATGAGTTTCGGTTTTTACCCTTTTTGTGTAACGACATATCGCGACATATAATGTCTCTTGCTGATTGTCTGTCGCTGATCTGTAGCAGATCATCATGAGACTTCGCTACGGATCGGCGACAGACTTGTTTCGTCGGCGATCCGTCGCAGATCTGTCATGCAAATGACACTTGGCGAAATTTATGGCGGGAGAAATCAGCGACAGATCTGTGACAATATACAATTTGTCACAATTTTTGTCACAAATATGTCACTTATTTGTTGTTTTTCGGTCAATCGAGTCAAACGGACTATCGATGTAGAACTTATCGATTTGTTGCTTGTTTAGCAACAGATTTTGTCAGTCCCTGATGACCCATACAACAAGTACCCTCACTTCACAACCTTCCTTTCTTCCTTAATAGCTTTTGTTCTCTTCAACACACAAGGCAAGTACTCATCCGACACTCTCTTCATGTGCTTCTTTTGGAAGCTCAGCTCGAATGATTTGCGGTATTTGTTGTTATTCTTCTCCGATTCTGCAAACACAGATTTCCATCTCAGGCTGAATTACATAGAAGGGCAATCTCGTCATTTCACTTCGTGGTGACTGACGAAAGGGCAAGGCTCCACTTAATTTAGTCCACAGTTCGTGTGATTAACTAATCCGTTGCATCATCTAATCATGCAAAGTGAACAACGGATTATATCTAATTAGCTCAATGACACAATACTCAGAGGTAAGACCTTACGAGAACTAAACCGAGTCATTTACTACTCGTACCAACTCATTAGAAACCCGCAATTCAATCTATTTAATTTTATAAGAAAGAAACAAATTTTGCACCAATCAAAGTTTGAATCAATGACTTTTTACTTTTAAATCTCATATCAAATTAGTGGGTGATGAAAATAGTTGGCAGCAATCCAATCTATAAAACCTCAACTTTTGTTTTTGATGGTTGAAAAAGGGTATTTTTGGAAGTACACTATTTTTGGGATCCCCCTCACCTCACCTAACTATCCACCTATAAAATAAGTTATTTAAAAACATTTTTCAGCTCCTCTCCCCACGCTCGGAGATCTCCTCACCTACCCTGCTCTCTCGGGGGGCAGCTCATGCTCCTCTTCTTCGATCAGTGAGCACTCTCTCTCTCTCTCTCTCTCTGCTATTTCGATTTTTGCGAACCCTAGATTATGTCTTCTCAATCGAATAGTGTCTGCACAGTTGCGGCTTGGATTCGCTGGAAACTAGAACCCTCTCTGTCGTGGAAGGACAGTGTTGTTGGGGAAACTTGTAAGATTTGAGGCTCTCGAGGCATGGAGGCCGCAACGTGTTCGCAGAGGTTGGGGTTTTTCTCTCCGATTGATTCTGAGAAGGCGACGAGGAAATCGAACGGTTTCGTGAGCCTGTCTCGTAGATCTAATAAGAAGGATCAGAGGATTCGACTGTGCAATTCGAGGACTTCGCCCAAATTGGGGAACTTCAAGCTTTCATGTTGCGCTAAAAACGCTCGAGGTAATTTTAAAGAAGTTCACTGCATGAATTTCGGTAATTTTCGGGGTCATAGGTTACTTATTTGTTATTGATTTTGAATCCCTGCGTGAATTTATGTTTTTCATTGGTTATTTTGTATTAGTATTTCTTATTTTGATGGTAACATACTCTTACATTGCGCTCGGTTTTGTGCAATTGACTGTGTGATTTCCAAATCATTTAAATACCTTATAATCAATGTGTCCCAAGTTAGCTTTGGTCTACCCCTACCTCGTCGAGTTTCTTCAGTTTCGATTGAGTTAAGTTTTCTAATTTATTGAAAAAAAAAAGCAAGGAGAAATTGAAGTAGGGACACCAAGTTGTTATGTACCTTCGTGCAGGAACTTGTTACGAGCCTCGCAAAATAATTGAACTTCATGATAATAAAATAATTGTTAGACCCCACATATAGTTCACTCTAATTATTCGAACTTTTTGATAATATATAATTGGTTTTGTATGTCAAATTTCTAAACATTTATTAAAACTTAATTATCTTCCCAAGCACATATGTTCAGCAAAAATAAAATAACTTAGAATGATAGCCATCACTGTTGTTAAAGGATGGAATGACGAATCCTGGGCTCCTCTCCTTCATTATCATTCCTTGAAGGTAAAAGCCAATTATGAAACATACTATTTTGTGCATGCATTGCATGTGCATCAATTTTTTTTTTTTCTAACATGTATTTTTATATGTATATAATTCAATAAATATTATCCATATTTTTTTAAAAAATGAAGAAGATTGATTAATCGATAAATATGAATAATATTTATCAGATTATATACATATGAAGGCACATGTTAGAAAAAATAGATTAAATTGATGCACATATGGAATGTTTATTCTGAAGTTGGGTTTTACCTTCAAAGAATGATAAATAATGACTGAGAGGGGTCCGATATTCGTGATAACATCTAGTCATCTAGCAATAGTTGTTGATTGTTGCCATTCTAGACTCTTTCATTTTAGCTGAACATTTGTACTTGAGAAGGTAATTAAGTTTTAATAAATGTTTTCAAAAAAAAAGTTTTAATAAATATTTCGAAACTTGATTTATAAAATCAATTATATATATTATCTAGAAGATCGAATAATTAGAGTGAAATATATGTAGGGTCTAATAATTATTTTATCATCATGAAGTTCAATTATTTTGTCTAGACTCGTGACAAGATCCTACATGAAGGAACACAACAACTTGGTATCCTACTTCAATTCCTCGATTCTTTTTTTTTTTCAATAAACTAGCTTATTTCATTAATTGAAGAACGAGTTCTTATATAGACTTCTCTTACCATCAAAATATGAAATAATAATATGAAACAAAAACTAATAATAAAAGGAAATATATTGTAATAGAAACTTTCCTAATAACAAAAACCTAAACAATAGTAATTACTAATTCAAAATAAAAAAGGCTAATAATCACTAAGTAAAAATAGAAAAAAGCTAATAGTAATTTCTCAAAAAAGAAAAAGCTAATAATCACTAATTAAAAATAGAAACCGTTAATTATCACTAAGACCGTATCAATATGTTAAGTAAGTTGTGCGCCTAACACAAATATACACATTGTATTGAAAGAATTGTATGGCATGTATGGATATACATGTAAACCTTGTAGAGAATATGTTTTACATAAAACTTGGAAACATGTAGAACGGTAGAAGCAAAAATGGTGGTAATTTGGAGCATTGTTAAGTAATAGACGATGAAAACTCAACTTTCTAATAAAGGATTATAAGCTCTTAAGCTTGATGAATTTATAGATGTGCTGGATCGATGTGTGGTCGATGGTAGAGTGATTGATGACTAAGTGTTTGGTGATGATGATGACATGTAGCTCGAGGTTTTCATTGTGAAAGTAAAAGAGAACGAATGGGAGTACTTGTAATAGAATTAGTTGTATTTGTTGATCAATATCTCATGGATCAAGTCAGGATCCAAATCATCCGGTGGCATCCCATGGGTCGAATCGAGATCTCATGTGATCCCACCCAACATCTGATTCCACTAGGAGTTGGTTGATCTCATGGATTTGGATTATTGGATTGTAAGGGTTGACTCCCGATCCTGACAACTACGACCTAACTTGTTTTCTGCATGGACATTCAGAATGAATGAAATGAACTTATCATCCATGGTATCTGATTTTGGGCCAACTTTTGTGGAAAGAAATTTATGATGCCCATTTCATTTTATTTTCTTGTTCTAGGTGAGATAGTTCGAGGTATCCTTTCTCTTTCTTATATGTGACTACCTCTTCTTTCTGGCATGTTTTGTTTTGTACCTCCAGCAATAGATTCAGAGCAAAGTTATGCTTTGGTTGAAGAGCCTTTGATTTTACAGGTAATGATGTATTCAAAATTATGCTTTGAACACGGATGATCCAGGAAATGTTTTGGATATATTGATAAGATTTGTTTTTCATTTCCGGCAAGTTTCCTCACTTTAGAAAGATAACAGAGCTTCTTGTTTTGAACTTGTTTCTTATGATTTCAATTTGCAGAAGAAATCTCAAGAAATTGCTCCATACTTAAGTGGACGGTGTATATATCTTGTTGGTTGGTGCTTTTTTAAAATAAATAGTTTGTCGTTATTTTTTTTCTCTGGTTTGGTACATAACATCCTGACCAATGCTGCACTGGTGCAAATATAGGGATGATGGGTTCTGGAAAAACAACTGTGGGAAAGATTCTATCAGAAGTTCTGGGATATAGCTTCTTTGACAGGTTTGTATTTTGCTTCGATTTATTCACTTGAATAGCTTTATGCTTGCAACATGGTAGATGCTATATATTAGTAAGAAAATCCTTGGCATGAAAAAGTCGAAAGGAACTTTTGAGTTGGTTGTTCATTATTATCCTAATTATTTCTTACAAGCACGTTAACTATTGCTAATTGTTGCACGATACTTGTGGGTTCTTCAGTGACAAATTGGTGGAGCAGGCTGTAGGTGGAACTTCTGTTGCTCAAATATTCAAACAATTTAGTGAGAGCTTCTTTCGTGATAATGAGGTGCTTTAAAAGAGTGTCCATTACTTTTTTGTGTTCCCTTTCCTTTTGAAATGGGAGAGTTTCAATTTGATTATCTCGATGTTGAAACCTGTCTTGCTTTTCTTCTCTTTTTTATTTTTGAACTTAATGCTCCATTATAATAGACATTTTTATGTTTATTGTCCCATGGGTGTTGAATGGCCGATATAGTATACAATTACATATTAGTTCCTCTTACCTTCGCAGACTAAAGTCTTGCAAGAGTTGTCTACAATGCGCTGCCAAGTTGTTGCTACTGGAGGTGGTGCGGTGATAAGGCCAATAAATTGGTAATGGATCATGAACTTAAAACTTGCTAGTATACTGCTATTATTTTTAAAATATATCTTAGTAATATATTTAACTTCTGTTAGCAAATGATTTCTTATTTACTAGGAAATATATGAAAAATGGGATTACAGTTTGGTTAGATGTGCCTTTGGAAGCATTGGCTCGGCGCATAGCTGCTGTAGGAACTAATTCACGCCCACTTTTGCACGATGAATCAGGTGATGCATACACAAAGGTAATCATGATGCTCGAATCTTGTGCGTTTGTTAATTTGAAATCGTAGGCTTGAGATTTGTTGTTTTCACTCTTTGCTAATTTTACTTGACCACAGGCTTTACATCGACTCTCATCACTTTATGATGAAAGAGGTGAAGCATATGCTAATGCTGATGCCACAGTTTCCCTTGAACGTATGTATTTCCTTCCTCAAACTTTTTGAGTTTAGTTACCTGACGGGTCTTGCTGAAGATTTTACATAGATACTGATGGATATAACATCAGTACAACAACAACAACAACAACAACAACAACAACAACATAGCCTTAGTCCCAAATGGATATAACATCAGTAGCGGAACTTATATTATTAGGACATATCCCATGCAACAATTCTTGTGGGTCAAACATTTGTTATTTCATGCATCATCTTCCACATTCTTTATGAGAATGCAAAAAAATAGTCTATGAATGTGGGGTGGTTAGGATTGGTAAATATATAGGGCCTGTTTGGTTGGAGTGTTAGCTTAGCTAAGTCTGGGCTTAGCTGTAAGACTGGTGTTTGGTTGGAGTGCTAGCTAAGACGTGGTCTTACCAAAGTCCTTGCATACATGCTTACCAAATGACAAGGTCCCCCTTGTCGTTAGATAAGCCCAACTCAAGTGAAAAAAAATTACATTTTTACATTCATCTTCAACACCCCATCTTCTCCATCTTCATCATCGTCATCACGATACCCCATCTTGTCCATCTTCATCATCATCAAATTGAAATCAACTAAAAAAACCCACTCTCCCAACAACAGACCAAAAACCCTCATCGTGAGATGCAAAAATCCCACGCCCAAACCCTCCCCTTCGTCCCCACTATCACCGGTGAACTCAAACCGAGCTTTGTTCTCAAAAAAGCATGGGCATTTCCACTCGATCGAGCCATTGCAGGGCACGACCGATCCGACGAACGCCTGCACCAGATCAACAATGTTGTGGAGATTGTTCAACACAAGCCACGATACCTCGTGTGGGAGAATCGGAAGCACGTCCTTCACTCTAAATGGCACTTTCAGAGCACCCATACAGCTCAACCCCAGAAACCCTAGAAACCACAAAATTGGTACCAATAGTGAGAGGCGAAACGACGCCATGGTTGGATTGTTGAATTCTGTCGAGTTGATTCGATTGAGAGAAGTCGTAGAGTTAGAGAATTCTAAAAACCTTAGAATTTGGGGTGGAGAAGATTGTTGGGGGTTGTTTGGGTCTCCATTGGAGTTCAGTTTATGAGCTTCTTGTTGTTGTTGTTGTTGTTGTTGTTGTTGTTGTTGTTGTTGTTCTTAATTGTGTTAGGACTAGGAGTTTAATCGTCATGCGTTGGTTTGTAGATTGACTACATTGATTGTTTGATTTTAATTAGTTGATGGTCTTGTTGTTCAACCTCCCCATTGAGGGAGATCGGTTGATTGAGAGTTGAATTGGTGGGATGAGCTGTTAAAGATGGGGTAAAAGAAGAGGAAGATGAAGACATTTGGGAAGAGCATAACAGTCCAAAAATAAATCTTACCTAACACAATGAGTATTGAAACAAACAAAGGATTAGCTAACCTATCACTTATGTTAAAGTAAGCAAGTGAAGAAGGCTTCACTAATTCTTGAACCAAATAGGCCCATAGGATGTTTAGGGTTCAATATCTTGGGGTATGTTGCTTTTATTGAAGAGTTTGAGCCTCATACTTAATCCTACCACATTGAGGTAATTGAGGGTTGGAGCATATTGTGGTGTCATTTTGTGATTTTCATTTTGTGGGCCTCATACTTAATCCTATCACATTGAGGTAATTGAGGGTTGGGAGCTTTAAATATTGTGGTGTCATTTTGTGTAATGCTGATACATGCTTCATTGCACCTAGAGGCCGAGTGTTTTCCCTTTCTTTATGACTTGTTCCTTTGGAGAGATTGTTTGCAAATGCCACGGTTAGAAAACTTGACTTGATAAAAACTTAAAGAATTCGACGGTATGGGGGCAAACCTAATATAACTTGGGATGCATTGATTATGAAAAATTTGAAAAATGATCAAATCCATTATGGGTATTGAATCGAGCTGAGTGAAAGGATTCGATTGATGACTGAGGCTTCATTGTTATTAATGTTATCCTTGCTGTTGTTGTACTTGTTCCTTTGGTAATGCTCTGTTTATTACCTTGAACTTTTGGAAAGTCTCTGGCATAGATGTTGCCTGGATTTGCATCATGGGACTGAGGTGTCAAATTCCAGTGTCCTATTACGAGGCTGAAGAACCTGGCTGTCTTGGAGGTGGTCAGTAATCTTTGGGCTGGAGCCGTTTGAGACATGGCTATGATTCAAGTTCTTTCAAGGGAACTTTTTTGTTTTTGTTTTTTTGTAGACGTGATAGTATTTTTTTTTTTCTTCCAAAAAGATGTGTTTTTTCATGTTTATTTATTTCCTGTTTCTTCAAATAGTAGGCTCACTGAATATCTGTTGGTAATTGGTTTATCTGCTACTCCTTTCTGAACTCCAAGCGATCAAAAATTGATGCAAACACAAGCATATCATGCCTTTTTTTTTTTTTTTTTTTTTTTTTTTTTTTTTAATTAGGGAAACCTTGGTTTAAAATTGCATGATGAGTTTTTCTTTTGAACGCTTGATGTTGCATGGTTCACATGTGACTATTGAAGTATTTTGACTTCTCTTTGCAGATGCTGCTGCAAAACTAGACCTGTTGGATGTATCTGATCTTACCCCAACTGCTATTGCAACCGAGGTGCTTAAGCTTTCCAATTCTTTCTACTCTTTTTAAATTATAGTATGTGCGTCTCATGCCAAGTTTGATCGTGTTTTTTAGCTGTGTTTTTGTTAACTTCCATGTTAATTAAGTTGTTGTGTGCTGCCAAAGTACTTAAGCAATTGTTATCACAAGTGAAACAGAGAGCTATAGCTTACGACACCAACTATTTGGAAAACAAGAGTATGCTTTAATGGTCAAATTGATGACTTTTCTTATCGAAGCAAACTTAAGGGTGAAAAGTGGCTGACTATTTTCACTAACCATACCCTCCACTCCGTAAACTGCAAAACATACACTAAAAACTTTTGGACACTGCATATAAAGATGTAGGAAATTCAAAGAAGAAAGTGCGGGTGACAATGTACTGATATTAGTACATTGGAAATTTCTTATGTTGGAAATTCCAAATCATTGAAATGTGTGACCTGTTAAAGCTTCATCTCGATTTACAGAAACTTTTCCCTATGTTGGAAAAGTTGTTCATGTAAATATAATATCTCTGTCCAACAAATTCTGCTGTGACCACAGACAGTAGCTCTGTATATATAAGTGTTATGGGCACAAATACGAGCTGCTTGTCTTGGTGTAAATGAATAACAAGTAAAAAATAAATTGCAGTAAACAAAAGACACAAGATTGTTTACGCAGCTCGGACCTCCCATCCTACGTCTGCGGGACCACGCTCAAGTGTAAATGCAATAAAAAAGATGATTACAGATTTACATAAAACTCCTAACGAGTGATCCCTCACTAAGCTAGTGATCTATCACCAAGTTCTATTACACTAATTACTCCCTCTTACGCTTTGCACTCACATGCAATCGAAGTCCCCTTGGTGCCCGAGATCCCCTCGATGTTTTGGCTAAGTCCCCTTAGCGTAGCGTGTGTATAACTAAAGAGAATGTTCTCTCTTATCTCACTGTGAATGCAAAGAACAATTAATTTCTCAAATGTTACTTTGCATCTGTGATAATTCTAGTATTTATAAAGAAAGCCTAGAATCTCTAAGTACATTTGTTTCGATCTTCACAACCTTCAAAGTATCTTACACATAGTCACGTTTCCATTAAAACGAGATTTGCTGGCTTTAGGAAAGAATTGAGTGTCAAATTTTCAGTTTCCTTTTTCCGCATCTTCGTTTGAGATATGCAAACTAAGCGCCGACAATCTTTCATTGCGTTTTGAATGGTTGCCAATCTTTAGAAGATACACGTGATATTGCAAGATTATTTTCGTGACCTTCAAAGATCTAATGAGTTGTACATATATTCCCCGGACTTACGTAAAGATATCCTGACAAGGCTATTCAAAATAATAAATAAATAGACCGTTAGTGACATAATGTATTTCATTTAAAAACGAGGCACAAGGTGTGACACACAATGACAACTTTAGGGAATTTGTCTCAACAATCTCCTCCTTTGTTATCTGTGTGTCACAACTTAGTAAATGGATTAGATATGCAATAAGTATATGTGCAAAGGTTAAGTTAAACAAAAACAATCATGCAATATGAATGAGAGGCATGAGTTTAAAAACTAACATAAATCCTGTAGTTAGAGATATAGTAGCAGTTGTTCAACAAGAAATATAATGAATCAAAAACACAAAATAAATCGAAAGTGCATGTGATTCAAAAAAGGTGTTGCTCCCCATATATCTAAGCCTAGTCTCCCCCTTTGTGGACACATGAAAACAAAGGGTGCTCTAGGAGATATCATCTAACAAACACAGTCGGTGCAAACGGACGAACAAAAACAACTAACATAAACTCAAAATAAGAAAAATAATCGACTCATCAATCAGTACAAACCCGACAAGCAAAAACCAACTATATGTTGGACAACTATCATATCAAAAGCTACAAACTTCGCATTAATAGTAAGAGCAGCGGAAATATAAATGCTACAAAATAGTTGTAGCATGATGAGATAGTTTCAAAGCAATAAGGGAAGATGCATATGAAAGGATATTTACATTAACTTCCCCTAAGTTCATTATTACCTCCAATGAAATCAATTGTGAGCACATACATTGGCTCTGCAATTGACAGATGTAGACAAAAGTTTGCGGGCACAGACGCAGACAGAAGTCCGTGCATATGCGGGCTGACTGTTTGTGGACACAGAAGCTGTGGCATTCTAAGGAGGTTTATTTTTATTTTTATTCAACCTTTTCTACCTGTTCCCTAGCACAAAACAAAACAAAACAAAACAAAACAAATTGCAAAAATAAAGAAAACAACTGAGTTTTTACGTTATATCTTTTCGTAGTGCATATGGCGTCGCCTTAAGATGTGAAACATGAATTCAATGAAGGATTTGTGCAATTGCATTGATGTTGTGCCTTAGGAATCCACTTTTGCTAATGATATGATCTTTTGTCATCACCTTTCTTCGAAGCATTACTTTTTTTAGTGATTGAACATTGTCGTTTTGCTAGATCACGGTGCATTTTGAAGCATCGTGGCCGAATGTTCCCCTTTATTCCACAATAGTAGCATATTGACTTGAACCGATGTGGAGGATCTTCATTACTTTCTATGGGGGTGACATTCCTTTTGGCAAAAGGAGTTGTTTCTCTCTTTTGTGTAAATGTAGATGGTTCATTTTTTAATCGGAGTCCTCTGTGGTCACATGAGTCTTTCCCCATATTGAGTATATCATCTAGTTGGGTTTTTCCCTTGTTTAGTTGCTTCATTGTGTCATTGGACTTCTCAAGTGCCTTTCGAACAATGATAAGCTCCTTTTCTGCATATTCAAGCTGTTGTTGGAGATTTGTTACTTCTTTTGATAGAAAAATGTTTTTGTCAACAGCTTTCGACCACTTCTCGTTGATTTCCTCGTAAGCTTCTTTCATATCTGTAATACTAGCAGAGTTAGTTGAATCTAAATTAGACTCATAGTTAGGAGATATTACCTTCTCTGATAGTTCGGAAACTGTGGGCACATACAGTGGTTGGCTGACTGCAGGGTTTGTGGGCACAGATACTGAATAGATGATCTGAACAGTATGTGCAGAAGATTCAGCAGCTGTGGGCACATCAGAAGGCTCATTCAACTCTTCAAAGACGGAGATGAATGCGACATGATTACTCTTCTGTCCATTCTCGCTTTCATCATCAGACTCGGAGTCACTCAGTGTTGTGTTAGGTGACTTTCCTTTATTCTTTATGAAGTTTGGACACTCGGATTGATAATGCCTAACTCCTCCACACTCTCGACACTGAATGGCTTTGTTCTTTCTTTCGTTAGCCATGTTTTGCTTAGGACCATAGTACTTGATGCCGTGCACCTTTTTGTACAAATTATTGTACCTTTTAGTGAGTAGGCGAAGTCGCTATCTTCGGTTTGATCTCTTTGATGTACTGAGCAACAACTTTGAGAGCAATCTCATACTGTTTCGTACTTTGGTTCAAGTGCATCTCGTACGTTGTGAGAGATACCATTAGCTCGTCAAACTGCAAGTTTTTCAAGCCCTTTGTCTCCTGAATGACTGCCACTTTCACGTCAAATTTGGATGGTAGTGATATGATGACTTTTTCTACCATCTTGCGATTTGAGTATGTCTTGCCGAGCTGCTGGACTTGATTTGATATGTCCTTAAGCTTTGCTGTATATTCTGCAACAAATTCATCACCATCCATTCTTAAAGCTTCAAATTGAGATGCGAGGAGTACCTTTTTCGAATCCTTGACATCTTCGTTTCCTTTGAAGACATTTTGAAGAATTGTCCATGCTTCCTTGGCTATCTTGCACGATGAAATCAGCTTCAAGTGCTCTTGGTTCATGCCACTAAAAATCGCATTCAAGGCTTTGGCATTGCAAGTAAGAGTCGTTCTTCTGCCTCGGTCCAAGAGTCTGTATCTTTGAGTTTTCCATCGACTTCAGGGAATTTGTAGCCTTTTTCTATTGCTCTCCATGCCTTTATATCGATTGATAATATGAACCCCTTCATTCGTGACTTCCAATAAGTGTAGTATGTGCTAGTGAACAGTGGAGGTCTTGTGGTTGACACTCCTTCAGGTTGATTTGATTGGAGAGGCTGAGATGTTGCTGCCATCAGGATCTGCCTTCTTCGACACAACGAAGGGTATAAGCGTTTGGCTCTGATACCAAATGTAAATACAATCTCTTTCCAATAGATTCTGTTGTGGCCACAGACAGTAGCCCTGTATATATAGGTGTTGTGGGCATAGATACGGGCTGCTTGTCTGGGCGTAAATGAATAACAACAAGTACAAATAAATTGGAGTAAACAAAAGACACATAATATTGTTTATGCAATTTGGACCTCCGATCCTACGTTAGTGGGGCCACGCCAAGGTGTAAATACACTAAGAAAGATAATTACAGATTTACGTATGACTCCTAACTAGTGATCCTTCACTTAGCTAGTGATCACTCACCAAGTTATATTACACTAATCACTCACTCTTACACTTTGCACTCACACGAAATCCCAAGTCTCTTTGGTGCCCGAGATCCCCTCGGTGTTTCGGTTAACTCCCTTCAGCTTAGTGTGTGTATAACTAAAAAGAATGTTCTCTCTTATCTCACTGTGAATGCAAAGAACAATTAATTTCTCAAATGTTACTTTGCATCTGTGATGACTCTACTATTTATAAAGAAAGCCTAGAATCTCTAAATACATTTGTTTCGATCTTCATAGTCTTCAAAATATCTTGCACATATTCATGTTTCCATTAAACCAAGATTTGTTGGCTTTAGGAAAGAACTAAGTGTCAAATTTTCAGTTTACTTTTTCCACATCTTCGTTTGAGATATGCAAACTAAGCACCGACAATCTTTCCTTGCGCTTTGAATGATTGCCAATCTTTAGAAGATACACGGGATATTGCAAGAATATTTTCGTGATCTTCAAAGACCCAATGAGTTGTACATATATTTCTCGGACATACGTAAAGATATCGTGGCAAGGCTATTCAAAATAATAACTAAATAGATCGTTAGTGACATAATATATTTCATTTAAATAGATATCCTGGAAATTTATGTCTCATCTGTTGCAATGCTAATTAACATTCAGCTTTAACGTATACAAGTTGCCTATCCCTCCCCTACTTTTTCTGATGGGGTTGGAAATTTCGAGTTTTAAACGAGCACTATGGGACAAAGTCGTGGAGTAGTTGAGAATGGATGTAGCTATCGATTCTTGGACCTTATCAAAGATTAGGCCTTGTTTTTTGTTGGTAGCTATAAAATCTTTTGGTTTCTATTTGGACGATTGGACTCGAAATTGACATGCAATTATTCGGTGAGATGGTTTTTATGTCTGCAGGGTTTTTATTTCATGCTTGTTCCTTGATCATACCCCAGGGGAATGTACTGCGTAACATTTGTGCCTTCTCGCATCTTGGCAGGTATTGGTGCAAATCGAGAACTTTCTAAAGGGCGACAATGGGATGATGGGAATTGGAAGGAGTTAGGTAAATTGTTGACCACTCCTTTTTCCTTTTTTATTTTTTGTGTATTATGTCTGCTTTTAATATTTCAATTCTGTGTAATGATTGAATTGTGCCGTTCTTGTCGAAACGCTGTAATCCGCAATAAGTTGAATTATTGTTTGTGAGCGTGTAACATCATTCTTTTTCCTCGGAAACTTGCTGTACAAAGAAAAGAATTCTTCAAAGCTTGTAAAATGAAACTCCTCATTTTTGTAAGGGCAGTGCTAGGTAGACTCAATGAGTTCGGACTCAAATTAGCATAAAGATTTAAATGCCCTTCTTCATCAATCCACCACTTGCTACCTTCGCTGCTGTGACCGCCGCCGCCGCCGTGACCACCAGCCACCGACGGCGCCGTCGTCAACATCCACCACTGTCGGCCACCATCCTCTTTAATCACGACCAGATTCGATCGGATCAAGTCGCCTCTCTCGGCCAGATCCGAGAGAGAGAGAGAGAGAGAGAGAGAGAGAGAGAGAGAGAGAGAGAGAGAACCTCGACCAGATTTGGTCGCCTCTCTCTGCCAGAGAATGGAAGCTGAGAGAGAAACTCGACCATATTCGGTCCCCTTTCTCGGCCTGGCCGAGCGATCGGATCTGGTAGGGAGAGAGAGAGAGAGAGAGAGAGAGAGAGAGCCCCGACCAGATTCGGTCGCCTCTCTCAGCCAGAGAATGGAAGCTGAGAGAGAACCCTGTCTAGATCCTGTCGCCTCTCTCGGTCAGAGAATGGAGGCTGAGAGAGAACCCCAGTTAGATCCGGTCGCCTCTCTCGGCCAGAGAATGGAGACTGAGAGAGAACCTCGGCTAGATCCAGTCGCCTCTCTCGACCAGAGAATGGAGGCTGAGAGCATGGTTTAAAAAATCGACAAACTTCGTCGAAGTTCGGGCGAAGTTTGTCGATGTCGAGGTGAGCGAAGCGAAGTTCAAGGGCAGTTGAAAAATTGCAAAACTTCGACTCAACTTCGGCTAACTTCGACCGAACTTCGAAAACATCGATGGAAGTTCATAAAACATGAAGCAAAATTGTTATGTTTCGTGGAAGTTGAACAAACTTCGACAGAAACTTCAGAAACTTCGATGGAAGTTGATAAAACCATATTTATGCATTATTGTTGTATGATTAAGTATATTCTTAACATCTCTACGAAGAAACTTGAGTTTTCTAACTTTAAAGTGAAATTCCGTAAACTTCCGTACACCGGTGAATTTTTGTCAAACTTCCTTCGTCGAAGTTAACTTCCTCAAATTAATTCTGAATTTTAAGTGAGCGAGGTAATAGACAAAATTGAAGTTTCGAACCTTGGCCGAGAGAGAACCCCGACTATATTTGGTCGCCTCTCTCGGCCAGAGAATGGAGGCTGAGAGAGAACACCAGCTATACTCGGTTGCCTCTCTCGGCCAAATTTGGCCGAGCGACCGGATCTCTGTGTGTGTGTGTGAGTGAGAGAGAGAGAGAGAGAGAGAGAGAGAGAGAGAGAGAGAGATATGAGGGCCAAGGGAGGGATCCGCCGCCGAGAGAGAGAGAGAGAGAGAGAGAGAGAGAGAGAGAGAGAGAGAGAGAGATGTTAGAGTTGGGTGAGGTTTGTACTAACTTAAGGAGAGAGCAAATGAAAGTGTTCAGTAGATGATGGTGGTCGTGGGCGGTCGGCGGCGGCGGTCGGTGGCGATTGTGACAGTGGAGGAGGTGGAGGATGTGAATATTTATGTGTGTATTGATATTAAAGATGAGGGTAATTAGGTCTTTTTGTTTATGTAAGTATCTTAAATTACTAATAAAAGGTTTTTGAGTCCGGACTCAAAAAGTCCAAATAGATGTTTTGTTTTGTCAAATAAGCTATTTGACTCGCCTAATTATACAAATTATAAAATGAAAGTGCTCCTTCAATATATAAGCTTGTCAAATACTTCCTCCGTTTTTTTTAAGTGTCGTTTTAAAGTTGTTCACAGTTTTTAAGAAAGTCATTTAATTACTTTGAATGAGGAGAAATTGACAGTTAAATGACTAAATTACCCTTGATCTCTCCCCCACCACTTCTACATGAACTAGTTATTAATGTTTAATTAATAAATTTTATTTTTCTATGAAGGGTATAAAAGTCAATGAAGTAATTAATGTGTACTGAAATTATCAAATGACAAATATTGTGAAATATTTCAAAGTGGCTAAAAAGTCACTTATAAAGAAACGGAGAGAATATGTACAGATTTTGATATTATCTTCCTGATGAAGATGCCATTATCATTACAAATTATACTAATATATGTTGCAGATGCACTTCCTAAGGTTTATCTTTTTTCAGAGGTGCATGTGATTGTGGAGCTTGTAGTTGGATCTTAAACGCAACTGTCAAAATTACCAATCACTACTTTTATCAACAAAAATACTGATCACCATGGATTCCAATCACGTTGGAGCAATATGTGGCTGGCTGGAAAATACTAGGGTGATACAAAATTGTTATAAGAAATGGTTACGCACATGTGGGCATTCTTTACTTCATATATTAATTCATGTCATGAATTCAATTGTCAAAAGCCCAAATATATTACACAGAATCAGATACAAGAATCATTGGTTCAACTGATTTATCAACCTCCTTCTTACTAGTCCTACTCCTATATTCCCCGTAAAGGTAAGAAAGTAAACCCCATGAACAAAGTGCCAAGGCCATGCCCTTTTCAGCAGTGAAGGCCTCGCCAAACAAAATCAGTGCTACGATATCTGTGATAGGGACAAGGACGGAGGTGACAATCCCACTAAAGAAAGCACTGGCGACGAAGGTCGTACCTGCTCCTCCTCCCAATGAAAATTGGAATAGAACAGCGGCTCCGATTATGGTCAGGCAATATGCACTGCTTCCAAGTCCAAACTCTTTTGCTTCTTCGCGGAGCACCTACAAATATATTATTGAAGCCAAATTAACATAAATGTAACAACGCGTTTAAAAACACTTTACAAATATTATAACCTTTAAGCCTTAATAAATATATCTAACTTCTAATTTGTATCATCATATGATGCTACACAATCAGTTTTATGGCGGCAAGAACAGCGCACGTACACATTGGACGCTCAATTAACAATATAATTACAACTAATTCGACAAATTAATACAGTATATAATTAATACACCAGAAAATGTTAGTTTTTATTTAAAATAATTACATGGCAAGATTGTAATTAACAGCAATGTTAATTAAGGCACCTGAAAATCCTTGTTTGCGAGCATCCCTGCCACAGAAAACACGGTTGCAGAGAAGGTGAGGCAAAACTGGAACTGCAACAAGCCGCAAAAATCAAGAGGCTTAGAAGTAGTAGCAGTGTTGGCGAAACACCTTTCCATACAAGGCCACAAAGCCCCAATCAAAGCAGCACACACCAACGTCATGAAGAACCCCAAGAGGTACTGCCCATTGGACACCCCAGGGGGCCGATCCCCGTTCGCTCGGACGCCCAACAGAACGCACCCCATCACCATCAAGGCAACAGAATTCACCGAGTAGGCCGTGAACCGCTGCTTCACCATCAACCTGGCGAAGACCGCTATGAAGACGAGTTGTGTTGCCATGATTATGGTTGAGGTGGAGAGAGGAAGGTAGGAGAGGCCGAGGGAGAAGAGGAAGTTGTCCAGGCCGATGAAGAGTCCCATGAGTGCACCGGACATGGCGAGTTTGCGGTCGATGAGGAAGTTGGAGAGTTTGGCGGGTCGTCGAGAGCGGGAGATGAAGATATTGGAGGTGATGGGGATGAGGAGGAGGGGGAAACCGGCGGTTTGGACTGCGGTTATCAGCCATCTGCGCTTTCCACCGTGGATGTAGTAAAGGCGAAGTAAGAGTGGGGCGCCGGTGAGGCCTATAGTCAAGGAAATGCAGCTGAGGAGGAGAAGTGACCCACGGTATTTCATGGATGCTTTCGGAGGCTGGGTGGTGGTGGTGGTGGTGGTGGTGGTGGCCGCGGCGGTCGCCGTAGCATTTTCAGGTGGGGTGGTCGACATATATAGTTGTTTAGACGACTTGAGTTGAGAGGATTAGAGAGACGATATATATAAGACCAATATTAATGACAAGAGGGGTGGACAAAAAAAATAAATATAAAAATATGTGCACCCTGTTGTGGAATATGGATGACCATGCATGTACACCAACATATTGTGTAGTCATGTAACTTGTATTTCTCACTTAATAGTACATCCACTTGTCTATGTATTGTCATGTAACTTGTAATCCTCTCCAATGTACACCAACTATTCCATGTATTGTCTATGTTGCTTGTGATGTGTTGTATGACTTGTGGTGTATGTATAACTTGTACACATTGTATAAGTACAATTATCATCATCACCAAATGATCTATATAAAGGGTGCCAACCCCATTGTAATTCACACACCAAGTTGAATGAAAACTTCTCATTCCAACTATTTCATTTCTTCTCTTCTCCTTTGTAGTAGTAGTTTGTAGTAGTAGAAGTTCTTAGTCTTATATTTCATTCTCTAGTTCTTAACAAGTTCCAATTCAATTTACAACACGTTATCAGCACGAGCTTGCTCTAGCATTAAGAAGATCTTGAAGTTCAAGAAGGCTTTTTAAGGAGACAAAACTAGGAAGGTATAACTTTTGTTATTTAAATAAGTTCAATTTATTTCTATATTATCATGGTTGCTTCCTTTATTATATGCATCACTTCTATATGCATACTTTATTCATATACTATGCATTATAACGTCACCGATTGCGAAAGTATGCTCTGTAGTTACGTCTTGTACGATCTTCTACATCAGAAATCAAAAGTCAATGTGTGACATATAATTATTCTCTTAAAACTACAAACGATTAGTTATTGTTCTATTCTTGATTTCATAATACAAATAATGCTATAAGTTTGAGTTGATAGTGGGTAAGCCTTGTCCCCGGTAAAGCTAAACATTGAAAGGGAGACGGGTTATCCCGTTCGAGAAGACATGGTAATGATGGTATTAAGTAGACTATGTCTCGCCACCCAACCTGTATGTTGTCCCACCAACTCATACGAATAGTACATTTTGTTTATTAATGAATCAAGTTGTGAACATATATTTAATCATATGTTATGTTTTTACATAAAAAGGGGAAAACTATTATATATTAAATTTATTTTCAAAATATTATTCAACCATAGTTGAACTTGTTGCCTTATTATATTACCGACAATAATTACTTGTCATGACAATTAGATACTATAATTTGTGAATAAAGCATATTTGCAAAACTGTGTGTTATACACAATCATTCGCCAATTTCTCTTTAGAGATTTGAAAAGTGAATATTTCACTTTATATATCTTTTCACCTTATGGAGTTATATATATATACATACCAAAAGGGTAATGCTCCAAAAGCTCAAAATGAGCAGCTGGGTCTCATGCTACAAAATTTAATCAGTCAAATATTAATTATAATTCCACAATTTTAATTACCTCTATGTTGAGGCTATGTGGAAATATGACTGATGAGACAATAAAAATAAGGTCACGTGGCCCGCCTCGATTTATTGCTGCAACAAATATCGAGTGCGCACGTCAATCCAATAAATATTAAGGATTGATTTCTTGTCTCATGGTAGCTGAGTAAAATAATGAGATATTATAAATATAATATCGCTCCCGTCCAATTAGTTCAGCTTCAAATTAAGAAGCATATGTTGCATATAATGATCATGATCGCAATAGTAAATTTATGGACGTGGAAAAGGTGAAAATATCAGGTAAAGGTTGTATTGACAATTCCACCAAAAATTGGAATAAAAGTGGTGCACCACTACAAAGGGCAAATAATTATTGACAATGAGCGCTCATAATTGTGACATTTTTTGGTCATATATGAAAGGCTATTTTGCCTAAATATTGTCATATATATACCCGCATTTTTTTTTTGACCTTTACCATGCCTTCAAAATCAAAGGCAAAATATTATGAATTTTATCATTGAAAATGGCTCGATAAAACAGGCACATCGAGATGTGTTTAAATCGTGACCTAAATATGGGCGATGAGTTTATGTCTTGTGTATCATGCTACATGCATGTACATGATAATATAAAAGTGAATATTTATCGAATTCGAACTTAGCGGAGGCTAATGTTCAGACAATATCTGAGACAACAATTTTATTGATGTCTTGTTCAGAAGAAGTCTACTCAGAATAATAGAAAATTTATCTATATGAATATGATTTAATCTTAGTATAATATTCCCGGCTTTAACTTCTGTAATATATAAGGCACATTAAAACGAATGTCGTCATAAATTAAATGACATTCATAATATGGAAAGATCTATTTGATTATCCATAATCATCGATAATGCGAAAATATCGTAAATTCGCACGGACATCCTTTATCGAACTGATTTTTTTTATCAGCTGGAGATTATCTCAAGGCAAATCAATAGGAGACGTATATTGATTTAACTCTCCATTAATTATATTATAAGATGCCTTGGATCCCTAATAGGGAAATTATTTATAGCAAGTTTTGCTAATTGTCACTTTGATGAAGCAATTTTCTCACCATTAGGGGGATATATAAGCCAATTCAAAAAGAATGGCGTGAAATTGCTTGAAACACATCAAATTGCATTAAATTTGTTGTATTATGATCAATGTATAAATTAATATGAACTCAAAGTTCAAAGGATCATTCAATAGCAACAAGTTATGAATCAATTACTTGATGCAAGTAATATACATAAAAGAGTGACAATCATATGCTTCAACATTAAATGGTTCATATAGAAAACGATGTCCATGTGCAACAAAATGCACAAGATGTCTCACCCATGTGAATATGAGGGGGAGAATCAAAATGAGTTATTGGTTAGTGTATTGCACTCTTTTTCCCTTTGCTATGGTTTTATCCCACTGGGTTTTCTTTGCAAATGTTTTTAATTAGACAATTCTAACAATATTAAAACTCTTTATCTAGATTGATTAGTGTATTGCACTCTTTTCCTTTCGCTACGGTTTTATCCCACTGGGTTTTCCTAGCAAGGTTTTTAATGAAGCAATCCTAACATTATTATGCTCCGTATAAAAAATTTATGAGAGCAATATACTTTTTTCCTATACTAGATTTTTTCCCTACAGGGTTTTTCTAGTAAAGGTTTTAATGAGGCGTATATATATTCTCTCAAAGTGTATCAATGTGTTGCACTCTTTTCCTTAGTTATGGTTTTATCCCACTGGGTTTTCCTAGCAAGGTTTTTAATGAGACAATCAACAATATTATACTACAAATCAAGATTGACGAGAACATTGTACTCTTTTTCCTATACTAGATTTTTTTCCCACAGGGTTTTTCTAGTACAGGTTTTAACGAGGCACAATCTCTAAGCAAGTGTCATCCAAGGGGAGTGTTGTGGAATATGGATTACCATGCATGTACACCAACATATTGTGTAGTCATGTAACTTGTATTTCTCACTTAATAGTACCTCCACTTGTCTATGTATTGTCATGTAACTTGTAATCCTCTCCAATGTACACCAACTATTCCATGTATTGTCTATGTTGCTTGTGATGTGTTGTATGACTTGTGGTGTATGTATAACTTGTACACATTGTATAAGTACAATTATCATCATCACCAAATGATCTATATAAAGGGTGCCAACCCCATTGTAATTCACACACCAAGTTGAATGAAAACTTCTCATTCCAACTATTTCATTTCTTATCTTCTCCTTTGTAGTAGTAGTTTGTAGTAGTAGAAGTTCTTAGTCTTATATTTCCTTCTCTAGTTCTTAACAAGTTCCAATTCAATTTACAACACACCCCACATTTTACTACCATTGAGATTTTTTTGATTGTATTTGCAATATATCCTAAATAAAATGACTTCTTTACCCCTCACCATTCTCACAATACCTTTCCTGGCATTTTCCCGCCATCGTTGTACACCCCACATTGATCGAACATTGACTTCGACGATCCCCTCCGACAACCGGCGAGGATGACCGTCGAAGAAAACGTTGAGATATCAGAGCATTATAAGTCTTCCTCGTCATAGTTGATGTTGGTATATGGTGTTTTAGGTCGTTTTTGTAATGGAATTGATAGTGTTTGAACAAATTTTTGTAATTTGATAGGGATTTGTTTGTTTGCGTTGGTGCTGGCGATTCACCATAAGTAATGGAGGGTGGACGTGAAGGAGAAGTGGATTTCAAACATGGAGGAGAGGTAATTATTGAGTGATTAACCAGTTTTTTGAAATCTTGAAACCCAATTTTCGCCTTTTGTTCGGCCACGCAGGGCCGAGCAAAGGCCGCCTGTTCGGTCAGGTACTTGTCGAACGATAATAGAAGAGTTTGGAAAGGTTGGTTCGGTAAGTGTCAACCGATCAAAAAGATAATACTCGGTTTATGCCAACCGAGCTAATTAGCTTTTTTCTTTCATGTACAACCGAACATAAGGACTTTATTCGGTCGGATGTGAGCGATCGACGTAAATGGTGGAATTTTTGGAATTTTGTTGTTTTCCTTGTTTGAGCATATAATTTAATATAGTGATTTACTATTTGACAGGGAGATTTGGATTATACTACCTATTTTGACTACACTGACGACTTCACAACATACATGAAATTTGGAAGTATGGTTGAGTCGGTTAGATGGGTTCAAAGTCAGGGATATGATAAATGATTCGTTATTATCACGAAAGGGTCTGATTCAGGGGGTGATGGTCGTCGTCGTGGAAGGGTGAAGATGGGGTGCGAGAGGTCGGGTAGTTATAGAGGTGATGTCCAAAGAGTTGGAAAATTGAAAGCTAGTAGAGATGCAAACATTGTGAACGAAAGAATTGTGTGTGATGAACAAGAGGAGATTTTTAAGGGGACAAAAAGGCCCAAATGTGGGACCAAAAAATGTGGTTGTCCATTTGCAATAAATATCAAGGAACACGAAGATCGGTTATGGCGTGTGACAGTGGTGTGTGGGCGTCGTAACCACGACGTAGGCTCTCATATGGAGGGTCACTCATACGCAGGTCGATTACAACCTGAAGAATGTGAGGAGGTGGTACAAAAGATGGATGGAAATGTGAAATCTTGAGAGATTTTGGACACAATAAAGAAGAGGACAGAGAACATGAAAGCACCAAATTCATCAACTATGCGTACGATATACAATGCAAAACGAAAAATTAGGTTTGATGAGGCTGGCGGGAGATCACAAATGCAACAACTCATGCATTTGCTTGACACAAAAGATTATAACTCGTGGTATAGGAAACTGGAAGGAACGGATGTGGTGATAGACTTGTTTTGGGCTCATCCGGACTCCATCAAGTTACTAAGATGTTTCCCGTGGGTGTTGTTATTCGATTGCACGTACGAGACCAATAGATATCGAATGCCTTTACTAGAGATCGTTGGTGTGCATCGACTGGGTTATCATTTGCCGTTGGTTTTGCATTTATGTCATCAGAGAATAAAGACAATTACATTTGGGCGTTGAAGAATGTTAATGACTTTATGGATGGATGGTCGAAACCACATGTGATACTTACTGATAGAGAGTTGGGATTGATGGCGACAATTGAGATGGTATATCCCATGTCGACTCATCTTCTATGTACTTGACACATTAATAAGGGCGTGGCAGCAAAGGGAAAAAAATATTTTAAACGGAACGAAGACTTCAACCTTTTCCGATTCGATAGAATGCTTTGACGAACGCCACTTCCGAAGATTTGTTTAACATGAGGATGTCTAATTTAGCCGCCGAGTATGCTTGTCTACAAGGATTGATTGATTACTTGATGGACACGTGAGTTAGGGAATACAAAGAAAAGTTTGTTAAAGCATGGACATACCGTACAATGCACCCTGGACATTTTACGACCGGGAGAGTTGGAAGTGCACATAATGCCCTTAAAAAAGGTCTCGGAAACTCTCTAGGGAGTTTCGAGGACTTATGGCGAGCTATTAATAGTTTGGTTGAAGGGCAACATAATGCTATTAAGGCGTCTTTTGAGACAAGTCTGAATGTCGTGCAACACGGGTTTGGTCATCCATTGTACCGTATGTTGCGAGGCTTTCTTTCGCAATATGCGTTAGACAAAATTCGCACTGAGGTCGAACGCGCCGAATATATTGGTACCGATTTGATAAGATATGGTTGTGTTTGCGCATGACCTACGGTCTTCCATGTGCCCATGAAATTTCAAGTCATCAATTAGAGGGTTCGCCATTACTACTTAAAGATGTACACCTACATTGGCAAAAGTTGAGCATGAATCCTGAGCAAGCCGTGAATCAAACGGAGTACGATTTTAAGGAGGAAATTCACATCGAGAGGTTTGCAAGCGTGGATAATGAAGACTCGCGAATGAGGATTGTGCAACAACTCCGTGAGATTAGTTGTCCCTCATCTTCGTCATTGATGGTGCCAAAGGAGAAAATTAAGTCACGGGGAAGAAAGACATCAAAACAAGCACGAAATGCATCACAACCATCCAAGAAGAAAAATGTGATTACGGCTGACGAGAATGATGCATCCACTAAGAGAAATTCATCCCACCACGAGTATGTCCTCCAGCCTGATTTAATACCGCTTAAGCCTACGCTGCAAGTGCCTGTAAAGGTACATAGAACTCGTAACTATATGCAAAATGTTACTAAGGAGACTTATCGCGGTTTTGCCCCTGAAGAATATCTCGATTATATTGAGAAGGTTGATGATGTTAGGGGAAATGACAATTTTGGTTACCGCGTTGTCGCAGCGGGTTTGAGACGTAATGAAGACGGTGCATGGATACAAATCTGGAATGATCTATACTGGGAGCTTCATGACCACAAAGATCTTTGGCGCTCAATCTTCGGGAGCGATCACTTTGATAAAATTTTCCTGTCCGTCCAATGGTATGACGAGACCAAAGATGCTCCTTTTGACAAGTGGATGTGTATGCCTGAAATGGGTCTCGTGATTGCTACAACATACAATGTCATAGTAGTGTCTCTATCACCATCAGGTAGTATGACATTTTTTCCACTTAGGGACGCACCACCACGGAATATGACTGACCTGGTTGTCATTGGGATTACACATGTCAATGGAAATCATTTTATGAGGGTAAAGTGATTAACTTTATTCCCTTCCATATTAGTATCCGAGTTTATTTGTTGTTTACTGATTTTTTTGTTAATTCGTACATGTATTGTTCAAGCAACATGCTCGTTTTCCTCAATTGTACCCTGGGTAGGCTAAAAATATACTATAAGCGGCATTACCATGGGTCGAGGATATGAATTGGGAATACCAACCTTCACGTGTGCATTCCCTAGATGGGCCTCCTATTTCCGTCGACTTAGGTACACCTGAAGATTACCTTTTTCCCAAATGGCGTTGGTTTTTTGTATATCATATTATAGGCTCTATAATCATGTATGGAAAAGTCTTTATAATCATGTAAAGAAGATGTAATTCATCGTATCGGACACGCTCATTTTTTGTACTTCCGATGCATGACGTATATTTGTAAATGTCACTAGTTGGTGTATCGTAGTTGAAGTAATGAAATACATATTTGTTATTATCGTGACGGCCCCAGTTCTGCAATCCTAAACTGGGCCCCGCCCGGCCTAGACTTATGTGGACCCCCGAGCCCGTCTCGCTGAGTCACGCAAGCCTAGTCAGCCTTCCTTTACCATTTACCATTTATCAAGCAATTAAAGTTGACTTAATCAATTAGTGATTTATCATAGTTATAACAGAAGCAATTAAACCTCAAACTAAATGAAAAACCTCAAAGACACGAGTTAAGACAACCTAGAGTGTAAAAACCCCGAATATGTATATCATTATCAATGAACATTCCGAAGAGAGTAAACGCAAGATATACATGCCTAAAATCTCTCAAAAACCCAACTCCCAGTGTTTCAAAACAAGTATATCTAGTAATACAAAAAAAATCACTTATATCAAACAAGTGGAAATGACTACTCTGGTATCCTCAAATGATATCTCCTAGCTGTGGAGCATTCCCTTTGTTGGACTGTGGATTTGCTGGATTGTGGACTGTGGATTTACATCGGGATTTGTGTATGCCTGCATCCCAAGGTGCATATGGATGGTCCTTGTGAGCCAATGTTTCTTGTGGTGTGACATGCTGTTGTCATTTTAGTACGTAAAGGAAATGCACTCTAGCTAATGTACTTCGGGCTATCTCCAACCCACAAACTTTAAAATAGAGTTACTCTAACACTATTCACTTCTATTTTGGAGTAAACAGTGACTAACGCTATTCACGTCTCCAATTTATCAACACTATCTTTAACACTATTATATTGTTCATTATTATTTTATTCAATTTAATATTTTTTCTTATACATTTAATCTTTAATGTATTTCAAAGTATTTTCATACCCATAAAAATACTCTTATAATTAATAATTATGTATTTAATAAATAACTAACTTAAATTAAATAATATTTATAAAATCATGCATATTTAGGCAAACAAGTAAAATTTTAATTAAGCTTAATATAAGATACTACACTAAATTGCTTAAACAAGATAAATAAAAAATATATACTAAATAAGATAACAACACCTATGTAGAACACTATGTGTGCTACATAGCCGGTCCCAAGTCCGAATAATGGAGGAGGACTTTGACGCTCATTTTTCATACCAAAAAATTTGGTGCTCCGTTGAAGCACCAAATTAGTTTTACTGTACACCAACCAGCTGCGCCAAAATGGCGTTGGTTGGAGTTGGTTTTATTGCATGGGATATTAATTAGATTACAACAGGAATCTTAGAGCATCTCCAATGGTAAATATGTATTGTGAAAGTGGATTCTCAATGTGGAGATGATGTCTATCTCATGTGACTCAAATAAACATTGAACTTCAAAATAGGTCTCCAATGGTAAATACGTGGATTGCACCTCAATTGATGTAGTAACAATTCTTTTTGTAATTTCGTTAATAAAAACATGAAAACAAAAATCTATATAAAAATATAGTAAGTATATATTTTAAAAAGATTGCTTATCCAATATGGCTATCAATTTGGATGTCTAGAATTAGACATTCAAAATAGACAATGGCTCTATTTGGTAAGTCCAAACTAGCTTATCAGCTTGCTTATAAGCTAGATTATAAGCTACTTCGATAAATATGTTGTGTTTGGTTAGTCAAAATAAGCTAGATGAAACTCTAAAATCTAAAACACTAGTTGAAGTAAAGTTTAGTCTCAAAAAGTTAGATTACATTTTTTTTTTTGTCTCACTTTTACCCCTTTTATTTGCGCCTATTTATTCGTTGAATTGACTTGTTGATTAGGATTTCAGTTACCTTGCGTTGCAAATTTGCAATAACTAGTTGGGCCTTTTATGTTTTTATGTATATGAGACATTTCATGGTCTCAGATTAATTGCAATAATGTAGTTTATCAGTATGTATATAATTCTACATGCAATCTCTCTTTTTTCTTTTTCTTTTTTGATTTTCAAGTGGTATTTGTCACCAATCGCATCGACTAATTCATGTTTGGGCACTATCGAGCCCTATTTGAGGGGCGGCTCAACTCAGTACAAATTTTTCTTTTCACAAGACTCGAATTCGAGACCTTGCTTAAAAGAACGAGTCTCTTACCACTCAAACAAACTGTTTGTTGGTCAAATATTATTTTTTAACTAATATGTTTATACATGTAATATAATAATAAATATATTAATTATGTGAGTATACACGTATAATTTTTTTTTTAAAAAATTATTAACAGATAATATGTCCTTTTATGTCATTTAACTATGATTAGCTACTCGATCAGTTATTTTTTTCCAAACAATTTAGTTCATCAATTTAGATTACCAAATTTTTCAAATTATTAGCTATCACTTTTTCAAATATCATAGATTATCACTAGTGTTGCCAAACAGAGCCAATGTCTATCAACATCAGCTAGACATTCAAAATAGACATTCCATTGGAGACATTTAATTTTTTCATGTCAATGTCTATGTCCTAGGTGGCGTACATTGATATCCGATCCACATTCCATTTGAGATACTCTTAGTAATCAATATCCTGCAAAACACTCTTCTTTTTATAAGTGAACCGTAACATGTGAAATGTAATTAACCTCCTCCGCACCTTGCCATTTAGCAAGTGATTCGTGCGTGCTTGCAATTGTTTGGCTCAAAAGATTAGCACCAATTTTTAGTGATTTTCTTTTTAATTTTTTTACACATCCTTAACATTTTATTTTTTATTTTTCCCTATTAATTAATGCATTTTTAATAAAATATGGTGATTCCCTAATCAACATGGTAGAATATACAATTGTGTTGTAGGACCCCTATTAATAATAATAATAAAACATATATGGTAGAATAAAAATGAGTACTACATATTTTACTAAATCTTTATTTTCCTTCTATTTTATTTTTCTCTTCAATATTATATATTCCTTTACGTCTTTTAATCTTCTGCTATTTATATTATTTCCTATCAATTTTAAATATTTTTTGAATAGTAGTATTAGTTTCTATGTATTCTATGCAATTGCGATTTCATATAAAGATTGCGACTTTGCGAATTGCCAGCCACATGAAATGAAGCACCTAGTAATTTGACAAAAAAAAGTATCTAGTACCCTTCCCACGTTAGGCACGCTTTAGTACCATGCTATGGGTCTCTATAGTTGTTAAAGTCGCCATGCAAAACGTTGATCTCACGCGAGTCATGCTCGTGTTGAGCCAACAATAATTAATCAAAACTTCACTGTGCTTCTCTAAGTTCTCTTATTACATGTGCATATATATATATATATATATATATATATATATATATATCTCTTTAAAAAAAATATATGAACACCCAACACACTAACATGATCGCGTGGATCCACGTGGATCCACGTGGCGGTGTACTTACCCAATAGCGCGCTTCCGGAGAAGGCGCTATTTGTAAAAAAATTTTAAGTTGTGTCCACGTGGATCCACGTGGACACAATTTTGTGGGTGCGCCGATAGCGCCTTCCCTGTCGTCGTCTTCTTGCCAGAGCGCGAGAGAATATTCTCTCGTCGGTTTCGGTAGGGATGCGGGGGTAGGGATGCGGGGTAGGGGACGTAGGGTCACGGGATTACGATCCCGTGACCATGCCCGACATTGCCGCCCCGCCTATATAAGGCGGGGACGGGGAGCTCGGTGGAGGAAGACCACGCGCGGACGGAGGAGACACACGACGAGAGAGGACACAAACGAGAGGAGGTAGAAGCGGCGGAGGAAGAAGGTCTTCTTTACGAAAGGAGGAGAGAGTGGAGACGACGCAGGGGAGCAGGAGGTCCGAGCGAGAGGTGAGGCGAGAAGAAGTGGCATTTTTGTTTGCGCGGAGCGGAGCGGAGCTTTCTGCTGCAGGGGAGCGCGGAGCGCGGCGGCGCGGGCACCGGTCGTCTCGGCGGAGGAGAAGTAGGAGGTCCAAAGTGAAGGAGGAGGAGGTATGTACGTGATGAAAAAAAATGGCAAATGAGTTTAGTTTGTGTTAGTTTTTTTAGTTTACGTATGTGTAATTTGGTTTAAGTTTGTTTGTTTAGTTAGTTGATTATTTGTTAGTTTGTCTTGTTTTAGGTATTTAACTTAGTTTAATTTGGTTTTTAGGTTAGTTAGTATAGTTAGAGTAGTTTGTTTAGTTTAGTAAGTTTGTTTAAGTTAGTCAGTTAATTAAGTTTGTTATAGCCGATTTATTATACTATTTGTGTTCTAAACAAACGAAAATACAATGTTATTGCGGGAATATTTTGTTGGAGAGGAAAAGCGGTGAAAAAAGTAAGTTCGTTAATTTAGTATTTTCGAAGTAATTTATTTATGTTAGTTTATGGTTTGCATGATATATAGGGACATAAGTATTTTGTTTATGAAGTACGGTTGATATATTTATTTATTGAACGTTATTACACGAGAAAATGTAAGTGCGAAAGAATGAGTATGCTCTGTAGTTGCGCTATTATTGCGATCTTCTACATCGAAAGTTCGATTGCGCTTTATCACCACATGATTTTCAACTAATTCCCTCGAACAATTTTTTGCAATTGTCTCACATCTTTACATCCAATTTCAAAACATTATGTAGGGCATGTCACAAAGAAACATCCCTATTCTATTCTATGCGTACGGATCCATTGTTAATGGGGTCAATGGCATCGCGTACGTACTCACCCCCATCATTAGTGTTGTGGGTGAAGTTTGGGTCTAGTGCCCGTGAAATGATTGATGACGTTTCTAACGCGTTCCCTGATCAGTACGGCGAGTACTATAGTTCATATGACGTATCGTCACATGATGCCTCTCCCGGAGGCTCACATTATTACGTTCTGTGTTGTTGAATGATGCGACACACTTCGACTTGATGTGGGATACGGTGGACAAATTACCAAATACCGCGGCGATTGATATATATTTAACATTTGAGTCGGTCGACTCAAATCAAAATCGTACGATTCATTCGCAAGTTCTTGACGAACGTGGCGGCACGCCGACGCGGACTTACTAGACATGGACATTGCACATGCAATCCCAAATGGATGAGGTAGCGCAAGAGGGGTTCGTTGCTCCATTACATGAAGATAATAATGCGTATACCGACGATGACGAAAACGACGACGAAAATAACGATACGATGAGGAAACGCATCACATCGAAGAAGCCCCATCGCCATGCGGTTTGGGATGACGTTAACGTTTGCACTGAGATGATCCAACGTATGATCCTCGGGTGCGGAGAATGTCGAGGATGATGAGCAATTTGCTATCGATGAAGAGATTATGTTGGAGGAAGCTAGTGACGATGAAGTTCACCAACCAATACCGGGGTATAACGAAATCGATTGGGAGGTGGCTAATTCAACCGCAACACAACATTCCCGTAAGCAAACTTGGGGGACATCCCTAACTTCGATTTGGAGATAGGGATGTGTTTTGACAATAAAAACGATTTACAACATGCCGTGAAAGTGTGGCATGTTAATAGGCATTGTCAATACCATGTGATGGAATCGACTACAACTTCGTGGGCGATTAAGTGCGAATATCCACAACACGGTTGTATGTGGCGTCTTCGCGCATGTTTCCGAAAGAAAACACTATTATGGGAGATTACACAGCTTAGACGTACCGCACACGTGTATTAATCCCAACGTAGAACGCGGTCATGCCCAACTTGACGCCAACATGATGGCGCGAGAGATCCAAAGCGTCGTCAAAACCGATCAAGGTGTCACGATAAAAACATTAGTAGAAATAATAAAGAAAAAATATGGGCACGAAGTCAACTACAAGCTAATGTGGGATGCCAAGAAAAAAGCAATTGAATGGGTTTTTGGAGATTGGGATGAGTCGTACGCTCAATTACCAAGATGGTTGGCTGCGGTGAGGAGTAAGAGTCCGGGACAAGAATCGAGTGGTCACACGACAATGGCATGATGATGAAATAAGTACCGCGTCTCCACAATTCCGTCGTGTGTTTTTTGCATTTGAAGCTTCAATACAAGCTTTTAAGTTTTGCAGACCTCTGCTTCAGATTGACGCGACATTCCTATATGGCAGATACAGTGGGAAGCTCATGATTGCGTTATCTGTTGAAGGAAATGGTCACATACTACCAGTTGCATTTGCCGTTGCAGAAACCGAATCAACTGATTCTTGGGGTGGTTTTTGCGCATGCTTTGCGCAAACACGTGACAGATAGAGAAGGTATATGCGTTATTTCGGATCGTCACCCTGGCATTTTGGAGGCGGTCAACATCCCAATAAACGGCTTTTGTCCCCCGAAAGGGTACCACCGTTATTGCTTGCGACACTTGCTTAGTAATTTCGGCACACAATTCAAAAATGTTGTCCCCACGAAAGTACTACTTGGTCGAGCAATTGCTTCAACATCAAGAACGAAAATTTATTGCGTGCATGGAGCGTTTCACATACTTATCGTCACGAACGCCACAATGCTCGCAATATGTCAATGCCATCCCTAAAGAACTTTGGACCCAATCGTACGACGGAGGCATGCGGTACGGATGGATGAATTCTAATGGTGTTGGTAAGTACAACATACAATTTATTCTTTGCACTATAATACATTAAATATTCGACGAACCAATATTACTTACTAGAGTTTCATCGGAAATTGCGAGTGTTTTAACGGGGTCTTGAAGGGTGCTCGATTCTTGCCAATTATCTGCGTTGACTCAAATGATATACTATAGATTGGTGACGTACCACGATCAACGCAACCAGGAAATCAATGCGGCAATCTCAAAAGGCCAAGTGTACACTGAATATGTCATGAAGCAACTCGCGATATATGAGAAATCTGCAAGGAGGCATCACGTCACGTTGATCAATCGAGACATTGGTGAGTTCCAAGTGCGGATCGGAAGACATGGAGATCGCATGCATAAAGGCAACAACACACAAATCGTCATCTTAAAGGACCGGGTGTGCAGTTGTAATAAATGGCAGTCATTTGGTTTCCCTTGCTCACACGTGTTAGCATCATGTGCGTTGATTCGAGTGAGCTCCGCGCAGTTCATCGAGCCATACTATAGGTTAGATGTGTACGCACGGTGCTACTCGTACAAATTCAAGGCCATCCCGATGAGAAGTATTGGCCGACTTTTGGGACGAAATCGATACCCGACCCCAGCGCAGACGTGGCGAGGAGACCTAAGGGATCGCGTAGACCTACGGAGATGGATCTTCCTAATGTCCAAAGACCTTTGCGATGTGGGATTTGTCACCAAGAAGGACATAGAAGAACAACATGTCCAAATAAAGATCGTGAACAGTACCAACTAGGAAGAACCGTTGTGGTATATGTCGTTTAGAGGGACATAACAAAAAAAATTGTCCGTTGAGACCTCAACCATCCAATGACAACCTATAGTCGAGTTTGTATATTGTGTGAAGTAACTAAAGGTCGTACATATGTTGCTTGTGTGAACTTTTATTAATTACTTATCGTTTGGTTGTGTACAACACTCATTTTATTTTGCTAACATTATATGTAGTTGTACTACAATGGATCCAGGGCCTTCTGATCCATCACTATTGCAACTCCAATCTACACACAGATCAACGCGAGCATGGAGGGGCGAGGTAACATTTCTTACAGCAATACGTCAAATTTAAATCAATAATGTATCAAAAACGTACATTAATACACTATCAATTACAAGGTGTACGAAACAATGCGTGTACGTCGAAGACGTGGGGTCGTGGATCGAACGATGCAGTATCATTCTAGGATGATCCCATATCTTCGTTCCAGTGGGTTCTATGGGATATCTCGTGTAGCATTTTTCGGCCTTGATTGGGCTTTGATTAACGTTTGTAGAGAGATGGCGCCCGAGACGCATACATTTCACATGCATTGTGGGGAGTGCACCATTACACTTCAAGACGTCCAGTGCAGCTAGGATTACCGATCGAAGGTATGCTCGCGACGGGAACGACGGACGCAGACTATGCGATGTCTGTGAGAGGCTACTTGGACGAACTCCTGGTAGAGATGACGTCGTTGGATGTAAACTAAAGGTCGAATGGCTTGAGCGTAACGTACCATCAATAGATGATGATAGCGATGAGGAGTCGGTCCGACGTTACGTTCGATCGTACATACTTCAACTCATCGGTGGATGTCTTTTTGCCGACAAGTCTAATCGATTCGTCCATTTGATGTTCCTACCATTCTTTGGAGGATTTCCAACTAGTGGACAATATAGTTGGGGGAGTGCTTGTTTGGCTTATTTGTACGGGGAGTTGTGTCGCGGATCTCGCGTGGGGGCACATGAGGTTCTTTGGCGCGTCAATTCTTTTACAACTTTGGGCATGGGACGATTTCCATTCATAGCACCACATGGCGCTCAACGTGTTTAGAGCTCGGCCGTGACGTGGATGGACAAAATATGCTTATGGACGTTCCACTCGGACACGGGTATGAAAGTCGATTTGTTTACAATTTGCATTTTCATTATTGTCCATTTACATTTATCTTAAATTATTGTCTTCTACACGAGATGGCTCGATGCATTTTCGGTATCACAAAGTGCGACGCACGTCGTATCGGCTTACCACGTGATGCACTCGACTCGCAGAGGCATGAGAATGATGTGGTCAGCAACCTTATGCGAACTCATGGGGTCTCTTCCCGATTATTCTTGTACAAATGGCAACGGAAGTTGGCTCTCGACGTGTCCCCTTATTTGTTTCCACATTGTGGAGTGGCATCGACCGAGAAAGGGTGATGAGACAATTCGGCATGGTACAAGTGGTGCCACCAAATTGTGCTTACGACGCCCAACCGCACCGCCTCGGAATTGCGTGGACATCATCATGAAAATTGGGTGACCTTCCATGCAAGCTATATACACATGTGGGAGAATCGTGGGGACACCATTGCCACAAATGGGAGTTAATGAAGGCCACGATCACCAAGAGTACATGACGTGGTATCGCTCGGTCACTAGGAGATTCGTTGGACACGACGGGGCGTTACGTGACTACTCGGTAATATTATAACTCTTTATTTTCCTCGAACATTAAATCTCTTATATTGCGTGCTCGACCTCTTATATTTTGTATATCGCGTAACTTGGTGCATCGGCGAGGCGAGTGTTTATCGAGGATGGGTACGAGCAAGGTCTTCTTGCGCTTGATGAAGGGATTCAAATTTTAGACGAAGACGAAAGGCGAAGGTCTACTCTTTCGCATGACGGAATTGACGTCGAGCAAGACATTAATGAGGATAATGAACAGGACGATGAAGAAGACGATCAGGCCGAACCAAACATAGAGGTGAGAAGAAGACGAGCACGACCGAGAGATTGTGCGGGAACGCACCGAGCGTCCTCGTCCACCACGTCCATCTACTCGGACGAGATTGCTGTAGAGAGTAGCGAGACGATCTCCTCCAAAGCACGTTCATCTCGTTCGAGAGCGAGTAGAACAGAAGGCGTTGGTGAGAGTAGCCGACGATCGTCGCCAACCCAAAGAAGAACCTCAAATGTTTGTACCCGGCCGCCGAGCGTGAATCTTCCTCCTTACTATTTTGATCCATACGCACTGGCCGTCGTCTTCATATGTGGACCCTGGAATGCCTCATCCTCAAATGTATCCATCAACTCGCCTCGTACATGCCTAGTCCATATACTCCTACTCCATATAATTACAATATGGCGTATAGTGGAGACCACTTCATTCATGAACTTGTTGACCATGCCGCGACCTCATGTTCCATTCCCCCAACCCCATGCGGGAAGCCAATATTTCGGGATGGTTCCACCTCCTATTTTTGGTAGCATCGATGCGAGAGGTGAGTCGAGTCAAGAACCGGAGGAAACGCAACAATCTACTCGACGTGATTCATCGCAAGACCAGCTACCTCAACAAGCTCAACCGGATGTACAAACACATCGTCCAACAAGACAAAGAGTACGTCCGGTTTGCATCACCGAGCAACAACGTCAACGGAACCGCCGAAATAGACTGCATGATGAGTTTACTTGATGTCATGGTGATTTGTAATTAACTTATATTTTGGGTTCACAAAGTACGTGCATTCAACTTTTTCATTGAATAAACTTATTTCTCACGTTTTCCATATTATTATAATGTCGTAGATTTGATTACTCTTCAATAGTTAGTTTAGTTAGTTAAGTTAGTTTATGTTATATGTTTAATTTAACTTAAGTGGTTAGCTTAGTTAGTTAGGTGTCGGTGGTTAGGTTATATTAGTTTAGTTTGGTTAGGTTAATTAGGTTAGTTAGTTAAGTTAGTTTAGTTAGTTAAGTTAGTTTAGTTTAGGTGTTGAGGTTATGTTTGTTTAGTGTAGTTGAGTTAGGGTATGTTCCTTAGTGTAGTTGAGTTAGGTTATGTTTGCAATTAAGCTAGTTAAGTTAGTTATTTTAGTTTACATAGTTTGTATTGTTAGGTGGTTTGGTTAGTTAATGTTAGTTAGTTTAGTTTGTTAGTTACTTTAGTTTGGTTATGTTAGTTACTTAGTTAGTTAGTTAGTTTAGTTGAAGTTAGTTAGTTAGTTAGTTTAGTTTGGTTTGGTTAGGTTAGTTTAGGTAGTTAGTTTAGTTTGGTTAATGTTAGTTAGTTAGTTTAGTTTGGTTTGGTTAGGTTAGTTTAGGTTAGTTAGTTTAGTTTAGTTAGTTAGTTAGTTAGTTAGTTAGTTAGTTAGTTAGTTAGTTAGTTAGTTAGTTAGTTAGTTTAGTTAGTTAAGGTTAGTTAGTTTAGTTTGTTAGTTAGTTTAGTTTGGTTAGGTTAGTTATTTTAGTTTGGTTAAGGTTAATACTATAGTTAGTTACTTACTTAGTTAATTAGTTTATTCACTAACATGCGAGGACAACAACAGTTAAAGCCAACAAAAGTACATGAAATAAATAATACGTACACATTGTTGGTAATTTTAGGATAAAGAAAAAATACAGTAAGATAAAAACAAAACAGAGATGAATAAATTGGAGTTTTTGCTTGATTATTACATTTAGGGATAAAAATTATCTACCCAACACACCCACAAAAATATTTCCAAAACTAACACATTTGTCGCCACGTCACCGCCACATCACGCGCCACCTCAAAGGTTGTGGTGTGGTCACTGAAAAACGTGACTTGAAGTCACGTTTTCCAGTGGAAGGAAAAGTCACGACTTCCTGCGGATTTTTTTTTTTTTTTTTTTTTCATTTTGGCAGCGAAGACTATATATGTGAATGCAGTCACGATTCCTGCTGAATTTTTTATTTTTTTTCATTTTGGCAGCGAAGACTATATATGTGATGTGCTGCAACTATATATGTGATGTGCTGCAAGTCACGACGAAAATGTGATGCAACTATATATGTGATAAAACTTACACTTCAATAATGGACTTATGTATTGTTTGTGAAAGCGATGACAATTATATGATAAGTTACATTGTAGGTCTAAGTATCCTCACTAATCCCATGAGGATTTAGTGCTCATCGGCCAAGAATTCACTGCTTCAATGGCCCAAATGAATTTGCCACATCGAGGAATCGAAGTTGAGACCGTGAATGACAGAAAATGAGCCAAGAATTCAAAGTCATCCCCTAAGACAACAAATGAGCCACGAGTCATATTCCCTCCCTCGTGTCTCGTCAAATACGCCTTGAATCATGCCACAATGCACATAAAAAGAACTCACTTTTTGTTCTGTAACGACCCGAAAATTTGACTTGTGCCACGTGTCAAGTCAAGGTCGTATGTGGGACCCACTCGTCGAAATACGTATATCCGAATTCAATATGCTAACTATGCGAGGAATTCGGTGAGCCGAAACACGAACGGGGACGCGCCTCGAGTCGCGTGCCGACGTGGGATACGCATCGTGATGCGTGTAGCGCGAGTAGTGAGATTTTGAAATGAGACGGGTTGGTGCCTTGAAATGCGCGCTGCTCGGTTGTTGAGTTGAATCTCGAGGACACTTTTGATTTGAAATCAAAAAGAAAATAAAAGGAAATGTATATATATATATATATATATATATAATGAGGATAAGATGGAAAAGAAAGAAAAAAAAAGAGTGATCAGGAGAGACCGTGAGGAAGAGAGAAACAGAGGAGAGAGATAGATGGCGGAGAGCGCCGGCGCGGAGGGACGACGACGGCGTCTTCCGGCGCGGCGCAGCGCAGCGGTAAGTCCGGCTGGCGAGTAGTCGCGGGGTGGTAGTGATCGCGCGAAGCAGCAGCAGGGCCGCGGCAGGCGGTGGCTGCTCTGTGGAGACGGCGGCCAGGAACTGGAGGACGGCGGCTGTGCGGATGTGGCAGAGGCGGCGCGATGCTCCAGGGCCAGCGACGACGAAGATCGCGGTGGCGTAACAGCCGCGCGGCGGCGGAGATGGCAAGCAGCGGCGCTGCACTGCAGCTGCGACGGCCGGCAGTGGCGAGCAGCTCGCGGATGCACGGTGGGGACAGCGGCATAGCAGATCCGGCGAGATCGGCGGCCGGCCAGCAGTGCAGCGGTGCAGCAGCGGCCGATTGGCGCGGAGTGGACGGCCAGCATTCCAGCTGCAGCGTCGGGTGGCTCCAGCGGCGGCGCCGGTGAGTGGCCGGCGACAGCGCCGGCGAGGCAGCGGCAGCGACGCGGTAGCGGCGGCGACGGGGTGAACGGCGCGGTGGCGCGTTATCGACCGGTCGGATGCGCGGTTTCGACGAAATCGCGACGACGCGATGGAGGGACTTATGATTCGGGTGTCAAGTGCGCAAATCGAGGCGCGAGCGAGATGTTTTGAGGTTCGCGATTTCTCGAGGTAAGTAAACCAGCTAGGGACTTATACGGTATTTCATTTCTCTCCATTGGTTGTTGTTGTTTACTGTTTTGTGATAGCTTTATTGTTGTTCACTGCTTTGTGATGATAGCTATCGTTGAAATTGTTATCGATTGAGTGAGTCCATTGGCAAGTGAGTCATGGTTACTGTTTATCTGCGATATGAGAGGGTTAGGGCTGGAAGGCAGGGGCCTCGTCCTAAATCCGATGTCTTTCATGGTCGTCCGTCGATACTCTCTGGGTCCATGGATGGTTCATAGTCGTCTCGGGCTAGGGCTGGGAGGCAGGGGTCTCGTCCTAGATCCGGGTCTATGGATGGCTCATAGTCGCAAGGGTTAGGGTTGGAAGGCATGGGGCTCGTCCTAACCCGAGTTTGCTGGGATTTTTCTGCGACTCAACGACCTTTTGGTCGGGATTCCTTGTTATTTGGCCTCACTCATCGATTGATTGTTTACAGTCTTGTATATTCATGCGTTCATTATTCCTTTCGTACTATTTGCATGAATTCGATTGCTTTGGATATTGTGAAATGTTGTGTATATGTCCTACTGGATTTACTTACCTGGGCTCGTCATTCTTATGTTTGACTGAGCGCAGAGCCGCGGACGAGTAGCGAAGGGAAGGCTTCATAGCTAGGTGATTTTTGTATATTTTGTATTTACTCTCATCTGATGATATTTATTGTGTTCCACAATTAGGTTGCTTAACTCCCTGATTTTTTTTTGTTGAGTTATTTAATGTATTAGTTGCTTCCGCTAAAGTTTTAAATCTTGAAAAAAATACTAATAACTCAACTTAACAACTTGAAATTTCTTGTAATAATGGATTGGAAGGCTGACTAGGCCTGCGTTGACCTTGCGAGACTGGCTCGGGGGTCCACGTGGGCTTAGGCCGGGCGGGGCCCAATTTTATGGGAAATTGAGGCCGTCACAGTTCAATCTCAACATATATTTTAAATGTCTCACTATAAGAATACAGAAAATCTCTCAAAAACAAGTAGAATGAAAGAAATGAAGTACAAAATACATAAAAAAGGGAGAACAAAAAATGTCTCATAAGCTAAGGACAAGTCCTAGTCTGACTCCAAATAATGACTTCCAGTCCCACAACGTGTTATCTTCACGACTCGGAAATTACGATTTAAAGCTAATGGGACATTCGAATGCACTGGAGCAGGATTTTGAGCATCTTCTATTTGATTGCCTTCGATATCACGCATTTCACCATCATGAGTACTTGTACTCCCAGAGAAACTCATCATTATTGGACTTGTATTAAAATGGCGCGAAGATGTAGGTGCCATGTCAAATGGAAAGGCTTCAGTAGCCTCGAATGCCATGTTGGGAGGAACTGATGGAGTATGCGGAGTCTCAAACTCGTTGAGAGGTACTGAAGGAGTATACAATGGAGTGTAATGCCTCGAACATGTATCATAATGAGAAGAATGATGAGAAGCTTGAAATGAACTGGGCATATTATGCATCCGATAATCTGCGTGTACTGCAGACAAAGTCGATGCCGCTACATCTCTAATACGTGCAATGGAGACATCATCACCCAATGTCAACTGATGAATTGATGTCATTCTATGTGCCTACATATAAAATAAGAAAAGAATTTGTATGCGAAAGTAAAATGAGAACAACCATTTGAAAGACTTCATTACTGAAATAAATAAAAATGAACTTACCAATGCCTCAGCAATAGCTCCACGACGAGACATGAATCGTCGTGTAATGCGACGATACCATAGCCTATACGGGTTGTAAAAGTCCATTGGCTCCTCTAATATTTCATCAGTTGCAATATTGGATGCACGTTCGTTCAACATGCAGACATAAGCACTATGTTCTGCGCTCCAATCCTTATCTGTCTTCCCTCTCAAGTCAATCTTATGTAGCTGAATGCTTGTGCTCTGTAAAGGTGGAATCCTTTGTCTCAAACCGAATTGTCGCATGTCTCTATCGGGATTATACATTTCGACAACACAGAAAAAAAGCAAAGGTGCCCTCGTTCGCCAAATAGCACGACCACTGCTACAGTACGCAGGCAGGTCCCCTATCATTGTCTCAGGATACGGTTCCCATATTACCTGTAGTCATTAAAAACAACTTGAAATGAATAAAATACGCATTTGGCGAGATGTTGACATAAGCACTAGGCGGAAAAAATAATTATGTATATGTCTTACTTCATCGGGTGCTTGCATGTCAATCATTTCTCTGTACTTTGTCGGCACGTGCATTGATGTTCCCGTGGTCTCTAACGCATGTCTCCACCTTTACAAATGAAACAAATAACACAAAGCATGCACGACGGCACATGTAGATAAATAAGAAGAAATTGAAATTATTAGGTGAGAAAATACTAATTACCTATGACCAAATGGAGGAGGTGGAAATAATTCTTCGTTTTGTATGATGTCGTCTCGAAGAACGTTTCCCATTATTGGTGCAAGAAACGACAACCTATCCCATGCCCATAATTGCAATAAGATGACCGGACATGCAATCTCTGCTCCATCAATGTCGGATGCAAGACATAATTGTCTATATAGGTGAGCCAGAGTTGCACTACCCCAAGTGTATTGTCCTGCCGCCTCGAAATCCTCCAAAAATTGCAAATATGTGATGTGAACGAGGTTGTTAGACTTGTCTGCAAATAACGTTCCTCCTAGAAGTTGTAGGATATATGCTCTCGCATAGCGTTGCACTTCCACCTCATTAGCATTGTTTGGGAGGTTTGGAAACCATCTTGAAAGTTGGCGAATTTGGATTCGCCCTCTAGTCTTGTTATTTTCGGGGAATGAGAATCCCAGTTGTGTCAAGCATAAGGCCTCGTAATCTTGCTCGACGCGGCCAGTGATTGGTAATCCATCGGCAGACAACCCCAAGATGATTTGTACATCTTGGAGGGTTATAGTCATCTCGCCAACGGGGAAATGAAATGTGTGAGTTTCTGGCCTCCACCTCTCTACAAGGGCAGTTATGAGATGTCAATCAATTGATATGAAGCATATTCGCGCCGTACCATAAAAGCCAGCTTCCTGAAGATGCCCAACTATGCGTTCATCCAGTGGGACCATCCGATGAAGTGCAGCTGAATTACGCCTGATAGTCAATATACCAGGCTCCTATGGAAAATGAAATTTAAGTTACGTTAGTTATAATGTAGCTACGCAGCTATAAAATTAGAGAAACAGACGAAAAGAAGTACTACCGGTCCATTCCAAACGCGAGTAGATCTATGTACAGCTTGCAAAGTCAACACCGAATCATCTATAGGGCCAGGATCCATATCGCGCTTGAACCCCAAATCATTTGCAATTTCGTCATTAATTCCATAAACCAATGAATAAACAATACAAGAGGCGATACATTCCATTCAAGAAATAATATGCAAATATGCAATGAAACATTGTTAAAGCATGCATTCGATTAGTAGAAATCCTTGAAAGAATTAAAATAAAACAGCCACATTAATACCAACTCACAAGCCTACAATAATAAATATTAGTTCATAATCAGTATGTAAACTAACTAATTAATTAAATAAACCTGTTTGGATCCATTTATAACTTTCTTGTCACCACTTTTGTAGTGTGCACGTAACAAATTTCCAAAAGGCATATATCTTTGCTTTATCAATGGAGCATATATGCTTGCAACATCATGTACAATGTTTTTTTCAAAATGTCCAATATATGTTACTTCAATCAATATCACTCAAATAATGAATCATATTGAGAATCCAAAAGGGCCCACAACTGATAAACATCTACACAAAACTAATCCTTAAAGAATAAGAAATGTGACGGAGAAAGTTTGTGTCATGAATTCAATAGCTAATTGCAGGCAATGTAGGGTCTACTTCTTCAAGGATTCTCTACTTTTTTCTAAAGATGGTTTCTTAATTAAATGACAAAAGCAAAAGCAGAGACAACTAGAATTGTATATGTAACTACTAACTATGGTGCTTCCCACTTTCTTTTTTCATATATAATAACCATTTCTCTTTAGCATCCACTTGGTTATAATAATAATAATAATAATAATAATAATAATAATAATAATAATAATAATACCAACTTTAAGTTTATTGGACTATGATTTATAGGATACCAAATGTATGTAACATATCTTATGTATGTCGCCCAATATTGTTGATCTAAAAATCATTATTATGGATGTTGCATCTGACAGTGGAGACTATGATTTATAGAGTAAATATAACATTATTTACTCTAGTAAACTAGCTAGCTAAGTCAAGACTCAAGTCTTCTTCTTAAAAAATTTCTTGTTTTCAGGAAAATGAAGGCTCAACAACTGCTTAATGTGAAATGAAATTAAAGCATTTGGAAGCATATGAGGATTTTTTTTATCTCTTTTACTTTTTAACTCTGTGTTCAGGGCCTACTTGCATGGAATTCTTTTTGTTTTCAAGTCCCCAAGGTGAGGAGAGCGTCAGAAGTCTCTTTAGTAAAGTGAATTCATACTTGTTAATCTGAATTTGGTCTTCAAACTCAACAACAAGAAATGCATCCAAACAATTGGATTGCATGAAACATTCATCTAAGTCCAATCTAGTTCAGCTTATTATCCAAGTCCAATCCAGTTCAGCTTATTACCTTAGTACTGAAGTGATTAATGTTGCAAATTCAGTTGTGTCCAATTAATTATGATCACAGTGAGGGTGATCTTTGAGAAGATGACATTTTTTCATGGTCTATATGTGGCTTATAAGTAGTAACAATTTTCTTAAAGGGCCCACAACTGATAAACATCTACACAAAACTAATCCTTAAAGAATAAGAGACAAAATAAGTAGAAAAAAAAGCAAAATATGATACAAAGTGACAAAGTGTCCGATAACATCATCACTCCATTATTGACTAATGTAGGGATAATTGACTTGAATGAGCCTAACACTATGAAGCACTAGGCGGTTGGTGTTGCTGGCGACGAGAGCAAGTGCGTCTATTGTGTCCATCCTGCTTACACATACTACATCGCAGCGTTGTTGAGGTTTCTCTCCATTCCTTCTCTCGCTGCATATGACGTGACTGTTTCTGATTGCCTCTCCAATCCATCTCTGTGCGCAAACGTCGTGCTTGAGGACGACCTTTTTTGACTCGCTTTCGAGATGGATCAGCCAACAACGTGTGTGGAAGTCTAGCGCAAGGCCAATAATCTTCGTGAGGAATGGGTTGGAAATTCGCAGCATAACATTGACTATACACATACAATCTGTAGTATGACTCAATGTACTGACAGTGATCTATGGCAACACTGGCGCAGACTGCTTGAACACGGGAACATGGAATGCCAAAACACTGCCATTTCATACAAGTGCATTTACGAGCCTCCAATTTCACCACTTGCTTGTTAGACCTTTTTCTCAAATGATAGCCACGTGGTGCAGTGATGACTTCAAATGTACCATTCTCACGATTCACCAATGTCACATTGTGCCCTCCAGCCGACTTTCCCCAATCTGACAACTTCTTCAATGCGTATCTTGTGTACACTTCGCCCCTTCCTAGGGCTGCACCTATTTCGTCTCGCCTTTTGTTAAAGTACTCCATGACACGATAGAATGTCAGTTGCACTAAAGCGGTGATGGGGTAAAATCGGGCGCCTTTAAGGACCCCGTTAAAGCATTCTACATTTGTGACAAAATATTCATATATGTATTAGCTTCTAAACGTTATAAATCAAACACATTAAATAAATATATGGTAACAAAATATAGACACAATGAATACCCGCTAGATTTGTAGTCATCCATCCGTATCGATATCCTTTGTCGTATGCGTTCGTCCATTGTGCTCGATCAAGGTCATTAAACCACACAATACATTCCGCATTCATTTCTTGAAGTTCTGTCATGGCTGCCTTAAATTTTCAAGGTTGATGTTGTGCACCAGCTAAGTACATCATATCCTTTAATTATTTGCTCCCGAACCTCATGTTGAAATTACTGCATATGTGACGGAGACAAAATCTGTGCTGAGCTCTTTCACGGGTCCATCCATTTTGAAGATTGTTCATTGCCAACAATATACCGGGGTGTCGATCAGAAATGACACATATACCATCCCTATCAGTCACATGATATCGCAAGCAAGCCATAAACCATCCTCAGCTGTCTTGACTTTCCTCATCAACAATGGCAAATGCTAAAGGAAATACATGACTATTACTATCAACAACAGTGGCTATTAGGAGTTTCTGTTTGTATTTTTCATACAAGAATGTGCCATCAATTTGTATCATTGGTCTGCAATGTCTGAAGCCTGCAATAGAAGGTGCAAATGCCCAAAAAACCCATTTGAATACAACCTCATTGTTGGCATTAGGCTCGCCATGCCGCCATTCAACACGTGTCCCTGGATTGCTTTCTTGAAGAGCGGCCATCCACCGCGGCAACATTTTATACGATTCGTCCCAATCTCCAAAGACTTTAGCAATTGCTTTCTTCTTCCCTAACCAAACTTTCTTATAATGAACGTCATAACTGAATTTGTCTTTGATTATCTGATGAAGCACTGAAACTGAGATGGACGGATCTCTTCTCACCACATTTTCTACTTCACGACATATAACGGTGGAGTCCAAATGCGCATGATCCTTGGACAGTTTAGCATATATGCATGTATGTGGTCCTGCATATTTACTGATCTCAAACATTCCATGCGATTTTCTTCGCGAACACCGCAACCTCCAAGTACATCCATCTAAATATTTCTTACAACGAACAATCCATACATTAGGTGTAAAAATAGTCACCACAAATTGCCTGTGTCCTTTGATGCTATACAATTTCACGGCATGCTGGATATCTACTTTACACATGAACCGCATGCCTTTCTCAAATTCTGATGCCTCATTCCATAAAGACCTAGAAGGGATCATAGCATTCTCATGGAGGGGTTGCATTGCCTCACTACTCAATTCCATAAATACAAATGAAGGTACGACAAATTCACCAACACCCACGTGCGCACCATCAATTCCAGCAGCTTATTCATCGAAAAAATCATCGTTCCCAATTTCGTTCGAAATTGGAGGACAAGATAATGAGTCATCATCGGCTATGACTCGATTTAATGTATATCGAATCATCTCATCATCAACATGATGAGCATCAACCCCTTCATCGTCTACATCATCATCGCTACTCTCTTCACTAGTATCTCCGTCACTACCGCAATAGTCACCATCTTCACTAGTATTCAAATCATCACAGGAACGAGGATCCTCATCCATTTCGGGATTTGCGGTCATCAAAGGCGATGCAAAATGACTATGTTCATAAATTGGTTGAGTGCTAGGTCCAGCTCCAAAATCTAACACTATATTACAATTGGAACTATTATACGATTGCCTCGGAAGTAAATCGATATAAAGCTCCATGCAATTTGGTGGTGGTAATTCTGCCACAATCTCTCAAGCATCTTTGAGACTCGACTCATCATCTATTCGCATAGGGACGTAGTTGGCCGTTCCACTTCCAATGTACGCTGGATATCGATATGTCATGTTCAATATCATCTTTTCATTGTCTATCTCCAATGAATTACAGATAAAACTCAAAAGTTCCTCGTACCCTAAACCCATCTTCGATCTGAGATGTCGAATAGGCGGTTTCGTGTACGAAATCCCTGATGGTCCATCAACCATGTCTCCATTCATATAGCACAACAAACTTACTCTTCGATCAGCCATTATTGAATCTATATATGTAGAATATAAAACATGATCAATAGAAGTGATAATAATTAATACACTCAATTCGCACATGTAAACTTAACAAGCTCCATCGTATCCCTCCAATGTGTATTTAACAAAATTTGTTGCTGGTATATGTACCAAGCTAAGTGTTGAAAAATTTTGTACCTATGAAAATGGGCGACATGCTCTCTAATATCCCTAGCTAATATGTGCTAACAAATCGTGGTCACTTAGTTCTCTATGCTCATTGAGTTATGATAAAATTTGTGACAAACAAGATGTTACGTTATGCAAATATGTGCGATTACAAACGTCGTTTCTATGCTTTGTCAATGAGCTACAAAAGGATACAACTTCATCTCTAAATAAACTTAAATAAAATCATGGGAATTTAAATTTTGTCATTGCTTCTTGAAGTCTAGCATGTCATTGCAGAGATTATAGTCCTAACTTCGATTTTGCTATTTAAGACATAACGCACAAATCATTTGGTCAACTAAAATAAAATCATGGAAATTTAAATTTTATCCTAGCAAGCTATGCCTTGTCCATCTTAATTAGTGTCTTCATGCCTTAAATTCTTTGGATTGAGGTGTTACTATTTCAATTAGTCAGGTTATCTGATGGTAATGCGTCAATTGTGGTAGCTGAGCTCGTGGAAGTAAAAAGTCAGCATTATCCAGTGTGAGCTATCCAGTTCAATAATAAGGCCAGTCTATATAGGTAGCTGAGCTGGTGGTAGTGAGGAGTCCACATTGTCCTGCGTGAGCTATCTAATTCAATGCATTAAATGTAGATCTTTTGTTTGGGTTTTATAAGCTTTTCGTTTGTTTCAGTGTCACTAATTTCGAACTGTATACATTTTCGTACCCTAACTTCTTCAGTGCGTATCTTCTAATGTTGGAACATGAACATACAAAGTAGAACAATGCGGACTACATTCAGCAATTAACACATTTGGTGGAAAAAATTAACCAACATAAAATGTACCGGCGTGGAGGTGCGTTGTGATCGGCGCGAGTACCCAATGGGTCGCTGAGTGCAGGCAACGGAAGAGAGCAGCGAGCGGAGAGAGGAGGGCTCGGTGAGGCTTCTAGCAGCAGACGGTGGAGGCGTTCTTGCGGCGGACGGCGGCGGCAGGGGAGGAGGCGTCCCTCCAGTACACACAAACAGAGATCTAGGTGAGGCAGATAGCAGAGAGCTCGACGACGCACAAGCAAGGTGAGACGGAGATGCAAAGAGACCGGAGAAGGCAGTCAATGACCGGAGCGAGGGATGCACAGGGAAGATCTCGGTGAGGCAGAGAGCAGGAGAATGGTTTTGGGGGTTTCGTTGGAAAGAAAGAAAAAAAACTTTCTTTCTGTCGTTTTTGCCTGCCAGGAAATCGTGACCCCGGGTCACGACTTCCTCTTGGCAGGAAGTCGTGACCCAGGGTCACGACTTCCACTTGTCAGGAAGTACTTTATTTTGGTGACATGTTGCCATGTTGAACTGGCGATGACATGACACTAAATGTGTTATGTTGGGAAATATTTCAGAAGGTATGTTATTATGTTAATTATTCCTCTTAATTGTATTAATCAAGGAAAAAGTCCAGAATAAATTTCACTTTATTTTCATGTGTAGTTGAGGTTGATCGTTGAGTACATATTTATAATCAGTACTCACAACTGAATTACAAAAACTTGGACAAGTGATCCACTAAGTGTAACAGCCCCTACTCTCAACTTTGTGACCCTTAATAATCTCACAACTCAACACATGTCTCAAACTCATTCTAACTAAACTACCCACTACACCTACTACTTGACTTAAGCGTGAAAAAATTACAAAAGTACAATATAGAATAGTTTAAATGAGCAAAACAAGTGTGATTTTTTTAAAAAAAAAAAAAATCTAGAAATAGGCTATAGCGCCTTTTGAAAAGCGTTATTAGGTGAACAAAATTTTTCAGACTACGTGGAAAATGCGTTATTCGTATTATTAGGATATAATCCATCCACGTGGATCGGTTGGAGGCTATTTACACGAATATCGCCTTTCCAAAAGGCGTTATTCATGTAAATAGCATTCGGTGTCCAAGTGGGCTGTCCACGTGGGCAAGAGCACACGAATAGCGCATTCTCCGAATGCGCTATTGGTGTGCTTTTGCCACGTGGACTCGGGTACACAGATAGTGCCTTCTCAAAAGGCGCTATCTGTGTACCCCTACATTCTCTGCGTTTCCTGTTACGGTTCGGTGGTAGTAGAGGCTAGGTAGGTACCAGAGTTTAGGGTAGGTCACGGGAGTTTTGGAGGGGGGTCAGTTTGGTATTTAAGGAAGGAAGGGGCAGACGTCGAGTTGAGGGCAGAGAGAGGAGATGACGTTGAAGGTGGTGACGGGTTGAAGGAGAAGGAGAGGGAGTTGACGAACTGCGGCGGAGAAGGAGAAAGAGAAGGAGGGGCGGCTTGACGGGAGAAGGAGGGGGAGAAGGAGGAGGTGACGGTGACGGGAGAAGAGGAGGTGATAGGAGGAGGCGATGGGAGGAGGTGACGGTGACGGGTGATCGATTGGGAGGCGGGAGAAGGAGGAGGTGAGGAGGTGGAGGTGACGGTGATGGGATAAGAGGAGGTGACGGGAGGGAGGGAGGCGACGGGAGGAGGTGACGACGGTGACGGGTGATCGATTGGGAGGCGGGAGAACGAGAAGGTGACGGGAGAAGGTGAAGGTGACGGGAGAAGGAGGAGGTGACGGTGAAGGTGAAGGTGAAGTAGAGGTTTATGATTTAAATTTTTGTTAAATTCTTTTTTGTTTAACTTGTTATAATTATATGATTTTTGGTTAGTTTTGGTTTTTGTTTATGTTAGGTTAGTTTAGTTTAGGTTTAACTCAATTTTAGGTTTTAGATTAGATGATGAAATTTGTGTTGAAGTGTTAATTAAGGAGTTACTAAATATTTTTGTTAAACTTGATGTTAAAAATTTATTTGTTATTTCCTTTTTTTTTGAGAAAATATTTTGTTTTTTTGAACTTTGTTGTTAAGGTGTATGTTTGGTTAGTTTTGTTTTGTTGTTAGTTTAGTTAGTTTAGGAATTTTAATTTGTTTAGTTTAGTTTAAGGTTTAGGGTTTAGGTATGCAAGGAAACTATTGGAAACATGTTGAAGGTGATCTGATGCTCCGAGAACCTCGAAAAATGAAGCTCAAAGTTGGTTTGGTTGTAAGTAAACCCTACAGTGATCTTTACTATTGATTGAATATTCTTGTACCTATAATTGTATCATAGTATTGTGACGGCCCCAGTTTCCCACAAACTGGACCCCGCCCGGCCTAAGCCCACGTGGACCCCCGAACCAGTCTCGCAAGGTCAACGCATGCCTAGTCAGCCTTCCAATCCCTCATTATACGCAATTTCACAATTTTAAGTTGAGTTATTACTATTTTGCAAGTTTTACAATTTAACGAAAGCAATTACTACAAATAAATAACTCAACAGTATTTGAAAAGAGTTATGCAACCTAGTTGTGGAACCCAGTAAATATGTTATCATCAGAGGAGAGTAAATACAAAATATACAAAAACTTCACCTAGTTATGGAGCTTTCCCTCTGCTACTCGTCAGCGGCAATGCACTCAGTCAAACACGAGATTGACGAGCCCAGGTAAGTAAAATCCAGTAGAATCTAAACAGTAATTCAAAATAAATGAAGCAGTCTAAAAATCATGCGGATAAACGAAAGCTATATATATATATATATATGAAATGCACGATAATGAGACTGTGAAGATGAAAGTACAACGAGAATGAGTGTCACGGGCAAAGATAGAGAGGTGCCCAAGTAGTCTAAGACCACCGAATGCGGGTGCCACAGGGTCGGGGTCACAGAGTCGCGGCAACGCCAAGCAGACTCGGGTCACAGGATGCGGCATCGTCGTACCTAAAATGTCGCGAATGAGGGATATCAACAGTGTCCCATATAAAACACATCTCATTCCGACCACTCAAGTGATTCGAGGTCATGGCCCCGGTTGCAAGCCGGCAACCACTCCAATCAGAGACACGAGTTTGACTCACTTGGCTCTCGAACACTCATAAATGGGTGGGAATTCCAAAAAGGGGACATGGTTCAACATCAAACAAAAATGCAAGCTCAATGAACTACTGTACATTTTCTAACTGGTTTTACTTACAGTTTTCGCGAACAATCCAATTCGTCCTTAAAACGTCCGCTCACGCCTCGATTTGTGCACCCGACACCTGACTCCTACGTCCCTGGTGTCCATTATACCTTTTATGCCTATTTTACAAAGTCAATCAAATCACAGCCAAATTACATAACATACAACTCACCATGGCCTTCCAACCTCATTTGAATCCCTCGCGTCGAACTTCATCGAATCACACCCCTCGTCGAGGAGCGATCGATCCGACAACGCGTCACCGTGCAGTTGCTCCGCGCCGTTCACCTGCTGTGCCGACGCCGTCGCTGCCGCGTAGCCGCTGCCGACCGCCGCCGTCGGCCGATCGCCGCCGCTGCCCCGCCGATCGCCGCCGTCAAGCTGCTGCCGATCTTCCACGGCCCGCCGCGTCACCTCGTCTGCGAGCCGCCGTCCGCACCGGCCTCCTCCCTGGCTCGTCGTTGCACCGGCAGCTCGCGCCCTCGCATCACCCGCGAGCCAGGCCGATTCGCCCCTGCTGGAGCTCCGCCGCGCGCCTGCTGACCGTCATCCGCCACTGCTGCCGATCGACGCCGCCGTCGCGCCTGTCGCGGGAGTCGCCACCTCCGCGAGTTCGCGAGCTGCTGGGACGCCGTCTCTCTTCTCTGATCTCTTGCTCTCTCTCTCTCTTCGCTCTCTCTCTCTCTCTTCTCTCTCTTTCCATTTCTCTCTCTTATCTCTCTCCCGTTTTTGTTTCTTGTTGATGAAGAAATCACGTGTCCTCGAGATTCGCGCGTAGCGAAACTCGAGGCACATCAAAAACATATATATTCAATTGTTTTCCTTAAAAAATGATCGCGCATCTCGAGGCACCACAAATATGCACACCACTTCCACCTCATTTCACATTCTCGACACTCGCGCCACACGCATCCCGAGGTACATCCAATGTACATTTTTTTTTATTTTTAATGTGACCACATAGCCACTATAGCCACATTAAGCCGCTACCTCGTTCCCACGTCGGCACGCGACTCGAGGCACGTCCCCGTTCGTGTTTCGGCTCACCGAATTCCCCGCATATACCTTTTTCGTAGAACGACCCAACGATTAGCCTTCTAATCTCAAATTGGATATTATTAAATAATACACACATCACCGAAAAATATCATACCTCGGTTTCTCCACCCGAGACTCAGACATATTGTTTCGACGAGTGGGTCCCACATACGACTTTGACTTGACACGTGACACAAGTCAAATTTTCGGGCCGTTACAAGTATGCATTGCATTTTATCATTTTTGGTCATGCATACATAAAGAGAGTGAGGGGGATAAGCTTGTTTTGGAGTCTGATTTGATTGAAACTAGTTCTAGTCATGCCTCTACGCTGTCTAGTGAGACTAGCGGAGTCTAATACCGACAAGTTATCTCTGCATTTCATAATCTCTTAATACTGTCTCTGTACTATTTTCGAAAGTCGACGTCTGATTATAGTTATGAGACAGCGATAGAGTGGATTGCACGTCATGTTGACGCATATATTTTATTGATTATTTTGAAATGCAATTACATATCACCATTTATTAGACTAACAATTGCAGGAGTACGGATCAATGTGGAGATTTACTTACCTGACATCTTCGAGTTGTTTTCGATGATGTCAGATTATGTATGACGACAAGGGAAGAGTTGATAAGACTCGAAGATTGTGGTGATTGTTTTCACAAATTAATGTAAATTCTTGTTTTAAATTATTTATATTTATTGTTTTAGGATTCTTGGGGTGACTGTAGGACGCGAAGTTTATTTGAATGGTTTTGAGATTCTCCTAAGTTAGTTTAAAACACGTTGAGAGGTTTATGATTCAATTTTGGTCTATTTGAAATTGTGAAGTTGTGATTAAGCTATCAGAGACTCTAAGTTAATTCACAAATTTGAATTTGATATATATTATGAATTGCGGGGAGTTGTGAGTCCTTCTAGGCCTCTCTCCAATTCTGCTGTCTATTAAGTGAATTTTTCGGCATGCTTGCCGCCGAAAATTTTATTAAATATGAATATGATCTTTTAATTTGCTCAAATTGAACAAATTATGAATTGAGTTTTATCAAAGATATAAATATAATTTTGGAGCCTTAGAAATGATTGAAATAATTATTATTTTGAGGTCAAATTAAGTTGAAAGAATGAATTAGATTGACTAGATAATCAGGGGATTAAGATAATCTAAGCCGGTCAATCGTTTTAATGACAAGGGGGCTGAAGATTAATGACACAAATAGGATGAATTGGACTTCTTTTTTCTCATTGATTATTGCCGATTATATACAAGATAAATAACCGATTGTAAGCTAAATACAGGGAAACTAAATAGCTAAGAATGAGGAGATAAGATAGGAATAACAACAACTAATCTATCCGAATAATCACAACTAATATATCCTAAAAATCAGCAACTAACTAATTACCGATCATAGAATTCAACACTCCCCCTCAAGCTAAACGGCATAAATGTTTATGAGGTTTAGCTTGCTGCATAAGGAATGGAATGATAACTTCGGAAGTGCCTTTGTGAGGATATCTGCTACTTGATGCTTAGAAGGAACATAATGTAGATCGACAATCTTGCTTTCAATCTTCTCACTGATGAAATGACGGTCCACCTCAATGTGTTTTGTACGATCATGATGGACAGGGTTAACGGCAATACTCAAGGCTGCTTCATTATCAAAGTGAAGATGAACAGGACCTTCATTTGAGATGTTGAGACTGTTTAGGACCCTTTTTAACCAGATTCCTTCACATATTCCATGAGTCAGAGCTCGATACTCTGCTCCTGCACTACTCCGTGAAACGACAGATTGTTTCTTGCTCCTCCAAGTGACCAAATTACCCCAGACATATGAACAATATCCAGAGGTCGATCGTCTATCTGTTTGAGATCCAGCATAATCAGAGTCAGTGTAAACATCAACATTTCTACTCTGATTTTTCTTAAAGAACAATCCTTTCCCTGGACTTCTCTTGAGATATCTCAGAATTCTAAAAACTGCTTCCATATGAGATTTCTTGGGATGACTCATGAATCTACTGACTAAACTTACAGCAAATCCAATGTCGGGTCTGGTATTTGCTAAGTAAATCAGTTTTCCCACAAGCCGTTGATATCGTCCTTTGTCCACATCAGCTTCTTCTTCCTTGGCATCAAGCTTTAAATTAGGCTCCATTGGTGTCTCTGATGGTTTGCTCCTGAGCATTCCAGTCTCTTTCAATAGATCCAGACACTACAAGAAAAATGATATTTAGAAACGGAATTAGCAACGGAATTAAATTCCGTTGCTAAGAAAAAGTAGTTAGAGACGGAATTGAGACGGACTAATTCAGAGACGGAATTGAGAGATCAGAGACGGAAATAGAGACGTAAATAGAGACGGAAATAGAGACGAAATTAAATTCCGTCTCTAAATAATGGCGCCAACATTCCCACCAAAACTTTCTTTTTTTATAACCGTTCATCAAATCTCGAGATTCGTCCATCATTCGATCTCGATGATTCAAAAATAAAATAGCAACCACAACACTCCCTCTCTCTCTCCCGATTCTCACCATCAACCCTACAACGCTCCCTCTCTCTCACCATCAACCCTATAACGCTCCCTCTCTCTCTCCCGATTCTCACCATCAACCCTACAACACTCCCTCTCAATCTCTCTCCCGATTCTCACCATCAACCCTTTTTGTCTCTCCGAAAACCTTATCTCCCTAAAAATCCCTCTCTCTCGACAACAGATATCTCTCTCTCTCACCGCTCTCTCTGTCACCGCTCTCTCTCACGGACCGTCCACCGCTCTCTCTCTCACCGCTCTCTCTTACCGGAATCTCACTCTCCGTCAACTCTCTCTCTCTCACCGAGATCTGTCGTCGCTGCGATTGAGACTGCGACGAGGCCGTCGGGTCTGCCGTCGCCGTCTGCCGGAGATTGGAGCCTCCGAAGCCCTCCCCGTATGCCCTCGCCGCACCCTAAGCCGTCGCCGCCGTTCCTTTTAATTTTCAGGATTTGCGAGCAAGATCTTTACCTTATTTTCATGTTTGGCTTCCTATTTTACTTTATTTGTGTCCGACTGTGAGCGAGGACTACAAGAAGGCTGTAGAGAAGGCTAGGAGGAAGATTGAGCTCTCATCTCCGTGACGCAATGTGCGCCTCTGATGCTCCGATTGGCGTAAGTGCTGAGACGATGATTTATAGGTTTTGGTTTCTTTGGTTTGCTAGTGTTTTTCCGGTGAATCAAGGATTAAGAGATGTTTGTTTGATTTGATGGTGCGGATGGCACTTTGTTTGGGACATTCGATGTGAAGACGAAGACCGGAGGTCCGTTCGGTACGATGAGGCATGCATCGAGCAAGCTCATGGAGCCAACAAAGGGCCGGAAATCGCCGTTAGGCTTTTGGAGCCCATCAAGGAACAATTCCCTATTCGTCATACGCCGACTTCTATCGGGTATTTCTTGGAAAATCGAGGAACGATTTGTTGTATTGAATCTTTTGTTTGATTGATCTTACGACTGTTTGATTGCAGTTGGCCGGTGTTGTCGCTGTTGAAGTTGCTGGAGGTCCAGAGATTCCATTCCGCCCAGGAAGAGAGGTACATGTTGGATTTTGTTTTGATTAGATTGGTACGATTTGGTCTTTGCAAGTGCTATCCATGTTTCTAGTTTCGTGTCACTAGTGTTATGATTTGCTGATACCGATGATGTTGTTGTTTGGTCCTATTTTCCATAAAATTGATTTTTATCTACTGTATGTTGTTTAAAAAAGTGTCAAAGGTACATGACACTCTCTTACATTTGATTAAATGGTTTTCGGGTTCTTTGAATTGATTGGTTTCCGAGAGATGTATGCATTCATGCTTAGAGTACTTAGAGGTTTGTCCCTTGGGTTGGAGATGAGGAGGAAGAGAAAGTGCTTTTATGGTTGTTGTAAAACAATGGGAATTGTAGTTTTTTTATGGATACTTAGGTATATTAAACATTTATTATACTTGACTACGTTTCGTGAATATATAAATCTTTTTTAATATCGAATTTTATGTTTTTTCTCATTTGAATATTTGTTGTTGATATATATTGTTGATTTGTGTATGTATGTCAAATTACGCTTTTTTGGGGGATGTTAGCATCCCCAAGAGGTGTTGGAGGGTGCGGGCGATGGAGTAGGTCCTATGGTTGTATTTTCAGGTTTAGATGTTATGGAGAACCAATTGGATTTAAGCTTAGGTTGAAAAACTTAACAAAGCGGAATTGAGACGGATTAGCAACGGAATTCAAATATTCCGTTGCTATTCCGTCTCTAATTTTCGAGGCAAAGCTACATAAATCAGCAACGGATCAGAGACGGAATAATTGTATTCCGTCTCTGATCCGTTGCTAATCAAAGACGGAACATAGACGGAATACAATAATTCCGTCTCTGATCCGTTTCTAATCAGACACGGATTAGAGACGGAATTATTAGATTTCGTCTCTGTTCCGTCTCTGATTAGCAACAGATCAGAGACGGAATTATTGTATTCCGTCTCTGATCCGTTGCTAATCAGAGACGGAACAGAGACGAAATCTAATAATTCCGTCTCTGATCCGTTGCTAATCAGAGACAGATCAGAGACGGAATTAATGCATTCCGTCTCTGATCCGTCTCTGATTAGCAACGGATCAGAGACGGAATGCAATTACAATTGTACCATTTAGAAAAATTTCCATTTCAGTTACGTCTCTGTTCCGTTTCTAAATTCCATCTCTAATCTCTCTAATCGAAACGGAAACACATTTCATTCTTGATTGAATCGGCGTCGACGATTTTAGAGACGGAATAAATTCCGTCTCTGTTCCGTTGCAGAATTGAATTAGAGACGGAATTCATGCAAATCAGAGACGGAAATTTTCGTTTCTGATCTGCTGTTTTTTTGTAGTGAGAGTGTACTTTCGTTGAGACACATAAATTCCTTTATGAGATCTTGAGACTTCCATTCCCAAGAAATACTTCAGCTTTCCAAGATCTTTCACTTCAAATTCCATGGCTAACAATTGTTTCAAATGGATGATCTCTCTTTCATTGTCACCAGTTATTACGATATCATCAACATATACACTCAGGATTGTAATTTTTCCATCAGAGGCATGTTTAGAGAATAAAGTATGATCAGCTTGACTTTGAGAGTAACCAACATTTTTTAACACTTCTGAGAACCGACTGAACCAAGCTCGAGGACTTTGCTTTAATCCATACAATGATTTCTTAAGCTTGTAGACTTTTCCTTTTGAGTGTAGATCTTCAAAACCTGGAGGAATGTCCATGTAAACTTCCTCTGAGAGATCGCCATTTAAGAATGCGTTATTCACATCAAGCTGATAAAGTGGCCAGTCTGAGTTTGCTTGCTAGTGAGAGTAGAACTCGAATCGTGTTCTGCATGGCAACTGGGGCAAATGTTTCCTGGTAGTCGATCCCATACGTCTGAGTGTAGCCTCTTGCAACTAACCGAGCCTTTAGTCTCTCTACTGAACCATCTGCATTGTGCTTCACGGTGAATAGCCATCTACATCCAACTGTTCTTTTTCCAGGTGGTAGAGTGGTGATCTCCCAGGTATTGTTCTTTTCCAATGCCCTGATCTCCTCATAAGTCGCTTTCTTCCACTCTGGTGTCGCTAGAGCTTCCTGAACTATTCTAGGAATACTGACTTGATCAATGTTAGAAACATAAGCTCTATATTCGGAGGAAAGCTTGCCATAATAGATGAAATCTTTCATCTGATATGGTATATGAATTCTCTCAGTTCTTCTCAAGGCAATAGGCATCTCAATCTCATCAACAGGTATATGATCACAATTCTGAGAGGAGTTATGATCAGACATACCTTGTTCATGGTTTTCACTTGACAGTGGAGTTGAGGCAGATGATTGACAGTCTTGAGGTTGAGTCTGAGAGGAATCTGGAGTCTGAGAGGAATCTGGTGGAGTTGATTGTACAGGACTGAGATGATCAAGTTGGATATTTGTAGGAAAGTATGTGACACTATTGTTCTCCCCCTCACAGAGATCCTGATTCTGAGATTCTGACAGCAAATTATCCCCCTGAATCGAAGAATTAGGATAGAAAGGTTTGTTTTCAAGAAAGGTAACATCCATAGTGTGAAAAAATTTTCGCAGAGACGGGGAATAACATTTATATCCTTTCTTAGTTGGAGAATATCCTAAAAATATGCATTTTAAGGATCGAGGAGCTAACTTACTTTGATCATAAAGGTGGACGAATGTTGTACAACCAAACAATTTGAGAGGAATGTTTGAAAGTAGTTTTGTGTGAGGAAAATTGTTTAGCAATATTTGACATGGAGTTTCAAAATTCAATATTCGTGAAGGCATTCTATTGATGAGATAGGCTGCTGTTAGGACTACCTCACCCCAATACTGGTTTGGAACATGTGTTGTGAACATGAGTGAGCGTGCAACTTCGAGTAGGTGTCTGTTTTTTCTTTCAGAAATACCATTCTGCTGAGGTGTTTTGACACAGGAGCTAGTGTGCACAATGCCATGGGTTTTGAAATAATCACCTAATATGGAGTTGAAATATTCACTTCCATTATCAGAATGAAATATTTGAATATTTGTTTGGAATTGTGTTTGGATCATGACATGAAACTGTTTGACTAGGTTGCAAGCTTCAGATTTATGTTTCATGAGAAAAACCCATGTGAGCCTAGTGTGATCATCTATAAACAAGAGAAACCATTTTGCATTTGTAATAGTTGAGGTGTTTGAAGGACCCCAAATATCACTATGAATCATTGTAAATGGTTGAGATGTTTTATAAGGACTCGGCACATAGGAATTTCTAGTATGCTTAGACAATTGACACACATCTCAATGCATAGAATTGATATCTTTATTCTTAAATAATGAAGGAAACAGTTTGGAGAGATGCATGAAGTTAGGATGACCAAGTTGAGAATGTAACAACATGATTTCTCTATCTGACTTATTGAATTGTGATACCATCAAAGAATTCGAATGAGATGAATGTTTGAGAAGATACAATCCAGACTTTACTTCAACACTGCCAATCATCTTCCCCGAGTCCCTGTCCTGAAAAACACACGAATCTTCTGTGAATTGAGTGAGGCATTTCAAATCTCTATTTAGCTTATGCACGGACAGTAAATTGCAATCCAACTTGGGAACATAGAACACATAATTGAGTTGTAAATCAGATGAGATTTTCACTGTTCCAATGCCTACAACAGATGAGATTGATCCATCTGCTATAATGACTGAGATCGACTTGGCACATGGTGAGTAAGATGTGAACAAACTACGGTTACCAGTCATATGATCAGTGGCTCCTGAATCTACAATCCAAGAGGATGTGTAGTCAGTTCTAGAGTGAAAAACCAGAGATATATTACCTCATTTGATCATGAGAGCATTTCCATTTGCAGGAAGATTCTGAGAAGCTTGCTGAGATTGACTGATCAGACTTTGTAGTAGCTCTAATTGATCATTGCTTAACAGTGGAGCAGAGACTAGATTTCCCCGAGATTCTTGATCGGAAGAGGCTTTTCGTGGCTTCCAATCAGCTGGTTTCCCATGGATCTGCCAGCAAGTGTCACGAGTGTGCCCTGGTTTGTGGCAGTGATCGCAGGTATGGTCGTTCTTCGTTCTTCCTAGCAGTGGAGACTTTAGCGGCATGACTGTCACTGGAGACGGAGAGTGCTGAGCCATCTGAGTTTGCACTTGGTGTTGTAGAGTCTCCCAACATGATCTTCCGCCGACTCTCTTCGTATCTAATCACTGAGAAAGCCTCCCTGATTGAGGGCAATGGCTTGGTGCTAAGGACTCTGCCCCGAGCTTCATCAAGGTCATTGTTGAGTCCAGACAGGAATTTGAAGACCCGCTTAGTCTCGACAATTGATCTGTAGAGTTTTCCATCCTCCGGACACTTCCAATTGTGAGTGTCTATACGATCAATTTTCTGCCAATGTCGGGTCAGCAAGCTATAATATTGTGTAACTGAAAGATCACCTTGTTTGAGTTCATGAAGAACACTTTCGGTCTCGAAGATCTCTGATGTATTCTCAGAACTGGAGAATGTGATCTTGGCAGCTTCCCAGATTTCAGCAGCTGTTGCATAGAGCAGAAAATTCTCACCAATGTCAGGAGTCATGGAGTTGATGAGCCACGACATCACCATATTGTTGTTGGCCTTCCAGGATTTGTAAGCAGGGTCATCTTCCTTTGGAGCAGTTGTTGATTCTGAGAGAAGATCATCTTTGCTCTTCCCACAGATGAACATAAGGATTGATTGAGACCACTGCAAATAGTTTTGGCCATTGAGTTTATGGTTTGTGATTTGTGCAGAGAAGGGATCGGGTATTGAAGAGGAGGAAGGTGTTTGAGAAGATGAAAGTGGTTGTGAGGATGAGGATATTTCGGTGGAGGAAGAAGAGGTGAGTCCATGTATCTGATTTCCATATTTTGCCATCTCTCTGATACCATGAAGATTAATGACACAAATAGGATGAATTGGACTTCTTTTTTCTCATTGATTATTGCCGATTATATACAAGATAGATAACCGATTATAAGCTAAATACAAGGAAACTAAATAGCTAAGAATGAGGAGATAAGATAGGAATAACAACAACTAATCTATCCGAATAATCACAACTAATATATCCTAAGAATCAACAACTAATTAATTACCGATCATAGAATTCAACAGGGGCTATAATTCACGAGAAAGAAAGCTCTTGGGAGGATGTTTGGGAAAGCGCGAGGAGAGAGGTGGCATCAGTTGTATTTGGCAGTAAATTGTTTGGAGGAAATTCGTGGTCCCAGATAGTGGGGCAGTGGAGTTTGCTGTTATTCTAGGGTTTCTTTACTTTTATTTTACTTTTACTGAATGCGAGAATTCATTGAGAAGTAGTGGTTGTTTCAGCTCCTTAACATTATCTTGGCTTCCGTGTTTGTTCTTTTTGGATGCTGGCATGCAGGACTATTAGCAGAGGTGTGGGGGCGAAGGACACTCACGAATGGCGAGGACCGAATTGGCGAAGTCGAGTGATGGAGGAGGTCAAGGTATGTTGCAAACAGTTTTATTTGTGGAGTTCTTATGTATGTTTTTGGCTGTTGTGTGGCAGATGACCCATGGTTGGCGGTGGATTCGAACGTGCAATGGAGGAATGTTTTTCTTGGCAGTTTGGAAGGCTACTCACATTCAGATATGACTATAGTTACGTTTTTAAGTGCATGGGCTATTTTCTTTAACTTCTCCTAGTTGAGTGTTAACTCCAAGCACCCACAAGTTTGTGGGGGAGAGTTAGATGGTTTTGAGCCGTGGCTATAGTTTTGGCTACGACCTACTTGTGTCTTCCTCGATTATTTGAGGTGGACTTGCCCTCGCCCTGAGGACGCGGAAATGGGGAATAATTTTTGGATTCCTTATTTCATTTATACATGTACATAGCATTGTTTGTAATTACCTCCCTATGGGAGCATAGCTGGGAGGGTACACAGACCCTCCATGTACTTTGTGTTTAGTACAACTTTGTGTCTAACACTATTCACCATCTATTTTGTTCTATTTTGAAGTAAATAGTGACACTAATACTATTCATGTCTCCAATTCATCAACACTATCTTTAACACTATTATAGTTTTTTATCATTATTTTATTTAAAATAAGATATATAAAAATATATACCAAGTAAGATAAAAAAACACAAAAATAAAGAAAGAATAAAAAAAAATAGGGAAATAGTATTAGTATAGGTGAACAGTGCGACACTGTTGTTCTAAAGCTATCCCACAAGGATAACGTTGGAGATTTAGTGCTCCATCAGAGCACCAAATTACTATTACTATTCACCCACCGGCGCCATTCACAATATAAATGTCAAGTTTTTATTATATTTGTTTATATTTGTTTATATTTGAAAGTAAGCATGTTGGCAACAATTCTTCTGAAATTAAATATTTGGCAACTTTATTGGATCATGAATCTTTGAAACACCAAAGCGATGAAATACGTTATAGATTTTGATGATGATCTAACATAATACTTATACAAGATTAATATCTAGTCTTATTGGATTAATCGTTATCATATATATTGTGCCAAAGAAAAGTTAAGATACCCAAAAATAAAAAAGAAATATGGTCTAATTAAACTATATATTAAAGTGACAACGCTTTAAAATATATATATATATATATATATATATATATATAATATACAATTGAGGGACAAAAAGGTAAATTTTGATGATGATCTAACATAATACTTATACAAGATTAATATCTAGTTTTATTGGATTAATGGTTATCATATATATTGTGCCAAAGAAAAGTTAAGATACCCAAAAATAAAAAAGAAATATGGTCTAATTAAACTATATATTAAAGTGACAACGCTTTAAAATATTTATATATATAAATGGTGCTGGTTGGAGTAGCTCTAAGCTCTCTTATTACATGTGTTATATATATATATATATTGTTGTAAACTAAGTTGTAAGTCAACTAGAACTTAAGTTGGACTTGCTAGAGACTTAAGTATATAATGCATAAACTAGGAACTACTAGAACAAGTAGAGAAGATGAGACAAGAGATAAGAGAGCTAGAGATGAGAATGTAGAAACTTCATTCATACATTGGTGTGTGAATTACAATGGGGTTGAAACCCTTTATATATGTCATTTGGTGATGATGATAATTGTACTTATACAATGTGTACAAGTTATACATACACTACAAGTCTTACAACACATCACAAGCAACATAGACAATACATGGAATAGTTGGTGTACATTAGAGATGATTACAAGTTACATGAAGTGTGAGAGTCATGCTTGATGTTATAATTCAATGTGAGAACCATGCTTCACAATGTGGTCACATACATGCACGAGTGTCCATCCATTTCATAACACTCCCCATTGGATGACACTCGTTGAAAGAATGTGTCTCGTTAAACTTCTACTAGAAAAAATCATGTGAAAAAAATATAGTATAGGAAAAATAGTATAATATTTGTAACAACCCGTAAAGATATGTGCCACGTGTCATGTGGTCCACGTGGGTTTAGGCCGGGCGGGCCCAGTATCGTGGGGAATCGGGGTCGTCACAATATTATTTTGTAGTATAATATTTGTTGATTGCTTCACTAAAAACCTTGCTAAGAAAACCCAGTAGGATAAAACCATAGCTAAGGAAAAGAGTGCAACACATTGATACACTTAGAGATAATATAAATGTCTCATTAAAGCCTATACTAGAAAAACCCCGTGGGAAAAATCTAGTATAAGAAAAAAAGTACATTAATTGCTCTCATAATTTTTTATTTTTTCTTTATATATGAAGTATAATAATGTGAAGCATATGATTGCCACTCTTATGTATATAGTACTTGCATCAAGTAATTTATTCATAACTTGTTGCTACTTATTGATCCTTTGAACTTCGAGTTCATATTAATTTATACATGGATCTTAATACAATAAATTTAATGCGATTTGATGTGTTTCAAGCAATTTCACATCATTTCTTTTGAATTGGCCTATATCTCTCCCTAATGGTGGAAAATTTGCTTCATCAAAGTGACAATTAGCAAAACTTGATATAAATAATTTCCCTATTAGGGGTCCAATGCATCTTATAATATGATTAATAGAGAGTTAAATCAATATACGTCTCCTATTGATTTGCCTTGAGATAATTTCCAACTGATAAAAAAAATCCAGTTCGATAAAGGATGTATGTGCGAATTTACGATATTTTCGCATTATTGATGACTATGGATAATCAAATAGATCTTTCCACATTATGAATGTCATTTGATTTATGACGACATTCGTTTTAATGTGCCTTATATATTCCAGAAGTTAAAGCCGGAAATATTATACTCAGATTAAATCATATTCATGTAGATAAATTTTCTATTATTCTGAGTAGGCTTCTTCTGAACAAGATATAAACAATAAAATTGTTGTACCAGATATTGTCTGAACATTAGCCTCTGCTAAGTTCGAACTAGAGAAATATTCACTTTTATATTATAATGTACATGAATGTAGCACGATACACAAGACAAACTCATCGCCAATATTTAGGTCACGATTTAAACATATCTCGATGTGCCTGTTTTATCGAGTCATTTTCAATGATAAAATTCATCATATTTTGCCTTTGATTTTGAAGGCATGGTAAATGTCACAAAAATATTCGGGTATATATATGACAATATTTAGGCAAAATAACCTTTCATATATGACCAAAAAATGTCACAATTATAAGCGCTTATTGTCAATAATTATTTGCCCTTTGTAGTGGTACACCACTTTTGTTCCAATTTTTGGTGGAATTGTCAATACGACCTTTACCTGATATTTTCACCTTTTCCACGTTCATAAATTTATTATTGCGATTATGATCATTATATGCAACATATGCTTCTTAATTTGAAGCTGAACTAATTGGACGGGAGCGATATTATATTTATAATATCTCATTATTTTACTCAGCTACCAAGAGACAAGAAATCAATCCTTAATATTTATAAGATTGACGTGCGCACTCGATATTTGTTGCGGCAATAAATCGAGGCGGGTCACGTGACCTTATTTTTATTGTCTCATCAGTCATATTTCCACATAGCCTCAACATAGAGGTAATTAAAATTGTGGAATTATAATTAATATTTGACTGATTAAATTTTGTAGCTTGAGACTCAACTGCTCATTTTGAGCTTTTTGAGCATTACATTTTTTGGTATTTATATATTTATAACTCCATAGGGTGAAAAGATATATGAAATATTCACTTTTCAAATCTCTAAAGAGATATTGGCAAATGATTGTGTACAACATACAGTCTTGCATAGATGATAGCTTTATTCATAATTTGTAATATCTAATTATCATGACAAGAATTATAATAAGGTAACAAATTCAACTATGGTTGATTAATATTTTGAAAGTAAATGTAATATAAAATAATTTTCTCTTTTCTTTTATGTAAGAAACATAATATATGATTAAGTATATGTTCACAACTTGATTCATTAATTATCAAATGTACTATTCGAATGAGTTGGTGGGACAACCTTCAGGTTGGGTGGCGAGACTAAGTCTGCTTAATACCATGCATCCTCGAACGGGATAACCCGTCTCCCTTTCAATGTTTAGCTTTACAGGGGACAAGGCTTACCCACTATCAACCCAAATTCATAGTACTATTTACATTATAAAATCAAGAATAAAGCACAACTAATCATTTATAGTATAGAGAAAAATTATGTATGTCATATTGACTTTTGATTTCTGATGTAGAAGATCGTTCAAGACGCAACTACAGAGCATACTTTCGCAGTTGCTGACGTTACAATGTATAGTGTATGAATAAAGTATATATACATAAATAATGCATGTAACAAAAAGAAATTAACCATGATAACATAAAAATAAATTGAACTTATTTAAATTAATAAAAATTATACCTTCATAGCTTTGTTTTCTTAGCAAGCCTTCTTGAACTTCAAGATCTCTTTTATGCTAGAGCAAGCTCGTGCTGATAACATGTTGTAAACTAAGTTGTAAGCCAACTAGAACTTAAGTTGGACTTGCTAGAGACTTAAGTATAGAAGACATAAATTAAGAACTACTAGAACAAGTAGAGAAGATGAGACAAGAGCGAAGAGAGCTAGAGATGAGAATGTAGAAACATCATTCATACATCGATGTGTGAATTACAATGGAGTTGACACCCTTTATATATGTCATTTGGTGATGATGATAATTGTACTTATACAATGTGTACAAGTTATACATACACTACAAGTCTTACAACACATCACAAACAACATAGACAATACATGGAAGAGTTGGTGTACATTAGAGAGGATTACAAGTTACATGAAGTGTGAGAGCCATACTTGATGTTATAATTCAATGTGAGAACCATGTTTCACAATATGGTCACATACATGCACAAGTGTCCATCCATTTCATAATATATATATATATATATAAGGAAATTCTTTTGGTGAAGGTCGAACAATGAAGTCCAAATATATACATTTTTTAAAAAAGAAAAATATAAACACCAAACACATGTACATGCGAGGTCAACAACAGCAGTTCAAGCCAACAAAAGTACAAGAAATAAATAATACGTACGCAGGGGCCAAGTTTTTTTAAAGATCTGGGCTAAATAATGTATATTTTTTTGGGTATTTCACAATTGAGAAATGCTTTTGGTGCATCAATTACGACATGAGGGTCGGACATGCACTCGTTCAGCCGCTCGCACACGCATCTTGAGGTGTGTCGAAGAGCGGACGATAACTGCGTGTATTGACCCGCGTGTCCGTGTTGAGGCACAATATCACTTCCCTTAAACATTATTCATATTTATAAAGAGAGCAAGAGTAAAGAGAGTGGTCTGAGAGGGGTCTGTAAGGCGGTGGTCGGAGAGGGTGGCGGCGGTTGGGGACATTGTTGGCGGTAGACGGTGATGGGAGTGGAGCGAGGGAGGTTGTAGGTGGTG